>CM043875.1:8157457-8487457 GCA_023846275.1 Vanilla planifolia | reverse complement strand
TGATATTCCATTGGTGCGGCTATCTTCATCTTGATTGCATCTTAGAAGAAAGTTTACGGAGGTGCTCGACGACTGCGAAGCAGGCAAGCATGGGGAAAGACGATGAGAAAGTGAAGCAAAGCTGCCGTTGATGACGACGACACACTAATTGACCGTTTGGCTCCGCCACCGCCGCCTTCATATCCGGGGGTTTAGGTGGGTAGATGGCCCTGTTCGTTTGGAAGAGCGTTCCTACTCCTCAACTTCGAGTTTAAGCACCATTACCTTCCAGTGATTAATTCATCAAAATCTAGTTCAACCAGCTTATCGCTCAAATAATTATTATATATCATTTTATTAATCTCCCCAAAATAAAATAATAATAATAATTTGTTATTTATAAAATTTCTAATAAAATATTTTTTGTGTTTTGATTGCTTGTTACATCTTCCCAGCTTCACTTTCAATTTCACTCCGTCATCCAAATAAAATAACAAGATTAACTCGGCAAAAAACTAAATCCTAATTTAGAAGATTTTATGATTAAGCTTTACCAATAACTCTTTTATAAGAGTAATTTTGTAATTTTCAATTAAGTTCTCATTTAGGTTATGATGATCAAGCCTAATTTGATTATTATAAAGCTAATTTATACATTATGTAGGATAATAAACTTAGTTTTTATAGTCACTATAAGAGAAAGGTTCAACAACCTCTAATGAACCAAGGAATTCAACCATTTATGGCAAGAAAAATTAAATAAAAATACATATTAATTATCTTAAATACTATTGTTAGATGTTGAATTAGATCAATTTAGCGTCAGAAAAAAATGTTGTTAAGATGCTCCTGCGGATTACTACTTATCCTTACCGCCACTATTTTCTCTGTTCGTCAACCCGAACAAGTAGTTCCGGCGGCACGTTAAAAATCGCCGTCTTCAGCTCAACTCAGGCACAGTACGACAGCTATTGCGAATCCTCTTTCTTCCACCAAGTCGGCACACGCCTACCCGTCACCCACTACGGCTTCGTCAAGCTACTCTCTGAAGCTGCGAAATCGTCCACCCTATTGATCGGGGAGCAGTTGCACTCTGCCATTACCAAACTCGGGCTCACCGCGAACGTTTTCGTCTGCACCGCCCTGCTTGATGTGTATAGCAAATGCCTCGGTGTTAAACTCGCGCTACAGCTGTTCGAGGAAATGCCGCTGAGAAACGTGGTCACATGGAATACAATTCTGTACGGCCATTCGCAGAGTAAACACCCAGAACATGCATTAGAAGCCTTCTCCCAGATGCTTGACGCTGGAATTCCGCCAACCCATTTCAGCGTGTCAACCGTTCTGATTGGATGCTCGCATCTGGAAGATCCTGCAGCGGGTGCTTCAATGCATTGCGTTTGCTTAAAAAATGGATTTTGCTCCAACGTCGTAGTGGGAACGGCCCTCTTGGATATGTACTCCAAATGTTGTTCTATGAATGTTGCTAGGAGACTATTTGATGAGATGCTTCAACGCAATGTGGTCACTTGGACATCATTGATTAGTGGATACGCCCACCACAAGATTCCACTCGAAGCAATGCTGCTGTTCAAGGAGATGAGGAATTTGGGCTTTGAACTGAATAGCATGACATACAACAGCTTGCTGAGCTCGCTTTTGAGGCTAGAGGATTTAATTCACGGAAAGCAAGTGCACTGCCTTGTGATGAAAGAAGGACTGGACTTTGATCCTTACATCGCTGTCTCACTGTTGACCATGTACTCCAAATGTGGGAGCTCAGAAGATTTCATCAAGGTCTGCTCTAACGTCATGGAATGGGACCAAGTATCATTTAACTCAATTATTTCCGGATTTTCCCATCTGGGAAGTTGTTGGGAAGTGCTACAGAAGTTTTCGGATATGAGAAGGGCTTGCCTGGATATGGATGTCTTCACTCTAGCCAGTGTACTCCGAGCTGTTGGCATCACCACTGCTCTTCAAGAAGGCAGGCAAACCCATGCTCTAATACTAAAAATTGGGCTTGTTTTCAATTTATGCATCCAAAATGGGTTGGTCTCCATGTATGCAAAATGTGGGGAGATTAACGATTCAAAGAACGTTTTCTTGTCAATTGTCTATCCTGATTTGGTTTCGTGGAACTCGCTCATTTCTGGGTGTGCACAGCATGGAGATGGCAATGAGGCGATAGAATTGTTTGAAAAAATGATGGAATCTACAGTCGAGCCCGATCACACAACATATTTAGCCGTAATCTCAGCTTGTAGCCGCGCTGGGCATGTTGAAAGAGGTCTACAATTCTTTCACCAGATTAAGGGAAGGGGTTCACAGATATCTGCAGTCACAGAGCACTACGCATCTGTTGTTGACCTTCTTGGTCGTGCTGGACATCTTGATGATGCCGAATCTTTTGTAAAAAGCATGCTTGTAAAGCCAGGAGTTTCAGTGTACAGAGCATTGCTGAGTGCATGCCAAGTTCATGGGAATGTAGGGATGGCTAAACGTGCAGCAAAGAGCTTGTTTGAGCTATGTCCAAATGATTCTGGTACTCATATCCTGCTTTCAAATGTCTTCGCAGCTGATGGCTCATGGCAGCATGCACATCTCATTAGGAAAGAAATGATGCACAAGAGAGTAAGGAAGGAACCAGGATGGAGTTGGATAGATAGCCCATTTGCATGATGATTGAGACGTTAGTCTGCTTGAAAGAATTGCCATCTTCAAACTGCATGAGCATTTCTTAAGCCAAAATAAGGTGTAATTTGTTGAAAGGGTGGAGAGAGAGACAGAGAATTAAGAGAAGTATAAATATTGTATTTTGTTATTCTCTTATTATGTACAAATATGCTTGCATCCTATTTAAAAAGAGAATTCAAGATTTACATAAAGAGTCTTTACATATAACAGGATATCAAATATTCTTAATTACAATAACAACTAATAAAATAGGAGATTATGCGATTCGTAGGCTAATATAATAGGTGATTATGCGATTGCATTTTTATTGGGCTAATAAAGTAGGAGGCTATATGATAGATGGAAAATGGCTAATGAAATAGGAGAATATATGATCAATGACAAAGAGGTAATAAGATAGGTTATGTGATTGCATTATCATCCCTCTTTAATTTGAACATGCAAGGAACCATGATAAGATTGGTCTTAGTTGTTCAAATTTGCATCTTGAAAATGGCTTGGTGAATATGTCCAACAAAATGATCTTTAGTAAATAGGAAAAGTATCCAAAGCTGGTTGATGGCAACGCATTCATGAACAAAGCAAAATATATTTCAATATTTACTCAAGTATTTCATAGAACTATTTTGACACAATTGTCATAATGTGTCTACAACTCTCTACTCAAATACAAACATTAAACATGCAAAATATTTTCACTAATAAAAGCTCTACTTGTCCATGCCATTACCCTTTATATGATGGAGAGATAAGTTCTCAAGGAAGGGAGTGCATACTTAGAAGGAACAATTATCGTAGTACATATAATATGGATTATGATTTAGGAATTCACAAAGGACTAAGGTATGAGCACTTACTTTTGATGTATTCCATAATACCAACAAATCTTTAGATTGACATACACAAATGGAACTTTTTTTTACTAGAATAGAATAGATGATTATCAATAGATTAGATTTGTCGAGTTGAAACTAATCACACATGCAAAACTCTACTAGGCAAACATCTTTAGCTAAAGAAGAAAGCTTGAGTAGGAGATTAATGAGTTGGGTAAGAATGAACAACAATTAAGGGAAAGGTATAAATAAAGCATTGAGATTGGAAGCTTTATGTCCATCTTTTAGCATTAAGGTTAGAGAACTTAAATGTCACTCATTTTGTAAAATAATTTCAGGATTTAGTTACTAAACTAGAACATAGGTGCAATTGTTTGCAATTCATCATTTGACTTATTCCAAGATTGCATAGAAAAATTAGGAAAGAGGTAGAACTTCATGATCCTAAAAGAAGATATTCTATATGTAGTTGAATTAATAGAAATGTACAAAATGCCACGCCTCTAGTTAAATCTCAACATTCTTTAAATACTTCAGCTTGAACTACCAACAAATCTAGTTTTTTTTTACTTTGAAAAAGTTCCTATTATGACAGTTGATCCACATCAAGAGACAAACTAATAATTCAAAGGAAAGGTTGGCAATGCAATTTGTTTTAAGTGTCACCACCTTGGAAACTTGAAGAGCAAGTGTAGAACACATCTCTTATTTTTAAAAGATAAGGGAACTATAGAAAATGAGATCAAAGAACTTAAAAAAGGAAATAAAGTTTTATATTGTGAAGATGTTGGTGTATAAGTAAACATTTTATAGGAAAGTCCTTATTTGTTAGTTGGTTTTAAGATATTTTGATTTAACTTAAAGTACATTGGCCCTTATACGAATCCATTGTTTGAACTTAAGCATTTTCTTATTATCTATGAGCTAAAGCTTGACTTTATCTTACTCATTTAGCAATTATCTAACACTTTGCCTTGAATGAGCATTTGCTTTTATGTACTTTGGGATGTTATATAGTATAAATAGGAGTGATTTTGATCAAGAATTGGTCAATGCTCATTATTAAATTTTTTTTATAAGAGTTATAAAGCAATATTTTTTAGAATCTGACTATGCATGAAAAGAAAATAGAAATTTCATTTATTACAATCTCGGTTTGATCATCATCAATATTGCTTCAACTTCATTATATTTGGTATTATCTTATATGTCATTTTAGTTTTGTGTCATATTGTTTCTTCAAGTGAAGTGAAACATTGTTTTTTTTATATACATCGAACTTTAATGTTGTAAGATTTTGTATTTGATTCTTGTAAAGGTGAACCCTTACAATAGCAAATGTAGTGATTTTATAAAGACGTGCCCTTATTATTATGACAAAAAGAAATGGCTTTGTAAATGTGTACATCTACTTACAATAACAAAAGTGAGTTGTTTTGTTAGTAGAAGTTTGGTCAGGACAATTGGGATGAATATAGGTAAAGATTTTATCGAACCACCTAAAAATCTTGTATACCCCATTTTTATTTATTTCACTCGCTTTATTTGTTTTATCACTCTACAATAAATATTATTTCCACAAAGAACGTTTGAAAATTTAATTAATATATTGCAAAATATTACCAAGAGTAATTAAGATTACAATACACAAGTCTTGTTATATTACTTCATATCCATTACTTCATTTGTTCCCACACATTAGGATTCTTCAAAGCTAGATAAACTTTCATAAAACCAATTCATTGAAAGCAAATTGTGTTCTTGACTATTCTTACATTATTATCAATTTTAAAAAATTAATCATTCATTTCTAAAATTAATTTACAATTACATTTATAATAATATCAAGACAAAATGTTTAAATTATTCTAGAGCTTTGAAGTAATTTATTTGTGATTTTAAAAGCTTATTTCAATTGTTTTATCAAACTTATTTTGTTTTTAAAAAAATAATAATTCAAGGTTTGCATGAATAGTAGATTAAGTTTATGAAATTTAAAAAATTCTATTGATTCATAACTTGGTGTTTCAAATTGAATTAAGTTTTTATTTATACAATCAACCTACTTTTGGGAGTATCACTGATCACAAATTTCTAACAATCTCAATATTCTAAAATAATTGCTTATAAGTCTAATTTTAAATCAAACATATTTCTCCTTCAAAATTAAGGCATAAGTTATTCGACTCTCGCCGTTAATTCAATCGACTTATCCATTGTAACCAACACAAATTTTCTTATCATCAACATTAGGTGAGCATAATAAAAACAAAATCAATTATTTTTGTTTCACGAAAACATCGTATTGTTCTAAGTTATTGGTCAATTCTTGCCCAAGAAATTTTTAGGAATATATATATTAGATTATTCATTAATATTCTCCCATGTTAACTTTTTTTATATATTATTAGACAATCATTTTTATAATTGTACAAAACTATCTTTTTAATCTTATTTTTCTAATATGCTATTGTGTTGTTGCATCTTTTTTTTTATTTCAACATCTTTTTAGTAGTTCTTTGGACTCTTCAAACAAGCTGCTCACTTACAACTATTTCAAGAACATTTTCTTCAACACGTTAAATAGAATAGCCAAAAATGCTTTCATTGGAATTTAGTATGATAACATTGCTTTGTGATTACAAAAGTTATCATTGTCTATTTTCAATATTTTTTTTCACTCTTTATTGTAGGTTTTGAATTTTTTTTTACTCCAAAATATTTATACAGAATCATAAGATAATAGAATGTCATCAAGGCATGTGAACAAAGAACCTTAGTGTGTTAATTAAAACTTTATTTGATGAATATCAGAATAATTGAAGTTATACATTGAATATTCAATTGTGCTATTGTATCACAATAATGTTTTATTTTCATATAAGTTTTTTAATCTGATAATTATTCCTAAAAAAGCCATATAATTGATGAGAATAAATTTTTGCTAGTGTCTCAACAATGGACTCACATGAACTATTGGTGCATTTTCATTATTATGCTTTCTTTCTAACAAAACATATTTGACATTCTAATAAAGTAATTAATTCAAAAACTCATTTTCATTGCATTTTATATCTAAAAGCCAAAGTCAAATACTTCTTTATTAAAATCATTGGGTCAATTTTTTTGTATGTTATATGATTCTTATAAGTATTTGTTGTTTAGTTTTCTTTTGAAATAAAACTTTTCCAATCTTGCTCAAATTAGAATTTAGCATCACTTCCATTCATACATTAAAAGTATAACTCTTTAACTTCATTATTCTTAAAACACATCATTGACATTAACTTAGTCTTTAGCAAGATGTCTATTTTAGTTGTTTTAGCAATTGCTTAAGTTTGATTTGTGTTAATAGTAATAAAAAGTAAACTAAATAATCTTCTAAAACTTTCAATTATGTCATCAATAAAAATATCATATCAAATAAAATGTTCTACCAATAATTATTTAAACTAACAATTAATGCATGTGTCATATTATACCTATTCAATATATATGTTGTGTAAATGATAACAACATTCTCAGAATAATCATAGTCAATTTTAATTGTATTATAACACCAAATAAAACAATGAAGATAGTCCTTCTAATCTTATTTTAAATGCCAATCAAATAAAATTTTTTATTATTTTATTTCTTTTAAAAGATAAATATTAAATCTTGTTTCTTCTTTTTTTTTGTTATTTTAAACAAAATTATTTACATTACTTTTAGTAGAAATTACCATATTTTTAATGAGTCTTATGTTTCTTACTCTATTTACTTTATTTGAGAAAATATTAAACAAAATTTTTTGTTGATTTTTAGATAATTTCATAAAACACATCAAGTTAATATTTAATTATAATATTTTCTTATGTGATCATAACAAATGTTTTTCATACATGATTTTAATTGAATTTAAAAATGGATTTATTCTATGTTAAGTAGTCACATGAAATTATAATGTGACATGATATTTACATATTATATTTAGTCTTTTGTATTTTTGTTCATGAACACTATTAATACTCATTTAATTTTGAACTCAATACAATAACTTATATGAGTATTATAACTTATGTTATAATTACATTAACAACAGCTTTCATATGTGTTTGTACATTTTCAAAATTTCAAGATAAAAAATTTATGATATCGCTAATTGTTAAATTGAATCTATCTTAATTATTTTCTCTTTTCATTCATATTTTTTCATATAAATTTTATAAAATAATCATGATTTATATAATTATATTCTTGATATTATTTTAAAGTTTTATTCAAGAACCATGTTCTAAATCTACCACATAATATTTTCTTTTTTGTCAAATATATTTTTATGCATATATTATTCTCTTTTGTATTAGGCTTTTTTTGAATAAAAATTTAAAATTTCAAATGAAAGTTGAAAGAAACAATTTTGTAGGTATTTTTGAAATTTCATAAATACTTTTGGATCATTTTCAAGATTTTTTTTGGTAATTATGATATCATATAATATCCTAATGCACAAATATTGTATAATTTTTTGGTATATAAAATATGTGTTTATTTATTGTATTTGTAATGCCATATTATGAAATCCATAGTTTTCATTATTTGTCCAAATATTCATACTAAATATGTATATTTTTTTTTTTAAATTTTTGCGCTACTTCATGAAATGTTTTTTTTTTTAATTTATATAGTTAAAATAAAATTGTGAAAACAAATTGATCCATATATAGCATTTTAGCAAAAATTCGTACATTTATTTATTTTCCAATAAAATTTGCAAAAATTAAAAAAAAATGCACTGTGATCACGAACTTTTCTTCCTTGAGCGGGTAAACATATGCTGCAGACGTAGACTCGTGCAATTTTTCGACCTAACCTTCGCATACTGTTCGACGTCGCTTCGCCCGGTTTCCGTGCTTTTACCCCGATTCCTGGGACGAGAGCATCATTGCCATGGCTGGAAGAGAAGTTCGTGAATATACCAATCTCAGTGATCCCAAAGGTAACCCTAGCTCGAAAGAGGAAAGAGACATAATTTTCTTCACTTCGTTCTTATCTGTATCAGAACTATTGCTATTCTGCTTCAGGTTCTTACGATAGTTCTCTTGTTTCTAAATACTTGTATGGAAGGAGATATGATTTCAAAATACTAGTGTGGGAGATGCGATGGGAGATTAAAATTATTTCGATTGGATTTCGAGCTAGACTTAATTCATCCGGGTTATGATGTAAGATGGCATATTTGCAGATAAGAAATGGGGGAAAGGAAAAGATAGGGTGGACGATGAAGACATAACTTTCCAGCGTATGGTTGCAAAGGTTAGTGGATCGGCCCTGCTATCCGTTATATTTTTTTGTGTTGATTATGTTTCTCTCTTATGCCTTAGTTTTATGTTTTATCTCTTATTCTCCAACTAACTCTGCCAATTTTTTTTGCAAACATTTATAAATTATGAAGAAATCGCTGTTTACCCAATTAGTCTTGTTAAGGGTTTTTAGTGTTGAAGTCCTATCTAGATATTTTCTTTGGGAAGTTTATTTGATCTCCAAGAATATTTTATTAAAAATATCAAGATGATGGGATGCTTAAGTTATATTGGGAGAGTTCTTGTGACAAAATAAGAGCCACGGTGTATGCCAAGTTTAGGTGCACAATGTTTCTATAAGCTCTTTAGGATCAACGATTAACTTGTTGAGCTGTTTTCCCTCCTTGTCTCACTTGTGTTCACTTTGCCTTTTTCACCCTCATCACCCGTTGCCTCTTCTCGTGTTGTCTCACCTGTGTTGAGCTAGCTTCTCTCGAGTTCTTCCTTTTGCAAGCTGCTTCTATTTTCTTTCTCATCTTTTTTGCTAGTTGGCTGACAGCTTGTGCTACCTCTTGGCTCATCAATGCTTGTATAATTATCAGATCACTTATACCTTGCTTCTTCCTTAACTGTGTGGAGGCCATGGTTGATGGAGAGATTACTCTTTAATTCTAAGTTCTTGAACATGCCTTTTACGACACTCCCATTTTTCCTTACAATCCAATATCACTAAAAAAAATCTACCTTGCATAACAATTCATAGTTGATGGTGATTGTGTTAGTGTTAAGTTCCTTGATCACCCATCAAACTTCTTCTTCCCCACCTTTGATGGTATCCTCAATCTTGTATTCCCACTTTGGGGTTGTCATCTATATCAATTTTCCCTCAAACTTACACCTAATCCATTATTGGACGTGTCATGATTGCAAATCTTAACAGTTATTGCTCATTTTTTTGTCATTGGAGGCTCACTTGTTTGAATCGATGGACTTCCTTTCTTCTTGTATGAATTGAGTTCTTTAGCTGCCCAATATTCTTATGCCATCTTAAAATTCCAAATCACAAAGCTCTCAAATTCTTTGAAGATGCTTATGTGGCCATCTTCCAATGCCAACATTCATTCCATCACTTTCAAATCTCAAATTTGATCATTCCTTGCCAACTAGAAGAAATTCTTTTCTTGTCTAACATATTTTGGTCATCACTCATGTTTAATTGTATTATAAAAAACTTGCTCCCTTATTTTGATGAGGGCATTTCTTTGTGCAAAAACAAAAATACTGGAATCTACCTCTAGTTGGCTACTATATTGGGACAAGGCATTTGGTTGAAGTGATAAGAAAATGATGAGGACACTAGGTGATGACTAGACATAAGAGAGGATAGACCAGACACAATTAGTGCCCAGACCAACTCAATGTGCACATAGACAACAACATGATTTCTATTTATCTGATTGAATGTTTTAAGGTAGTTGTCGCAACTATAGCTGCCTTCACGATTGTTCACACGTTGTTTTAGCATTCTAGTTTGTATCAACTTTAACATTGGTTTAGCATTGCATCAACATTAGTTTTACATCACCATTAGCTTCACATGATATCCACCCAACAATCATACTTTCAGATGAATCACCCTATTTGATTTCTTTTGATTGTCTTGAATGATCCTTATCTGTTCTGATATGATCTATATTGATCTACTAAGATTTATTCATATCATTTTAATTGCTTATTGTTAGAATTTTAGGTTGATAAGATTACAAAGATTTGATTTGGCTCTAAGGAGTTATCTATGTGTTCGTCATGGAAACTCTCTATAAATAGTTTGCATGATGATTTTAGAAATAAGTTCTTGTTATTATATTTTTAGATCGCTTCCAATTACCTATGTGATTGTTACCACTTTGTCACTTCATCTACAACATGAAATTGTGTTGAGGAGGTTTTAGCTTTTTTTTTTTGGGGAGGGGGTGGCTATTTAGAGCATTTGATGATGAAAAGCATAAGAATGCCATTTATCTAAGATTATCTTGAGTATATTTCAAGTTATATTTATAACCAAAATATGGAGCTAGGCGAGGAAGACATGACAACACTAGCTTGGAGGGCAAGTGGTTTGCCAAGATGGGCAATATGGTCATATGAGTCAAGGTTTTCTTTCAAATTACAACTTGGGATATTACAAGGAGAGCTTTAAGAAAAAATAAGGAATTCAATTGGATTATATTTAGATGAAAGCTTTCAAAATTATTAGTTTACTTTTATAATTTTTTAAAGTGATCATCATGGTTTTAAAAATTAGTTTACTAATTTTTGTTTATCTTTTCATGGTTTTCTTAAGTTATTTTTGAAATGAATTTTAAGATGTAAAAATTAGGGAGTGTGAGAATACAAATCATGTGGTTCGATAAGCATATTAGTCAATTTGATGATTGTGTATTGGATGGAGGGATCTTGTTCAATCAAGCTAATGTTCATATGCATCTTATACATACATTATTTTACAATTTTACAATCATATTGGATGATCTATAGCTATCATTGGATTGTGTTGATTGGTGATCTTCGCACCTTTTCATTAGACGGAACAAACAGTTGGATCACTCTAATAGGCAAAGATTTTTATGCATTGCTTAGCCTGGGCCCATTAAACAATTTGATGGAATGATCTGACCTGGGCGACATGCAAAAACATACGCATTCTTGACCTAGGCGGCAATCGGATGGTTTGATGGAATGACTATGATAATAGATGCTGAGTGAAGTCATAACTGATTGGAAGGTTTAATACATATTTGGAAGATATGAGAAGGCTTGATTTTCAAACACAATAGTTGTTGACTCTATGATTATGGAAACGTAAACATTCTGATGGCCTTTTTGACATTCCATAATCATCCATTATCTATACATTATGGTTTAAAATCAGATTCATGAGCTAGGATAAAACTTTCAAATCAAATATCTTCTTCAAGCCATTTCTATTATATACTAAGAAATTTTTATGAAGTGTTTTCTTGTGTGATTCAAATCCAATATGTACGTCTTTCTTGCTGTGATGTTTTTTGGGTGATTATGAGTTCAGTTATAAGAGTTTTATTTTTACATATTTCACTATATTTCTCCTTTTAGCTTTTTCAGGTTTTGTCTTTTGGGTTGATATCCGTTTTGCTGCGAGCCACACATGTGTCATTTGTGAACTCCTCATTTGAGGCGCTTGTGTAGTGTCTTTTTGGATTTGGTCGTGCTGATCTCTTTCGAGATTAGTGTTGTAAGGCTTTAATGAAGAACTAGCGTCGACCAAAGCCCAACCTTATGCGTTTATGGTGGAGTAGGTGTTTTAATCAAAGCACTTAAAATTTCTTGCTTTTATTTATTGTTTGTCTTTTTGGCTGCACTTTGTGCACAAATCACACGGGTTTTAAAATGGTAGAAAGTTCCGCTCTTGTGCATGTCAATGATCCCACATAGAGCCCAAGGTGTGAGAAACTTGTGCCACGTTCTTTGACATTGTCATTCACAATCATAGCAATGATCCACTTCCATCATCGAATTTCCCATGTATGGATTTTTATTTGATTTCATACACAATTTTGCATCAATTCCAGAGATTTTAAACTATTGAAACCATTAAAATCCACGAAATTAGAGACTTCCAAATTTTTGAATTGACTTTATCATCCCTAGACAATCATCCACCATTCTTGATGAGCTTATAGATTGTCTTTTGGTGGTCAAGGGATTATGCCAAATCATACTAGATAGAAAGCTTATTCGAGCACAATTTTAGTGTGCCTCTTCATGTAGCTTTACTTTTAAGTTGCATCTTTATATTCTCTAATAATTTTGTTTATTTTAGAATTTGAAGAATTATTTGATAGTTTTATTCCATACAAATGATACAATTATTGTTGGCAACTTGAACCCTAAATGTTACAACCCAATGTTGCATGTTTCTTAACATGTCTATTGTCAATGCATCTTCCTATAATTTCAAATTTCCATTAGATTATGTGTTGGGGTTCGACCATGAATTCTTTTTGCTTCCTTGTCGTTATGAAAAGTATCTTGAGGAGTTACATTCCATGGCCACTCAATCATCCTTTCTAAAAACGATGCATTCAATTCTAGTAGCAAGTCAGAAGGTATGCGAGACTAGGGCCCCTTATTTGTGAGTACTATGCAAAACTCCACTTTTGCAATGATACTTGTGTTGTTTTTTCTAACTAAACTATTTGCATATATATGACAAAATAAATAAATGAACTATAAAATTTAACCATTTAATATAATATAGGAGTTCACACAATGTAAATATAATTTTAGATTGTTGTGGATAAAAAGAAATATAACTAACTCTCAACAAACTAACATACTAAGGAATGCCCAAATTTTGGTGTAGTGACTAGGAATCATTTACAATTGGAGTTGGGCAGATTTTATAAGATGTCTAGACCAATATAGAATATTAATGAAAAGAGAAAAATAAATTCATATGATAAGAATAACTAAACATGGGTGGAAGTAGAAGACTATGCTTATTTGTTTCAATTACTGGGTTTTTGAGCACTACTTGAAAAAGATTCAATTGCAATGATTTTCTTGTTAGGTTTTATCGCAAAACCCTTATAAGCATTCATTGGAAATTCTGCAATATATCATAACCACCAAATTCTTCTTATCTGAGAAGTGGAATAACATTGCATGGTTGATGGTTTCTTTGGAGAATATATTCCAAAGGATATTCTTTACTTTTAATCGATTGTTCTAGACCATTTTCATATCTAGCAATGGTTCTTAGGTTTTCATTTACTTTATATTGGCTCTGGAGTTTTGAGCACCTCAAAACTTTGTCGGCTTTCCTACAAACTTCTGCTTGGTTGAGGAGGTATATCACCTCAGCTTGACTTGCTTTTTCTTGTGTCGAGCTACTTGAGATCTCTATTCCTCTTGTTACATGTTTTCGAGGTTTGGGGTGTAGTCCTCTAGTAGTTGAGGGTCGCTAATTTTCTCTCCATGTACTCTCAAGGTCACTTGAATGACCTTTTCACGCGTGGATTTGGTATTCCTTTGTGAACCTTCTTCAAGTGGTCATACTTCTTGAGGGTTTAGTGAGCTTTATTTTGAGATGTATTTTGGGTAATTCATTATGAATTAGTGTGCCTATATAAAATTTATTTCAAAAATTGATTAGGGTTTTGTTTAATTGTTTTCTAAACACACTTTTTCAAACATAAAAACGTAGTATATGGAGAACAAATGATAGATTTTTCTTTACAGATTAACAGTAAAATTTCATTTTACTCTTTTTTTAAAAGCTTCTTGATTGTTTTTATTATTTCATAATATTGATTATTTTATTAAGTTTTTCTCAATAACATGTTGACAAATACATAATTTTTTAATATTATTTAATAATAATATTTTCAGATCAACTTATTTCTTAATTAGCTTAATATTTAGCTATAACTATGCATAATCAATTTTATTTTCTACTCGTATAAAGTTGTTCTCCTGACACTCTCATCAATCCCAGAATAATTACCTAGGAGGCAGCAAACTATGTCCCAAACCACTCGCTTAGTGCAAAAAAATCCAAGGACCTGGCCTATGAAGAATACTTCATAAATACATGGGCTTTGAAAGGGGCTGAATCTTGCAAGACGGGCAAACCACAACACAAATGCGCCACTAGACCCTTCCACACATAGAACATAAATCTCTTCTCGACAAATCACCAACCCGTTATATGATCGCATTGACAACCCACTGAACTGTTCACGTAACGACGGGAGACGGATTGGATTTGGTCTCCAGCAATAAAAATAACACAATGAATGGCTAATGTCACCAAAGAAGCTCTGAAGTTGATTTCTTGAGGCCGTATTTTTGGTGCCTTAATTATTCCAAAATATGGCTTTCGTCATTAGGACAGGGGGGCTTGTATAACTTCCATGCTCTTGTTCGCATGATATATGGTCCTCCCATCGAAGCTTCATTTGATGAATCCAATCTTTTAGCTAGTGTTCTCCTTTCTCCTTAGATTTGTGTTCCCTTAATCCTGCATGTTAGTCATGCTTCATTTGCTTGTTTTTCAAGGTGCATACTTGAGCCTACTGCATTGGCCTCCTTCACAACACTGCTAATATCAGTGTTACACCTTCCAAACCTCCCAAACTTCACTTCATTCTAGGCATTCTGTGTCGCATGTCGCCCATCGCACTCTGCTGCATCTTGGATTTTGTCAAGCCCAGCAGATCCCCACGTAGGCATTTGAGGAGACCCTTCGCATCTTGAGCATAGGAAATCCTGTAGATGTTGTATTGTTTGACTCGGCAGCTGCTTACCCTCCTGGGCTTCTGAAAATTTGCCCTAATAGACCTCCAGTTATTGCAAAAATTTTATGGCCCACTATTGTTTTTGGCAATATTCTTGGTGTTGCAACAATAAAAGGCGGCTACGTAATCTTAAACCAAACAGATGTGGCCATGGCACTGGATGATTGGTTGAAGGTCAGGCTCCATGCATCCAAATTGAAAACTTGCCTGTAACATGCCATGACCAATCTTTGTCATGCCATATTCTATCCTCTGTTGAAAAATGGTGAATGCTGCAATCAGAAGCCAGGACAGCCAACTGAAAGCCATCAAGGTGGCTCCATCTCTTGTACACGGAGCCACAAACGAGAACCTCCTCCCATTCAACCGTCCGATCTCACAGTTCTCAAATTGGGCTCTGGCCTGCTCCATGCTTGTTGCACCCATTGCTTCCTTTGTGTGTGAAATGGTAATGGCATGCTTCTAGGCCAAGCGTTTTGTGTCCTTTTTCACACACACGAAAACATCGAATTCACCCAACTTTGCTTCCATTCAGGCAAAAGTTGGCTATCCAAGATTAACCTGTCGTCTCACCGTGGCTATTGCAACTCTAGAAGTCACAGTTTTAACTCCACAAGTTCTTCATCATGGTCAAATTTTTCTTCTTTTGTAGCATTGACGGCTGCCTCGGAATTAATCTGGCCTTGCATAGGCTTATCAGCATCTAAATAGCTGGTGATAACAGTAACTTCAAGTGGTGTCTCCCCTGTTTCAGACAGGAAGAGAGTAAGATTTACTGATGTTCTTCTCTAGGATCTCGCCAACGCTAATGTCAAGATGTGAATTGTTGTCGACGTGTTCCATTAATCCACGAATGAATAAAAGATTCGCCACTTCAAAATGGGAAGATGCCCATAAGTTAAGGGCTTTGATATTTTTTTTTTTTGTTTTGCATGTTTAAGTTAATGTTAAATCAGAGTAGTGAACGTGAGCAAGTTTAAGGTGAGCTGTTTTGTGGTTTCTTAGTTATATGTTAATGGTTCTGGCCTATACAGCAACAACTAGTGCGCAATTCCAGTTTTAGTGTTCTGATAACTTGCCCCGGCAGGGATCATGGCTTCCTCCGGGGCTTTTGATGCTATCAGATGCAGGAGGTTGCAGGTGAACGTGGAGGCTATCTTCATGGAAGAGGGGGTACCTACACTTTTTGATAGTAAACTGAACCTGGAGTGTATCTTCATCGATTTTTTGTTTTCGTTTTTTTTTTTTTTTTGGTTTTTGATCTTTTTCTTGTGCAGCTTTGGACAGTGATGATCTTCTCTATCTGAAGGAACAAATGGAAGCCGAGGAAGATGCCGAACGCTTGCTACGTCGCACAGAAAAACGAGCATTTGCTGCTTTCAAGATATGCTTTTTGCCCACACAAATTACATCAGTTAAACATTTTTCATCTTTCCTAATTCCAACTGTTGTATATATGGTACCCTCTTCCACAGGGCAGCAAGTTTAGCAGATTCATCTATTGTTTCTTTGCCCTTACCACTTCGAGTGGAACCCAAACCAAAGAGCGGAATCAGGTGATACTTTTGACCTAGCAATTTCTAAGCAGTCTTTCTTTCTTTCAGTTGCCAATTCTCTTTTCCAAACCTTAGGCAGCAAGACCTTTTAAGGAAAATTGTGGAAGTTAAGCCGAAGAAGCCACGGGTTTCAAGCCCTTCGGAGAAGACACGTCAAACAAGCCCTCTTACTTCCCAGGTTTCATCATCCCCAGCAGGCGCTGAGCCTATCGTTGGGAAGGATTTCTCTACTGTAGAACTCGGCGTTTCTAACACGGATAATCCTGTTAAAAGCTTACTAGGCATAGCTTATGAGAGTTCCGATGATGACTAACTGCAGATTTGGGTATTCTACTCCTTCCATGTGTTTTAAACTGCCTTCACTTCGTTTTAAGTAGTATCCTCCCCTAATATAAGCACTCTTTTGTATTGTTTTGCTTTCTTATACCTTTTTTTGTTGCATATTAAACTCTGCAAATCGTGTCTCTACCTACTAGCTTCAAGTTTTTGTGAGCAGAATTGAATGTGCAGATTTACGTGCATGTCTATTTCATGAGATGTTCTGGATTTTGCAACTGAACTGCGTTGTTTGAACTAAAGTACATGTGTTTTATACTAGCTAGAAAGTAATTCTAATAGATTGGCTTTATAAGTCGTTACTCATTTTTCTCACTGTTCAGTATGAAGTCGACTATATTCTGCAGGCAAGAGTGAAGTCCCATGGTCAGCACGGAGTTGTGATGGAGCAGCGCAGCGCACCGGCGAATTTGGTGAGACCCCTAACATTCTCCGCCTTACCCACCACGAAGCGCTGCCGACGATTGTAGGCCGGCTCCAGCCCACCCACCTCCGTCTGGCCGAAGAAGGCGCCATTAAGAAACACGTCATTCACCGACTTCCACTCCCATTGCTTCCCATCCTCCGTCTCTCTCCAGGTGACCGCTTTTTTGTGATTCGACGGGGCGATAAAAAGATTGGCCTCGCTCTTCACCTTAGGGTTCATGCTTCCTCCGATGGCGTACTTCACCCACCCATCGTATAAGTTGTTCGCCACGTGCGCGTACCCGTGCCGAATCCTTGGCATCCGCTGGCTGCAGTTGGGCCCGAACCGGTTGAACACGACTGTCACCCTCATGTTCCGGTCCTCCAGGAAGCCGTCGTCGTGCCCGAGGAGCATCACCTTGTTGTGATCGTGAAACCAATTGTTCGACACGGTGATGTCCGTCGACCCCCTCGTCACGTCCACAAGCCCGTCCTCCCCTGCGTACAGCGTGTTGTGGTCGATCCACACCTTCCTCGACCCCACCAGTCGTATTGCGTCCCCGTCCGTTCCTGCCGTCGCTGCCCGATTCCCGTAAAAATGCAGCCCATGAATTATCACGTCGTGCACCTGAACAACGTCAAATTAAATATGCGATAATATAATGCTGTGTAATATGTATGATATACGTTGTTAAGCAAAAGTCCGGCGCCACGGGCAATGTGGACGACGGCGCCGCGGCCGTCGAGGGTAGTGTAGCTCTTGATGGGAAGGGGACTGCGGAGCGTGATCTGCATGTCGTGGGCAAAGGTGATCCACACCTTGCCTGGGATCATGGTGGCTCCGTACCGGAGGGTGCCGGGTCTAGGTTGGGCAGGGTCGTCGCCAGGGTTAGTCACGACGTACCAACGGAGGCCAGGACCGATGTTGTTCCTCATCTTGCCGGCGAACCCTGCGGAACAAGAGGCGAGCCGCTGACGGCGGGAAGCCCAGAGGCGGTTTCGGCGCCAGCACCGGTCGATGACGTTCATGTGACCGCCGCCTCGGCGGATGGGGTGGTTGTCGACAGAGGTGGAGACGGTGGAGGAGATGAGGCAGAGCACTAGAGTGAGGAGGGCGGGGACAGTAATACTGTTGGCCATGTTTTGGAAAGATTGGTTTGTTGGGATCGAGGGAAGGCTTTAAAAAGCTCCGGAAGTTCTACTGTTATCAGGAAGAATTTAAGTATGAGTTAGGACTTGGGAGGTTACCGGCAAAGCTTTTAAAGCGATGGAGGTTTCTCCCGCTCTCTCTCTCTCTCTCTCTCGGATTTCACTTCAATTTTTTATAACTTGTCTAAAAATACCTTTTTGGGTGATTTTCTATCTAGTTAAAAACTGCTTCGAGAAGCCATTTAGTGAACTTGTTCATTAATATTGATAAATATTTTTAAACAGATCACATTTATAGCTTAATTAACTAACATTTAAGAAAGGCTCAAGCATACGAAAACGCTGGAGAAGATTAATCCGCGGATTTAAACGCATAGAGTTTACAGACCTCCTTCTCCGTATACAAAAAAAATAAAAACAACTTATTTATGTTTGCTGTAATAAATTGTCAGCGAAAGATATCTGTGAGGCCGAACAGACGATGTTTAGTATAACGACATGCTGCTCTTTCCCCAATTTTTTCTCTTCGGACCACTCGGTTCCACGCTACCATCCTCATTGCTTACGTTCTCTTGCGCTTCTCTGGCGTGATGTATCTGCAGCGAAATCTCTCCACCGAAGCCATTTTTTCCTCAGCGACGATAGTTGCGGCGGCAAATGGTCTGCGACGGTTTGCTGCGGGGCTGTCTCTGGGAATTTGATCTTGGGTGGCAGTGGTGAGGCAGAGGAGGAGGAAGAGGAGAAGAAGAATAAGAAGAATTCTGCTGCCCCGATGCGGTCGGGGACGAGCGCAAGGGATCGGAGGCTGCTTAGGGTGCGCGAGGAGAAGCGGAGGAGAGAGTATGATCGCATTCACAATTATCCCACTTGGGCTAAGTTCGTATCCATCTTACTCAGTCCTTTTTTTTCTTCTTTGCTATGTTTACCTTTTTTACTGGAATTACACAAGTTTTCTTTCTCTAGAGTAATGGTTTAAGTGCGCTGCTGTACAGGTTTTGCAGCTTTGGTTATAGAATTTTCAGGCATTAGTAAAATATTTTGCTTTGTGCGAGATGTTATGGATAGGAATTTGGCGATGTATCTCAGCTGTTTGAAGCAATGCTTCTTAAAAACTCCAAAAATATATGTATATTTTTTTCCCAAGTCCTTGATTGCTTCTTATCACTTCTAATTTTGTTGAATTTTCAATTCTTCACTCGCCCAAAACAAAATATTGGATTACCATTCATCTTATTTCATAACTGATTTAAAGGACTTGTTGACATACTTCTACTCACCTAAACTTGTCGATATGGTTGGGTGTAGTATTCTGTGCTACTTGTCTCGTGAAAAACCTTCTACTTATTTTTCTGACGCTCTCTCATTGTCAGTTATCAGAAGGTAGTATGATATAGCCAACGCAAGGGCGATTTCTATATAATCTGCCTATTCGTGCTTATTGATTATGATATACTGCTTGTTTTGAAAATGAACGCAGAACAAAAAATGAATGTCCAAATATTACATTCCTAAGAGTGATGAGTGCATCTGAAAGAGTGCCGTCCATGCTCTAACTGAATAGAAATCTCAGAGAATGTTGAATGAAATGGTTCAAACATTCTGACTATAAGATGCTCAGATAAAGAGGGCCTACTGTTGGAATCTGCCTATGTTAAATGGGAAATAGGAAGATCAAAAAGGCATGAAAAGAAATTGCTGGAAAGAAAAACCATTGGTGAAGGTTTATGCTTGGTTGCCACTTTCTTAGAAGCAATGACAGCGATGTATGTAGCAATGACATTTGCATGTTATTATAGCTAAACCCCGATTTGTGGAATTAATTCATGTTGATCTTGTTATTGTGGTTGATGTGATGCTACTCTTATCTCATTTAATTTCTCATGGTACAAGCAATGAATTAATTTTTTTTATGGGACTTTTTTTTCAAGTTTTCTCCATCATTGCAACATTGTTGGGTTTTCTTTTTGTGTGTAAAGTTTGCATCTATATGCACTTTAGTTACTGATATATTGCTATAAATACTTATGGTTGGATTCTTATTTTGGGAAAAAGCTTGTATGCTAAAATTTTCTTTTTCTAACCTTTGTTTGCCAAAAGGATATTGGAAAATGCTTGCAAAGACGATGAGGAACTCCGTGCAGTTCTTGGGGATAGCATTGGGAATCCTGAGCTCATGAGGAAAAGGGTGATTTGGAATGTTATACATTTTTGGTATTGCAAAAAGGAAAGAAGAGAATCACCAGTTTCTTGACTATTGATTGTATGTCTCTCAGGTAGAAGAAAGGGTGCGAACGAAAGGCAGAGACTTTCGCAAGTCAAAAACAGGATCAGTTATGGCTTTCAAAGTTAGCTTCCGAGAGTGAGAAACTAGACTCTGATCTTTGATTGTTATTTTCAGGTTTATCTTATCTTTTTAGTTGATATGATAATCTGAGAAAAAAATTTAAGTTCAAATAGCCATAAGAATTATCATGTACTTCTTTTATGCTATGGAGTCCCATCATAAAAACAGACTTGCAAAATAGTAGATGTCAAGTTTCTTGCTAGTTACCATGCACATGCCATGTAAAAAATAATATTTAAAAATATAATGCGTTGCTAGGTTTTCAGTTTTTAGTATGAAGTTTTTGCTGATTTAATTCAACACTTTATATCAATAAGATATTGAAATGATAAATATTCGTATACTTGAGATTCTTTAGTGTTCTTCAATATATTGCTAAATGTAAAATAAAAAAAAAACATGCGTTTTGGATAACTTTTAGTTGAATATTTGTATTATATAATTCATTTGCATTAAGATTAATTATATTAATTTAGGAATAAAGGTTGTTTATAGATTCTAAAATTGCAAAAAAATTGCCTAAAGAATTATGTTTCATGGTTTGAAAAGTTTCAATATTTTTGTTGTTTGTTCATCTGATTTTTCATAGTGTTGTGTGGTTGTGCTTTCTATCTCATCTTGTGGTATTTTTTCATTTAATAACATAAAATCACTTTTTTGTTGATCTTTCTACCAATTATTTGTACTTATGAAATATCATATTACTTTTTGATGGATTCTATCATATTGTTGCACCATACATGGTTGAAGGTATTGTATGTGGAGACATCTTTTCATTTTTCGTAGTCTATGCATGTGATATTTTACTATACTTGCAATGATTTTATGTTACACTTTTACTTGATAGATGTGAGCTTCAAATTTTGTTGATTTGTTATTTTTTAAAAGGATGGATTATGAAAGGGCTTTGTGAAGAACCTTCCATATTCCATGTTTATCACCATTCTTACTATTCTTATCAAACCATTATCAGATCATGGATAATTAGGCTTTCTAGCTTTTTCATAAATGCTTGTACATTCAAACTCTTTTTTCTATATTCTCCTATCTCTCTTCAAATCTGTCATGCCCACCTAATTTCGAAGGTAGGGTGCGACGAATGAGACCAATTTTCAATTTAATTTTCTTTTCATAATATTTAAAATTAATTAAATTGCTCATAAATATAAAAACCAAATCGACAAAATCTCCCCAATAAACTATCTATTTTTTATATACAATATTGATAATCACATATACATTAATAATTATATCACAAAATAGTAAAATATATAATTCACATAAAATGTAAACTTAAAACTCATGTCAATACCACATATTTCTATCAACCAAATTTATAAAATAAATAACAATTCATAAAGCATATAAAATTCATATCAAAACTACTCTAGTAATGCAATAATATTAATTAGTAGCAAAAATCTAGATATATCATGATCACATGATAGATACCCTCAACACATACTACATTGTGTATGAATTTGGTTGGCCTGTAATATATGTATAAGAAATTAGTCTCAAAAAGCTTAGTGGATAAATCGTAAATAGCAAGGTGATATAATATATTAATGTGAAGAACAAAAAAGCTATAAATTGAATAAAAAATGACATAAGTAAGAAAAAATAACTATATTAAATTGAAACAATAATAATAAAAAAATGACTTATCTGATTGATTTGTATTTTTTTTTGCTTATGTCATTTATTTATTTAATTTCTTCTTTCTCAGTTCATTTCTTAATTCAATTTTGGCTCTATTTTCTCGTAATCGTTAAATCTATTCATATATCATATCATATCCATATCAATACTTATCAAGTTAAATCCAATGGGTTATTATATTATGTTCAAATTAATACCTATTTAATTATATCTAATAGGTTATCATATCATGTTTATATCAATACCCATCAAACTATATCTAATGGATAGGCCTCTTCTCATAGGCATATTAGTTTGCCAGTGTCATATCAATCATCACTAGTATGACTTTAAAAACCACACCTGAGCTAAGAGATAATATTGTGAGGAAAAGTATATTTTTATCATTTTCATTCAATGTAGCATTCTTATACACCATATCACATAGACAATCATATATTTTTTTCGTACATATTTTTTTCTTTCATTTTTATTCATATATGAATCTTGCTCATTTATCAACTATAAATTATACAAATCTTCTTATTCAAATTCAAATATATGAATTGGTTCAATTTCATGTTCATAAAAAATATTATTTTATTTCAACATGTTCAAGGAATATAAATAAATAATCATACTTTTATTACAGTTAATCGATTTACCTACTTGACTATGTGCTGAAGATCTATTTTCTAAATTGATTTTTCTTTTCGATCTTAATTTTTTATTTACATTTTTATGTTTGCAACCAAGAACTTAAAATTGTCAAATTTCATTGAAAGTGATTCTTGTTATAATTTTTTGAAATATCAGTTTATTGCTAACAAAAATCAACACATTATCTTAATTTCTGCTGTCCCAGTGAGCAACTATGTCGGATTAAGGTAACTCTTAATTTTGTAAACTAACACAAAATAATGCTTAATCTTCTAAAAAATTAAAATTTCATATTCTATTCGTAGTCATTCGTGTACGTAAAAATGGATTTTCTGGCTATAGCTTGCTGTTTTCGTTTGGACAGTGAAATTTCTAGTAGCAAGTGTTGAAATTGAGAAATTGATTGAAGATGAATGTTTTTTCCTCCACATATTAATGATTTCACAATTTTTTCTAAGCTTTTCGTGCGAAATCAATGGTGATTTCGGTTCACAGTCATCGACGAAGGGAAATAGGTAGGGTTTCGAGATTTTTTATGAGAGTTTTGCATAATTGTAATATAATTTAATTATTATGTCAGTTTATACATATTTATATTTAAATATTTAATTATAATATATTAATTAATTATATAATAACTTCAAGAATTCATAACAATTTCAAATAAACTCTTGATTGAAATGAAACGAATGCTGTTAAATTCGTCTAAAAAAGTTTTATCCAAAAATATTTTCATTACAAAATTTTTAAATATTTTTTTTGTGACATGTATTATGAGACATGTCACAAATAGCATTTAGATCAGTTATTAAGTACTTTTTACAAAACTAAAGAAATTTTATTATAACATTTCAAAATTTGAGATATTATAATTCTTTTCTTATAGAAATTTCATCTCAAAATTTAAAATAATTCTAAATATTTTGTCATCATATTTGTTTCTACCTCCCAAGTTAATTCTCGTTTAGATTGTTTCTACTAAAGCATCTTAACTATTGGAATTATTTTGTTTCTTAACATCTTTTTAGCATGATCTAAAATTTGCATAGGTATTTTCTTATATATTATATCTGGCTGAATTTTAATATTCTCTACATCATAGTTTATAATATACAAGAGATTTGAAATATACTTTCTTAGGAATGAAACATGAAACACATTATGAACATTAGCCATTTGTGGTGGTAATGTTAATCAATAAGCCACTTGTTCCACTCTTTCCAAGATTTAAAAAGCTCTTATAAATTTGAGCTTAAACTTACCTCGCTTACTAAAACGTTTTGCACTTTTTCAAATTCAATGTTATTGTGTTTGTATCAAAATACTTCTTTTGTCTATCCTATTCTACTTGAAGTCCTTCATGAATGATCTTTATTTTCGTGGTGGCTTTATCAACAAAATCAAGATCTAAAATTGCTCTTTTATCTTTATACTAATACAAAGGTAATTGACATTTCCTTTCATATAAAACTTCATAGGATGTCATATTAATATTAGATTGATAACTATTGTTATAAGTAAACTCTATTGAAGATAATTAACTTTTTCAATTGCCTTTAAAATCAAATATATATAGACGGAATAAACGTCTAATGTTTTTAATAGTTCTTTTCGTTTACCCATTAGTTTGAGGATGAAATGCAGTACTAAATTGCAATTGAGTGCTAAAATCCCGATAAACAGATCTCTAGAAATTTGATGTAAATTTTAGGTCTCGATCTGAGTAATTACTTTTGGTATACCATGTCATTTTATTATCTGTTATAAGTCAATTTTCGCCAATCTTTCTATTACATAAGATTTTTTTATTGTTAGAAAATAGGTCGATTTAGTTAATTTGTCAACCATCACTCATATATAACCATGTCCAAAGAGTGATCTAGATAATCCTACAATAAACTCCATAGCAGTCTTTTCTCACTTCCATTCTGGAATCAGTAACGATTACAGTAATCCACTAGACTTTTGATTTTTTCTCTTCATTTGTTGTTATATTACACATTTTCTGACTAGCTTTGATACATCTCTCTTGAAACAAGACGCCACTAATATCTCTGTCTTAATTCCTAATGTATTTATTTTTTTTGGATGTATAGAATATCTAGAATTATGTGTCTCTTTCAATAATATTTGTTGTATTTGTTGGTGATTTGAAATACACAACCTATTCTAAAACTTTATTATCTTATTTTCATAAAAGTTAAAATCAGAGATTCACTTTTCTTCTATTTTTTGAATCACCTTTTGTTGTTTTGAGTTTTTTTTGAAGCATAGAAAAAGTATTTTAAAATTTTATAATGAAAATATTTTTGAATAGATCTTTTCGAGGCAAATTTAGCAGTATTTATTTCATATTAATCAGAGTCTGTTTGGAATTGGTATAAATTTTTGAAGTTATTATATAATTAACTAATATATTATAATTAAATATTTATGTATATATATATATATATATATATATATATATAAATTGACATACTAATTAAAGAATATTATAAATATGCATAAAACTTATATCTAAACGGTGGAAATCTTAAAACAATCTTGAAACCCTACCTGTTTCTCATCGCCAGCGACCACGAGTCGAAATCACCACCGATTTCGTGCAAGATGCTTAGGGAAATTTGAGAAATCGTTAATTAGAGGACGGAGAAACATTTATATTCAATCGATTTCTCAATTTCAACCCTCGTTGCGGGACGTTTCACTGTTCGAATGGAAACTGAGTCGTGGCCAGAAAATCTATTTTTTCGTGCACAAACGGTGGTAAATTGAAGGTGAAATTTTTAATTTCTTAATGTTAAGCATTATTTTGTTTTTAATTTGTGAAATTATGAGTTGCTTTAATTCATCATGGTTGCTTGCGTGGATAGCTAAAATTAGGATATATTTGTTGATTTCTGTTGACAATAAATTGATATTTTAGGAAATTATGACAAGAATCACTTTTGGTGAACTTTGAGAATTTGAAATTCTCGACTATAAATATAGAAATGCATTGAAAAAGTCAAGATCAAAAAGGTAAATCAATCCTAAACGTAAATACTTAACTCATACATCAGGTGAGTAAATTGATTATCTATAATGTAATTATGCTTGTTTATTTACATTTTTTTAGCATATTAAAAGAAAATGATATTTTTTATTTATGATCATGAAATTGAACTAGTTCATACATTTGAATTTGAATAACAAGATTTTTATAACTTATTATTGATAAATAAATAAGATTCATATATGAATAAAAATAAAAGAAAAGAAATATGCAGAAACCTAAGAAATATATGATTGTTTATGTGATATGGTCCATGAGAATGACACATTGAATAGAAATAATAAAATAATAAAAAATATAATTTTTCTTACGATGTTATGTCTTGACTCGAGTGTGATTTCTGGACTTATGTTGGTGTGATTGATATGATGTCAGTCGATTGATATGTCTATGGGCAAAGGCCTACCCATTAGATATAGTATGATAGGTATTGATATGAATATGATATGATAACTAATTGAATATAGTTTGATGTGTATTGATATTGATATAATATGATAACCCAGTAGATATAGCCTGATGGGTATTGATATGGATATGATGTAATCCTAATAGATATAGTCTAATGGGTGATAATATGTATATGATATGATAACTAATTAGATATAGTTTGATGTATATTGATATAGATATGATGTGATTTGTGAACAGAGATAACAATCAAAAGGAAATAAGGTCTAAAATGAATTAACAAATAAACTAAGAAAAAAGGAATTGAATAAATGAATAAAAAAATGGAATAAACAAAAAAAATATAAATTAATCAGATAAGTCATTTCTTTATTACTGTTATTTCAATTTAATATAGTTGTTTTTTTTATTTATGTCATTTGTTATATGGTTTACAACTTTGTTGTTTTTTACATTTATTGCATTATGGCATTTGTTATTTATGATTTATCTACTGAGTTTTTAGAAGCTTATTTCCCATACTTATATTGTTTACGACATTGAGATTAGGATTCTAACAAGATTAGGAATTTAGGTATATAGTATATGTTTAAGATATTTATCATGTGATTGTGATATATATAGATTTTTGCTACTAGTTAATATTGTTATATTATCAGAGTGATTTTGGTGTGTATTTTATATATTTTATGGGTTATTAATTTTGTAGATTTTGTTGATGAAATGTGTGGTATGGATGTAGATTTTAGTTTTATATTTGATGTAGATGGTATATTTTATTATTTTGTGATATAATTGTCAATATATATATGTGGTAATAAATGTTGTATATGAAAAATAAATAATTTATAGGAGAGACTTTGTCTGTTTCTTTTCTTGATTTATGAGTAATTCAATTGGTTTTGAATATTATGAAATGAAAATTATGTTAAAAATTGGTCCCATTCATCACTAACTACCTATGAGATTATGTGGGGCGTGATAGGTATATCGATTCCAATTTATCACACCCTACCTAACCCCAAAGATAAGAAGTGACAAATGAGACTAATTTTTAATTTAATTTCTTTTTCATAATACTTAAAACTAATTAAATTGCTCCTAAATAAAAAAAATAAACAAAATATCCCCTTTAAATTGTTTATTTTTCATATATAACATTTATCATCATATATATATTGACAATTATATCACAAAATAGTAAAATATATCCTTCAAATAAAATGTAAAACCAAAATCCTCATCATTACCACATATTCTATTAACTAAATTCATAAAATAAGTAATAATCCATAAAATAGATAAAATATATATTATAACCATTATAGTAATGTAACAACATTAATTAGTAACAAAAATTCAAATATATCACAATCACATATAGATTCCTACAACACATTCACTACATACCTGAATTCTTAATCTTGTTAAGTCTTTGTCTCTATGTTATGAACTTGGCTAGCCTTTAATGTAAATATAGGAAATGAGTCTCAAAAAACTTAATTGATAAATCTTAAATAACATGACACTATAATACAATAATGTAAAGAATAAGAAAGCTATAAATAGAATAACAAATGACATAAGTAAAAAGGAATAACTATATCAAATTGAAACAACAATAATAAAGAAATGATTTATCTGATTGATTTGATTTTCTTTTGCTTATGCTATTTTTTATATTTATTTATTCTAATTATTTTTTTTCAGTTTATTTCTTAATTCAATTTGGGTCATCTTTTTTTTTTTATTGTTCACATATCATATCATGTTTATATCAATATCTATCAGAATGTATCCAATGAGTTATTATATTATGTTCAAATCAATATCTATTAGACTATATTCAATGGGTTATTATATCATATTCATATCAATACATATTAGACTATATCTAATGGGTAGGCCTCTGCCTGTAGGCATATTAGTGTGTCGACATCATATCAATCGTCACCAGTATGATTTTAGAAATCACATGTGAGCCAAGAGATAACATCGCAAGAAAAAATATATTTCTTATCATTTTATAATTTTTATTTAGTATGTCATTCTCATGCATTATATCACCTAAACAATTATATATTTCTTAATTTTTTACATATTTCTTTTCTTTTATTTTTATTGACATATAAATCTTGCTTATTTATCAACAATAAGCTATACAAATCTTGTTATTCAAATTCAAATGTATAGATAGATTCAATTTCATGATTATAAGAAAAAAATATCACTTTATTTCAACATATTCAAGGAATATAAATGATCAAGCATATTTATATTATAGTTAATCGATTTATCTATCTAATTTATGTGCTGAAAATCTACCTTATGAATTGATTTACTCTTTCAATCTTAGCTTTTCATTTGTATTTTTATGTTTATAATTAGGAATTTCAAATTGCCAAATTTTACTAAAAGTGATTTTTATTATAATTTCTTAAAATATTAATTTTTTGTCAACAAAAATCAACAAATATATCTTAATTTTGACTGTCTCGATGAGCAGCCACGTCTGATTAGGGCAACTCTTAATTTCGTAAACTAAACATAAAATAATGCTTAATCTTCTAGGAAATTAAAATTTTAACTTCAATTTGTAGTCATTTATGTATGGAAAAATGGATTTTTTTTGGTCGTTGCTTGTGATTTTTGTCTAGAAGGCAAAATCTTCAGTAGCGAGGGTTGACTTTTTTAACATATGTATTATATAACATTTGTTCAGGACTTAACCTTATTTCATTAGAACTCATAATACATATTACGATATGGATGATTTTGGTAAAATGGTTTTAATATGCAACATTTTTAGGTTATTTGGATAGTTGTTGAGTATAATATGTATTCATGATGCACAATATTCTAACATAATTTTGATAAAATCCATTGTACAAGTTTGCCATATTGCTTATCGTCGGAGTGCTTTCCTTCGTGCATCTGCTTGATTAAGGGTGACAACCCAACTCTTGAAACACCTTTAGAGATAGCAATGGATGAAGCTATGTAATGTTTTACTCTGAGTTGTTCGATCATGCTATTGATGCAGCTTTACTAAGGCTTCATAGTAGAGCTCTGCTCATCACTCACTTTGCACGCCATTTCTATTCAAATGTCTTGTGCTCTTGCTCTCTCTCTCTCTCTCTCTCTCTCTCGCATGGGATCATTGTGGACTTTGGAGCCATCGATGATCAACCAATTTTTCGTTGACGTCTTTCTCTCTGGGTCATGTCTTTTTCATAGGGTTGTGGATTTCTCATCGGCTTACGACTTTCTTGTAGGTTTGGTCCTTGTTGTTGGCGTTTAACTATCATATGCTGCAGGTCGCAATGGTTGACCCTTTCTCTTTGATCGTTGTTCCATTTTCTTTAGTTGTTATTCTGTGTTTTTCGGTTCTTGTTTCTACTCCGTTTTCGACTCCTACAGTAGTTTCTTTCGCTTAGGTAGTTAAGTTATGGCCCCTTCTTATTCTTCGACTACATCTTTCGTTGCCTTGTTGGGTGTCCACGGCACACTTCTGTCACTGTGGATCTTGTTTACATCAATCGCACCTTCATCATGGATCAGTCGAGTACTGTAAGAGATGCCACCATTTACAAAGGCAAGCCAACAATTATTTTCTCCAAGGATGTGAATTCATTTTTCAGCTCCTTTAGGTTTGCTTTGGTTGGAAAAGTCTGTATGGGCTGCCTTAATATAGTCCTTGCAAAAAGGTTTTTTGGCAATTGGTTTGCAGTTTGCTTTTCAATTGGACACTTAGACCATATGCATATTTTAATTCAGTTTGAATAAGAAAAGGATTTTTTCAAGTGCTAGTTATGTAGAATTTGGACTTTTCATGACGTTCTCATGAGAATATTCAAGTGATCTTTTTTCTCCACTAAGTACAAGTCTCTAATTGTGTCTATTTAAATCTTGTTTTTTTTATTTGTTGATACAATTTTTTTGTGAGGGTTTCCTTTTCTTTATAAGCTGATTTATTGGGAAACCTTTTAAAATTGATAAAAAAAATTGTTTCTTTTGCACAATCTAATGTTGTAAGGATATATGTGAAAATAAATCTTTGAATGTGAAATGTAAAAATCTCCTTGATTTTTGTTATTTTTGCCGCTGCTCAACCATAGAAAATCAACTTGTCTTCTAAACCCTAAGCAAGTTTATAGGAATCAACAACTTAGTGTGAATTATAAGACAAAAAATCAAACAATCTTAAAAGAGAATCCTCAACATAACAACATAAGCAAAACAAGTAGCTTCATAACCAAGCTCATTTAATATTGTTACTCAGATCACTTTTGATTAGAGTGCCATTATTTCAATTTGTCTTTATTGTATCTCTATTGATTAGATCATTGTTTTTAATGTTTTTATTGATCTTGTTATTATCAAGTCCACCAACTTAGATCTTATTTAATTCTTCTTATAGAGTTGATTTCCCTTACTGTGAATTCATCAGCCAAAATCTCATGTCTCCTAACCCACATTGAACTCTCAGTCAGAATAATCCTATTAAGTCAACATATAATGGAAACATTTAATTTGAGTATTTTCATAAGACTTCATCATGTTTATAAGAAATATATGATAATTAATCATAACAAAAAGAAGAATTCAAAAAATTTTCATAAATAACTTTCGCTTAGAATACTTTGCGCAAGGATTCTTTTAGTTAAATTTTTCTAATGGTTATCTTAGTCTAGTTAAAGTGGTTAAAGATTTCTCAGTTCGTTAATAAAGTGCAAAAGAAAAAAAGGATATCATTGTAGGACTAAGCGTTAATATTTATTTTTCTTTATTAGAGTTTCAATAGATTGTGTGTTCGAGTTGGTGCAGCTTTAACTTATTTGTACATGTCTTGAATCTCTTGTACTCGATTAGATGTGAAATAAAATTAAGCTTTTAATTAAAAAAATCTTCTTTATAGATTTTTATGTTTTTCATCTTATGCATAGTTGGTCTTGAGATAATTATATTATTAGCATTGTCTTTTACTAGCTTTTTAACATGAATATAGAAGCAAGGATTATCAATTTTGGTCCATGTGACCACATAATGTTCTTTTTTATTCACATTCATGGATATATTTGATATTCCAATTTTTTATCCAAATTGCATATTTTTTATTTTCCATTCCATGTTTGTTGGGCTTTTAACATTGTTACTGGGAAATAAACACATATGTTTACATGGCTTACTTTCCAGTTCAATTTTAATTAATATTTCCTAGTTTTCGCTCAGCTTTAATCCTACAGATTCCTTTGTATGGTTTGAACTGTATTCTCCACCATCAGACCGTGATGTTGAAATGCTTGGTAGTGTAAGTATATATTGCTAATTGTATGCACCTGTTTTGGAGGTTTTAGTTGTGACTCATGCTGAACCTGCAGGTAATTCAATCATGGTATGTCATGGGACGATTGGGAGCTTTCAACTCGAATAACCTTCAGGTTATTCATTGTTATCATTTTTACTGTTTTTCTTTCATCCTTGTACTATTTTCAAATAAAGTAGTGACGCAATGCTCTTTGGCAAGCAGAGTTTTCTTAACATAGAAATTATTGGTGCAGAATCTTTTAAGAAAATATAAATTTTAATAAAAATGCATAATGCATTAGTAAAGCCTTTTTTTGTAGTTTTTATTTTATAGTAAATCATTACTTTTTTGTTTATATTTGGTTGTATTCTTTATCCATTATAGTCCTTCAATTTTTAGAAAGACTGATAACTTAAATGGACCATTTATTCTGATTAAACATATATCTTCTAAGCATTTTTGTGGGACCGGTATCTACTACATATTTTATGGCTCTTTACTAGTATTTTATGATCAGGAATACATAAGTGGAGAAATTACATTTTTTTTTTGACATTTTTCTTTGTTCCATCAAAGCAATTTGAGAGTAGCCTTGTCAAGTTTGGGACAAGAAGTCAGCTGGAGAGGTCTCAGTAGGTCTTGAGACTCATGGTGGAGTTCTCAGGAGGAGTGAAGGATGTCTTCCTATGAGGTTCAAGCTATTGGGAAGGAATTGACACTCCTTAAGAAGAATTGGTTTAGCATCCATAGAGGACAAAAAGGTTTTGAGGACCATAATTAGTACAACTTCTGGCACTCAGGGATATCCCTTGAGGATAAAAAAAAGGTTAACTACTGAAGACTCAAGCATGCACAACATAGAGAGCAACATATTAGGCCTTGAACAATGCTCTTGAAGGCATTTTGCATTAATAACCTTTCTTCACTTTTAGTGAAGCCTGTGGGTTAGGATGGATCATCTGATATCATAGTAGATCTTGGACATATGTGTGCACAACTGAGATTTCTTTAAGAGCGTAGAGATAGTAGACTTAGCATCAATAGGGGAAAGAAAATTCCAAGAGGACTAACATCTATGGTACTCAATGGAGCCAAAGGTGAAGTGAAACTGTGTGAAGCAGTTCCAACTTGGGGTATCAGGATTCCCCACACTGCAAATACATGCTAGGAGTTTGATGGAAAAACTTAACATAATGAAAATAATTGTAGTTAACACATTTTTATTGGCTTCAGGGACGATGAAACGCAGGAATCTGTTTTTGTAGAAGTAGAACTTACACTAGAATTAATGACTAAGGAAATTTTAAGATTGAAGTCCATTACTTAGAGACTGATTTAGTTTTTGAATGGTTTGATATTGAATAATTTAAGAATAAATTATTGGCGTTAGGATCGAACTCGTGGATCATGAGATATGCTTCAAAGTCCAACCGTCTGACAATTCTTGTTCGGCTCAAATTATATGACGAAAAAAATGTTGATGGGTTCTGCTCGTTAGAAGTTATATTGGTTTTAACAAATGAATCATACTATTTTTTATTCAATTTATAAATAAGGGAAGATGAAACCTGTTGGTGAAGCTCTGCTGGAAGAAACTTTGCATGTTGAAGCTTGACTTACATCTCTGAAGCTTTTTGACATGTACTGTGCTTCTAATCATTCATATTTATTTAAATAGACAATTTCGTGGATTCAATGCCACAGTTTTGGATATGGTTCTTTTTACATATTAATGCACATGAGTCTAGAATGGCATGTGATGCTTCTAATTTTTTTTATTTATGTACAATACAGTTTGCAAACTCTTCAATGGAACACAATCCTTTGTATGATACAGACGTGGCTGCCAAGGCTATGCCTTCTTCTTTCCATGAGATTAACGATGTAGAATTTCAAGACAACTGGGGTCGAGTTTGGTAAGGTTTCTATCATTGTTTGTACCACTTTAGGAGAAGTATTTCTTGAATGCTAAAACAAAATTTAACAAAGTTTATTTATGTTAAACTCACTTTTGAGTTTTCTTAAGATGAAATGGGCATTTGTCTGATCTTTTACACATACCACTATTAATTTTTGCAGGGTGGACCTTGGAACATCTGATTATTTTGCTATAGATGTCTTGCTCAACTGCCTAACAACATTGAGCGCAGAGTAAGACTACTTAGATGCTTCAATTATTCTTTCCAGAATTTTGATTAGATTTTTTCCTATACTATTTATTGTGGCTCACCATATTAGCTGTAATAAATTGTGTAAACAGTTTTGTTGAGACGCTTTGTATTACCTTAAATAAATGTACAAAACGTTGCTTGACATAAGAAATATATAGACCGATGCATGAACAAATCTTCGTATGTATTTACTTTCAACAACGTATGACTTGCTTTTATTGTTTTTGTTCCAAGGTGATCACTTATCATTTTCAATTTTCATAACTTAACAACAAAGTACCATTTATGGATTATGTAATTTCAACATGCAATTTTTCAACGTTACAGTAGTTCACTCCTTTTGCTTAAAGGAACACAAATGTTTATTCTCATTTTGTTATCTTCTTGCTTGAGATGACACCTTCCCCTATTGTTTACATTTGGGCAGATACTTGGGCATTCAACAAGTGGTTTTTGGAGGCCGCCGCATGGGCGATTGGGAAGAAGGCATGAAAAGAATTGAAGATGGCTACAAATCATTCAAGATTTGAAATGTCAAATGCCTTTTGGAGGTCTAATTACATTTGATTGAAGACGAGGAACAGAAAAACTTGAAATACTCTTGGCAGAGAACTTCATTTAAGCAAAATCATCGAAAACTTCGATCATCATAGACAACCGAATCTAAAGTTCAAAGAGAGGACATCGACAAATATAAGGATTTGCTCTTCTAGATCTGTTTTGGTAGAGAAATAGCAGGGGATTGTTGCATTTTGTGAGATAAAAGGGGGGCATTGATAAACCAAATGTGCAACTTTTGTTTCTCCCTTTGTCTGCATTTTTATGGAGAATCTTGTTGTGTATTGTTATTCTTCACCAAAATATTATTTACATAATGTTAACATCTAAATTACATTAATCTAAATGATATTATTATTAAATAATCTTTTATAGCTGTTATTTAAGTTTAAGAAACATTTTGATATCATTTTTTAATGAACATTTATAAATTTTTACCATGCACACTAATGAAAACAAAAGAAGCTTTGCAATTGACATAATACAACATTTTTCCTACATGCAATCAACACAGTCCCAACAGATGACAAACAACAACAAATACAGCATTAAATGTCTAAAGAAAACGCAGTTCTTATGAACATTCCATTAGAAGCGCCTCTTTTGTTGAGGGTAGCCGGTATTCTGCATTCCCATTCCAGCCTCTCTTCTTCTCAACTGCTAAAAGAAGATGAAGTTACATGTTCATGGAAAGCCACAAGGTTTGCTCCAAACAAAAAGATGAAATCCCAAGTTTACCTGCTGTTGATGTGCTTGTGCTGTAGCACCACGTTGAATAGGCACAGCTCCTGGATTAAGTCCTCCAATACCAGCTTGAGAAGCAATATTGAAAGCTGCCATGTTTGTTTGTGGCATCCTCTGCATCCCAACCACAGAAATTGGACGTGGACCTGCTCTGGTAGGCACAATTGATGATGCTGCAACACTCCCAGGAACAGCATTTCCTGATGATACCTTAGCCCACAATACACTCGTAAGTAATCAATTTATTATTAATATTATGATAAAAATGCTTTAATCCTTTGCAACAATTCATGGCCATGTTATATATAGTTCTTTTAACTTGATCTATCTTAAAATGCATTTGTTACTAATAACTCCAGTTCGAGCAAAGTTTAGAGAAGTTTTCAATGTTATGATATCCTCATACAGGAGAGCATATTTGCTTCAGCTACTACATTATAAATAATAAAGCAAGAGCTTTGTTTTGTTGGCTTACCGGTTGAGGATGGATGCTGGTTGTTCCTTCAAAATCGGTCGATGTGTCGACAGGTCGAGCAGGATAATTTATAATTTTCTCTCCAGTTTGTGTTGGTACAAGTGCACTGTTGAAAGTATATAGCAAATCAAAATTACAAAATGCATGTTAATATAATACATAAGCAGCACGTATATAAATGATGCACATACAAAAAGCAGTGCACAGAAAGAGACAACTAATCCATATGTCAATCACACCATGTAGCACATTCTAGTAAAACAGTAGCACAAATGCATGTTAAGCAACTTACTTTCGTCCAGGAAGAGGATCAATCCTGAAGTACCTGAACATAAATGAAGAAAAATATTTAGAACAAGCAGATAAATTAGCTAAAATCTGAAAACTGGGCTTTCCAAATACGTTGAAGGAAAACAAATTAAATGAAACGATAAGTTCTCATAATCAGCAGAGCTACTTGAGTGTGGATCTCCAGGCAATGTTCAGTTGCCAAGACAGTTTACGATTAGCTTTTGAATTCTTAGTTCTTAGTACCATTAACTCAACAAATTACAAAAATTTAATCACATTAGAACACCATTGAAGTAGCATAAGTAGTGAAGATACCATCTGATCTGCTCGACATCTGACTTCTCATTTCTTCTTAGCTCAGAATACAACTTAAGTCTTCACCAACAATTGTTAGATCCCTCACATTAATAACCCAACAATAGTGTTCCACACCATTCTTCTGACATGATAGTCCATCTCCACATATACCATTAGAGAAGGGCCTTGGTATTACTCTATATTTTATCCCCATTCCTCCAAACACCCACTACATTGTCTTTTAATTTTCTATCTAAATTAATATCTAACAATATTTTTATTTTGTCGTTCCTTAATAACAATTCTTTCATCTAGAAGTACAACTTTCTTTGTTTCTCTGCTACCCACTTGGTTTCATGAATATACATAACATTTATATTCCCATAAACCATAACAATCCTCAATTCCATCAATATGTTAGTTAAGGAATCTATGTTTCAAGATGCTATGCTAATTCAAGTGACTTTGACTAGCTTTTTAACATGTGTCAAAGATGAGATACCCTTCTTGGCTGAGGTCTTCTTGATGCAGGTTCACTCTAGTTCTTTGTGCAACTTGTACCTTAAGATTCCATTATTATCATCAACACCAATCATCTTCGATGCCCTACCATGATGTAAAGTGTGGTACAACATAAGCTGCTTGGTCATTCTCTAATTGTCAGGTATCATACCCAGCAAGGGAGGACAATAGATATGTTCAAAAGAAGCAGTCCTTCCCACATCATATACTACGAGTGATATTTTTGCAAGTAAACTTGTTCGAATATATTCACAACTAAATTTCCAAGTCATTTGTAATGTAACTATAAGCATATAAAAATCATCAGTAACAGTCCCAGCTGGAAAAGCCAACAGTGCAGTAGCAGAAAGACAAGTTTAGTATCCACTTAAGACTTACAAATTATTAACATATTAGATTAGCTATGCAAGATTAAGATGTAAATACATCAAGTATTGTATATACTTAAAAAATGAAGGAAGGGGTTTTGAGTATTACTCGTGTTCCAAAGCTTGTGCTGCAGTTAAGCGCTTTCGAGGATCGTATCTGCAATTTGATATTCCATGGCTCTGTAAGTGATCTGAAGTCAAGAGTTGCACTAAACACAAAGATCAAGAACAAGTCTTATCAAATATCTATAGAGAAACCTCCAAGAGAAGGAAGAAGGGACCATATACTTCTAGCGAATCATGCATAATCAACACCCTTACTTATTTCTGCTTTGGGTGTGTTCTATTGTTTCAACCTTTTTTCTCTTAAGATTTTGTACATTTATCATAGTCACCATGTTTTCATCCACCAATTTGTCATCCCTGTAGGAAGAATAATGCCTATCAGGATAGCCCCTTCATCAACAGGAGTGTGACCCATCCCAATGCTCACTACTTCAAAAAACTAACAAGGATGTTCTTCATAGTTTATGAAGCAAAGGTAACCTTCATATGTTGTCTAACAAAACTGATCTTTTCCTTGGATGAAATGTTGATATTTTAGTTTGTCTAGATGCACAGCATTATGGCCAGTGCCTAATACAAGGGCTCATGAGTATTGATTCGTTCTTGTTAAGGATCTCATTCTCAACTTCCACTTTCACAGTGCGTGCTAGTTTTTCAACCCTATCCCAACTTATCATTTGGTATAGTCCTATTGAACTAGCATCGAATAAGCCTACAAGTGATTGTCATGTTCAATGAAAGTCAAGATTCCACCACAGCCACAAGGATCCATAGACTACTTCATGCAGCCAATCAAGGAGAGTCCACGATCAATGTCTACAACAACTTCAGTCTCCACTAAGAAATCCTTTGCGAACAATGGAGTCTTCTCTCCAGATGCTGCAACAAAAACTCACTTAAGAAAGCTAAAAGGTTCCTCTAATGATAGGCCTAGTTGCTCTATTTTCGATGATGGTTATGGACTTTCTATCATTATTAGTTTCTCCCTTAAAGCATCTTTAATCTCATTTTTTATCAAATAAATAGAGCTAAACTTTTTTCAAAAATTGAATTAATGATTAGTTATCACTAAGTTAAGATTTGATCAAAGGAGGAGTGAAAACTACTTTTAAAACTAAGAATATGCAATATGAATAGTTAGTCATATCTTTTAACCTATCTAATAACCCAAGTACATTAATGAGGATAATTACTCAAATATTTTGATAGTGTTTAGAAAAATTTATAGTAATATATTTTTATGATATCTTAATTTTTAGTTATACACTTGAATATCATTTAAAACATCAGAAGAATATTTATTTTATATTCAAGAAAAATTATCTCTACACCAAACTCAAAAAATGAATATTTGTTACTAAACATGTAAATTTTCTAGGCTTTATAGTCACAAAGGACATAGTTTCAGCTAACTCTGACAAAACTAAAGCAATAGTTGAATGACTAGTACCTCAGACATCCATGATGTCAGAGTTTTCATGATTCAATAATTTTTCATATAAGAATTAGTAAGGGTTTTAGTATCATCATTGTCTCCATAACTAACCATATTAGAAAAGAAAATTTTAAATAGATCCCTGCTATTAAAAAATCATTTGAAAAAGTTAAGGAGACTATGACCAAAAACACTTATACTTCGATTTCCAAACTTTTCCACTATTTTAGAAGTATCCTGTGATGTCTTAGGTGTATGAATAAGAGGAGTTCTTAGTTACAAAGGACGACCAACTACATATTGTAGTAAAAAATTGAATCAATCTTATAGGAAATACTTTGCCTATGACAAAGAATTTTACCCAATTATCCAGACTCTCAGGCATTTGAGATATTATCTCTTATCTTAGGAGTTTGTACTATATTTTGACCATAAGATTTTAAGATATTTAAATTCACAAAAGAAGTTAAAACTATAAGAGTTTCTTCAAAGTTACACTTCATCTTAAAATACAAGCTTACTATAAAGAACAAAGTTGTTGATGCCTTTAGTAAACGAGTGAACCTACTCACCACATTGTCTATCTCAATCACTAACTTTGAAACTTTACCTAACTTATACCCTGATTGTACTAATTTTGAACCTATTTATAAATAATTAATTGCCTATCCAACTAAAGCAATGTATGACTATACCAACAAAGAGGGTTACCTTATTAGTGACAAACAACAATGCATAACTCAAAAATCACTTAGAGATTTCTTAATATGAGAAATACATGTTGAAGGTCTAACAGGACATTTCAAACAAGACAAAAATTATGAACATTGAAGATAAAATTTATTAGTTATGACTAAAATAACATGTTGCTCAAATCGTTGTTGGATATAGGACTTATGTTGTTGCCAAGCCATGTGCCCAAACCACAAGGCTTTATATTCGATTGCTAATACATCACGACCATGGGAGGACTTTAGAAAGGATTTTATCTTTGGACTACCTAAAACTCTTCAAAGATATGACTCCATTTTGTGGTAGTAGATTGATTTACAAAAATATTGAGATTCATTAAGTGATTTAAAACCTTCAATAATTCACACATAACTCGGCTATTCTTTGATGAAATTATTAAAATTCAGGGATTATACAAAACCATAGTCATAGATAGAGATATTTATTTCTTTTTGTACTTTTGGAAAACTCTTTGATATCTTATTGGGATGAAGCTAAAATTCTCATTCGCTTACCACCCCTAATATAAAAACTCTTTGATATCTTATTGGGATGAAGCTAAAATTCTCATTTGCTTATCACCCCTATACTGATGATTAAATTGAGGTGGTAGTTGAAGCTTAGAAAATTTATTATGATGTTTAGTAAGAGAAAACATGAAAAGTAGGAGTTTACTCTTACCATAAGCAGAACATGCATATAATAGTTTAGTTAATAAATTATAAGAATGAGTCATTTTGAAAACTATAACAAATACAAACCTTATAGCCCAATTGACCTCATCTCATTACCCATTCATGCATGCACATCCGATTTGCACAAGAGTTAACATAGAATATAAGAAAATTTCATAAGTAAATTAAAGATAATATAAAAAGCGCATAAAAGCAAAGAGATCTGTTGAAGAAGAAAGCTTTCATTCGCCATCATCTAACTTTTCAATGCCATCATCTACCTTGTCAAGCTCTATGTAAGTAATGAAACAAGTTGGCCATGTTGTTTTATTCCTTTAGCACTTATTGCCTTTAGAAGTAATCAAGAAAATATTTGTTGGCTTTGAATAGCTTCTAGATTGCTCTAAAATCCTGTTTACTAAAAAGTGATTGTTGATTTTTGATTGCTCCTTGTGATAATGAGGTTAACTTTGCATTTTATGTTAATGGAATTTTATTCCTTTGAATTTGAGTAAAACATAGTAATTCAAGGTGGCTCAAATTCAACTTGTTACGAGCCAAGTGGTTCAAATTAAGAGAAAAAAGTCCAAGTCAAACAAAACATAATTAAAAAAAATCTATTTCAAGATTAACTCGTATGCAAACATACATATAAGGACTTGTATGATGTGCATTACACTTCAAACAATGTTTTGTGCATCTAAAATGCAAGAATTTCTATATGGAATGAACACATAACCATGATCAAAATGAAAGCAGACTATCGGTTACTCCTGGGGAGACAAAAAAATTCGAATGAAACAGCATTTCAGAAATATTATTTAAAATGAAATGACGTTCTACTTGTTTCTTAAATTAAAGATGATGACATTCGTGGATTTGCCCTATGGTTTTTGATAGATTGAAGTTGCATTCATGAATCTGTCTTTCAGGGCTCTAGATTAACACAACATAAAACTCTTTTGCAAAATAAATTTCTGTCTACCTCCCCAGCTTTTTTGGTTCTGAACCACCCGAACTTAACTTTCACAACCAGCCTATATCCATCGCCAAACTACTATGTATATTACTTCAGAATTAATTTAAGGACCATTGATACAAAACAGAGGAAAATAGATAACGGAACTAAATACTATGTAAAGTAAATTCAAAGTTTTAGACAATTTAGGGTACAACAAGGCACACAGGGCATAATCAACAAAAAAACTTTTACGAAAAGATGATTACATTCATTTAAAATTTGAAGAAACAGAGTGGAAAAAGTAATTCATATTTTGTTTGATGTGTAATATCGCTCCACTAAAACTTCTATAAGATGGCTTCCAAGTAAAAACCATCTACAAAAACAAAAATTTCTAATATCATTGACTTTCACTAATATTTATTTACTAGTAAACAGAGTATTCGTAAGCATATAAAAAGAACAAATTAGATGTGAACAAGAACTTGTTACTACAGTAGTCAATGAATTAAAGGAGATGCATACTCAAGCATCTTTGAAAGTAGATCATATGCAGGGCTTTTAGGAGGCAGATGAACATAGTTATGGAGACAGGGATTGTCACTGCAGATAATAATTACAAAAAATAAAATCCTTAAAACTTGGCTTTATTATTAGTCTTGCTATGACTAAATGCACACTTACTACTTAAGCCCTTGAATATGTTGCTGATCATTTTGCCAATGTGGGAGATGTACTAGCGTTGGCCACTTATCAGGGGTAGGATGCCCTGTAAGGAATAGCTTTAACAAAATAGATGTAAATATGTACATAAACAGAATCCTACCAAAGAAACACTTGATCCGTACCTAATACCTTGAAAATCTTGTCCAGCTGATCAAACTGACAACACGAGCAGCAGATATCAGATCAAGTAATGGGGTCGGATAACAATATCAATACTTCAGTGATCTAGTTCCAAAAAAGCTATCAATGTATGCATTGAAGAGTTCTACAGAGTTTGTTAGAATAAACATTCAAAAAAGGAAGACAATCACACTAGAAGATGTCACTTGTACCTGAAAAGGGTTAGAGGTCCCTTTAACTTCCACCCCTTGAAACAACGGTTTAAGAGTCAGTAGTTCAGCAAAAATGCATCCCACTGCCCATATATCTGCACCCAATGTGTATAACAAGTTTACCACAATGAAAGAGACTCTAACTCGTTAACAAAAAAAGAGAGAAAATGATTCATATTATTTAGCATCCTACCTACAGCACTCGTGTAGTGCTTTCCTCCAAGAAGCAGCTCAGGTGCTCGATACCAAATTGTCACAACAACCTATCAGCAAGGAAGACTTGCATAATCAGCTGCATGAAATTATAGATAAGATGAATAGGTGTGCAGTGGGAAGAAGTTTCAAAGACTTTCTTATAAAGATGGATAATCTGAAACTAGAAAATCGTAGGAGGTGTAAGAACTTTTAAACACTACAACTCTACAAATCTAAGAATCTGACCACCTTCATCTTTCTATGCAACTTATATTGACATTACTAAATCATTCCAACAACTCCAACGTTTAGACATGCCAACTATTATGCTGTCCTATTTGTTTATGGGGCTTTTCACATATATTTTGTTTACACTGCTAGCATCTTAACAATATAAAGGATTTAAGGGTCAATGGAAGTCATCCATAGCGTAGCCTCATCTTATTGGAAGCATTGTTGGACGATCTACTCACAAAAACAAATAAAGAAAAAAGAAAATTGAAGAACTTTATTGATGTTTGATTCTCATATATTACAAGGATGAATAAACCATATATTCATATATATCTAAAAACAAATTTAAAATAATATATTCATAGTTAAAACAAGAAATATCCTTGAATATATTAGATAGTCTTCATTAAAAATATATTATTTTAATAATAATTAAATAATTTAAAATCAACCATTTTATAATATAATATTTAATTTTTTTATATGTTTGATACATCAAAATATTTTCCAAAGTAGCATATCAATTTTTTGTCAACTACATATCTTAAATTATTTACACATTCTTTTGCATGGTTCATTTTCTTAAAAATCATGTCTTTAATAGTCGAGTTTATATTTTTAACATATTTCACCAATTTAGGTTATTAATAGAAAAAATAGGCTAATTCATCACTCATAAAAAATCCAATAAATTTGACATCACCAATTCATGATTCATCACTTGACTTATATAATTCACGATCTGTTCTCCTATAGTCAATGTGGGACTTATTCATCTCTACATTCTTCTACCTAAAAACCTTTTAAGAATTATTTCTTATCTGATGATTCCCCTTTCTAGGATATCATCTGACAATCACATCGCACTCTTTCAGTATCAGATGATACAAAAAGTAAACTAAAGGTGACAACTAATCTATGGCATTATTTCTATATATATATATAGGCTTATATTTCTAAAGGACTTTATAATGAAAATGTAAGCTATATGATAAAAAATTATAAGAAAACACTAACAAATTATGGGTAGTAAGTAGTACAATTCCTAATAGTACATCCTCAACTACATTAGCTAACTAGATCCTAACAAGTTTGTTGTATGTCACATTAGCCAACCTGCATGTTTACCTAATTTCAGCCAAGAGAATCAGCTTAAAAACCTGGTTAAAAATATCTTACCATTGCTTGAGAGAAAGGTGGATTCAAACAAAAAGTAGAAGATATCATGGAAATAGCAGGAGTCATAATAAATTTGAGGAAGGAAAAATTTTTTGCTGCCCATAAAAAATTTTACTCCTTAAAACATTTCTTGCATATATAGAGGTTGCTTTATACAAGCTGATAAATGCTAAAATATGGTGTCATATAAGTTGCATTGAAGCTTGTCTCTCTCACATGTTTCACTTATTGTCACGGTTGCAGGCCTAATAATGTGCACTCAATATGACCATTACCAAACTGTTCTTAGAGTAGCAAGGGCAAAAACCCAAACTACATGATCAGCAAAACACTTAGGAACCATGCTTGAGAAAAACCATCAAATAATTCCTTGTAGAATTAATGATGGATAGCCCCAAAAGCACACTCAAAATAAGATGATAGGGCTTTTGACCCTTGACCTCCCGTTGGATGGCAAAGGGAAGACAGATTAAAAAGCGACCAGAGCACAGCTTGCTCACCTGCAAGATTACTTCCCATTACAACTCTTCCTAAACAAGCAGAAAGTGGACATAGGAAGTGAAGAACTTCACAAAACTAAACTTCAAGCTTCATTACCGATAAAAGATATCAATAGGAGTAAAATGCGAGAGCTGAAGTGTACCTATTATAGGAGTTACAAAAAGGCACATAAACAGGAAATATTTAAATGGATAAAATAGAAAGAATGTTCGTTCTTCAAAATCAAGTAAAATATCATTATATAACTTAATACATTCTTCAATAGGAATTTTAAAATTTTGCTTCAATAGGTATTTCTTTTAATGGCAACAGAACTCAGACAGTTTACCCCATTATCAGATAGAGGCTTCAAAGGAGCTTGATAAATCCTTGCAAGGCCAAAATCTCCTATCTTTACAACTCCTTGTTCATCCCCATCACCCATAACCTAATTTAAATTTAAGCAATTAGAATTTAGTCAGCCATAATGAGAGAAAGAAATATTAGTAGAACAACAAGATAAATAGCAAGAACCAACCAAGATATTCGAAGGCTTGAGATCTCGGTGAATAACCCAATTACTGCATCAGAGATTTGTAAGATTTTTTGCAACCAAAAATGCAGCCTCCCATAAAACTAACATAGAATATAAACCTTATACCATAATATAAATACAGATATGACATGAACCACACCTATGAAGATAGTTGAGCCCATTAAGTAGCTGCCAGAGCAATGACTTGACTGTATACTGATTAATAGAATGGTTGAGCTTCTCTCGATGATGTCTTATGATTTCCTGCAATGAATAGTGCAAAGTTAAGCAAACTGTCAACATGTACATCGTAAAAAAATATCATGTAACTATGTTGTAGAAAGAAGAGTCTTAAGGCTATAAAACATTCATTACCGACCAATTATGAGTCCAATATAAAACCATTCACAAAAAAAATTGTCTTCAAAATTATCAAAATTTAACTAAAATAATAAGCTTATAAAGAAAGAAAAGGGATGGACTTCAGCTCTCAATATCTAAGTAGAGCAAGAAACTATATAAATGAGAAAGAGTTGGCTCAAAAAGTAAAAGGTGTGCTAATATTTGCCAATTATACCAAGCTCTTTACAGTGTTAGCTTCGTACAGAGAAATAAATTGTGCAGGTTTCCAATTAAGAAGCCTGGAATGAATTATAGAACCAGAAGAATGCCCCTCTTCTCCTTGCATAGGTTTCCAATTAAGCAATAAATGAAATATGTGTCTGTCTTATTCTCAAAAGAAAATAGCACATAATGAACAAAAATAAGAGCTCCTTTACAATAAAAAAATATCAATCTCTTCAATTGAATACTATAGAACGTAATGCAAAACATACATATAGGTCATGTTCAGCATAGTCAAATGCCAAATACAATGACATGTCCGCATGGTTGATGTGTACATTCACTAGTTTAACAACATTGTCATGTGAAAGCTCCCGTAGTAACTGCAATAACAAAGAGAAGGCATTAAACTTAAAATGCTCAGAAAATTGATTGAAAAAAAATGATAACAAGTATTTGCTTTTGATGGGCATGACCATAAGAATTTGTGCTTTTTCCTAAATCCCTAGAAACATACTGAGCTGGCAACCACCTAACAAACTGGAGCAAGAAAAAAAAAAAGAGTAAGAGTTTAGAATGTGCTAAATATGTCTGTTTTTTCTTAGGGTAAGCACTTCATCGTTATTCTATGTATCATAACAAGTTATAAACTCCAAATTTAAGAAACATCAGCCTCATTTGCACCCCGTTGAGCAATACATGTATGGATCTTAGTGAAGTATAGGCTACATTCCATCTTAGTTTGCATCCTTATCGTCTTATAGATGATAAAGATAAAAGGAAAAAAAAGGAAAGTGAGACTTTATAACTACCGTTAATATTTAATTGCACTCAGCAGCCTGCTCAAATAAGGTATCAGACCATGAATGCATTGATTTCTCACTTTCAAGACGGTTATATGTGATTTAGAAAGTCCATTTCATGTCACTGCTTTATAGACTGAAATGCAACACAAAATAGAGCTAGGGAGAAATCCAACTAGCTGTAAACAAGTATGAATACAAAAAACAAGGTCTGCATGGGGAGACATAACAGAAACAGAACAGGTTAACTACACACAAGGCAAAACTGACCATGGTAAGAAAAAATAAAGAGGTCAACGGTCAAACCTCAGGTAAGTTAATTTATTTCATAAAGGAGCAGCCATTTCTCAATTCACTGAATTTCAATTCAAAATAGCAGATATTAAAAATATACTCAAGCACTACCTCTTTGGCTCAACCTTCCTTGACAAGCACTCTATAATATCTAGCAAGATTGAAGTTCATGCAAAAGAAAAGTGGAATCACCATTAAAAAACCACAAAAGTTGAAGCAAAGAAAACTTAATAAAATGATAAGACCATGATTTATCACATAATAACCTATAAATAAAAGAAAATTCATGCTAGAAGTGCATCTTGGAAAATTCCACTAGTTAGGCTTGCAAGTAGAACCAATAATTTCACACGGATAGTTGCCTCCTTGTATCTCCAAGAGGTCCCATTTTGTAGATAATCCTAATAACAAATACAAAAGCTAAGTGATCATTATGAAATCTACATGACACTTTGCACTAAACTTTCATCAGTGAGAACACACAAGAACAAATCCTCCATATTGATGCGCATAAAGTCAGTCTTATACCAAGTAATCATACTTTACAATCCATGGCATACACAGTTCACCTTTATCCTTTATCCATGTGGCATGGCCTTAAGGTTATTGATATAATCACAACATGATCCTAGCACGTAATATGCTTCTGACGTTGTGTATCTTGCAAATGTTATAGTAACCAAGTATAACTTATAAAAATAACTATCATACAAGAAGGGGAGTGAATTATGTTTTTTTCAAAGATATTGCACACTTCAAATGTTTCATTAATCAAAAACTTAATGTTGTTGCACTTGAAATATTTTTTTGAAAACTCTCAATTAGTTTTGAAAAGAGTTTTCTAAGAAATGTAATAAGTATACAAAGACATTTAGATGATTCAACTTAAAAATGAGCATACCTTCACTCCCAATAAAGAAAATTAGGCCTACTAACACAACTGTCTTTTGCCAATATATAGGTAAGTGAATACCCTTACATGTTAATCCAAAAGTATCCAATGATAGCCTTAAGAACCACTCAAAACCAATGACTCAAGCCACAATACAAAGAAACTCCAACAAAAACAATAGCAAGAAGTATATCAACACTTTTACAATTTAAACTTATATAAGAGAGAATGAAGCCTACTCGAAAGATGCATATAGCTTCAAAAAATGTTTCCACATAGGTATGTGAAATAGATTATTGGAGCACTTATTAGACAATTGAAGCTTGAAAGTGTTTTTATCAAGAGTGTAAATTTGATATCTATAAACATAAGACATTTACAAAGTAACTTAAGGTAACCAAAGCAGTAGAAATAAAATCTAATTTTTTAATTTTGCTAACCATTATGGGATTTATACTTTCGTAAATACTATATGTCAGTCATAGATATACCATACATTATTTACAAAATAAACTATACATACTGTATATTAACTATAGCATATCGTGCACAAGTCTCGATTTTAAGGTTTCAATAGAAGCATATATACAAGGATGAACTAAATAATGTATTTTGTAGTAATAATAATGTAATGTATGCTAGTCTTGGGTAATAATAAGTTCTAGTAGAATCATATATATAAGAGTGAATCAAATGTAACATATGCTAATAATAATGTATCACCAGTCTCAGGTTTTTATATGTTTCTCTCAAGGCACTGTCTATTAGCCTACGTATTTTCCCATTTCAACTAAATTTACTATATGTTACTATACAATCATAAGAGGATACTTCTTTCTATCTCTAGCAATCAAGAATAGACCAAGGAAGTTCATGCCCAATCTAAGAAGTGCCAAGATACTATTATTGCTTCTATTTTGCCAATTGATTGTTGTGAAAGAAGAGAATGAACCTAACAACTTATGCATCTTCTTACAAATTGAGTAATGACTTTCTGCATGGTTGGTTTGAAAAATCTTCAATGCATAGCCTTCATAGCCAAACTATGGCTTGACACATGATAATCACACTCCCTTAAATGCATCAACTTAATGATGTCTTTGACTTTTTATGGATGAATGCATTTAAGCAAAGGCTCAATGTTAGGTTTTTTGTATAGTACCCTTCTACCACAATATATCTTTGGGTTAAACACTTAACTCTCTTGGCATTGAACTTTTGGGAGAGAAGAACCCCTTAAGATATGTTTCAAGGGTATCCATCTCGTAAGAAAGTCTCTTTAGTTAATGCACTAAAAGGTCTTGCAATTTTATGCTTGGCCTCTTGATAAGAGAAAAATCTTTAAATCTACTTCTTGATTTTGCAATCAAAGTTTCATAGAGCTTGATTATTAGTGGTAAGAAATGCAATTCAAGTAGATCTTTTTAGTTTAATTCGCTCTAGGTTGAGGACAAATCCAAACCCAAAATATTCTACCCAAAATATTCTACCCCAAATATAACATTGACAAACAATTTCCAAGTGTTCATAAGTGAAGCAAGCTTGATCTCGAAAGAGTTCCCTACCATAAAAAAGTTAGCTAATAATTGAGATTTTAAAGATAAATAGAAAATGAAGTTGATTTTAAACTAAATGAACTCAATACCCAATTTTTAAGTCAATTTGAGACTTCCATAGAATTGAAGTATGTGTTTTAATTAACACATTAATAATATAAGTTTAGAAATTTTCAGATGGTAAATGGCCTGACATAACTAATACTAAAACTAGCATCTCAAGAGAAGAATATCTGAGTTCTACATCTTTCAAAGTATAAGAAAAGTAGTAGATTGAACATTGGATACCAGCATCTTGTTGAATTAGAACAAAACCAACCATAGAATTAGATGTCTAAGGTAAAAGAATAACGGCTCTCCAGGAACTGACTACTTAGAATTGGAGATTGAGTTAGATAAGCTTTTAATTCTAGAATGCTTTTTCAAAATCTTCAATCCATTGGATTCTAGATTTGCTTCATAACAGCTTGAAAAAATGTTGACCTTTGTCTCTTGATTTAGAGATAAATCTATTAAGACCTAAAATTTGACCAACTAGACATTGAAAATCTCAATGCACCTTCAAAGATTGGATATTGATCAAATCTTTTACTTTATCCAAATTTGATGGGATTCTTTTCTCAAAACCATAAAACTTAGAAGCTTGTCAAATGAAACATCAAAAATGCACTTCAAAACATTTAGTCTCATTTGAATTTCATGAAATTTCGAAGTGTCCTTAATATCACAAAGATAAGTAATGAAGGATTTTCTTTTGACTAGGAGATCATCTATATAGATCTTCAAATTTCTACCCCTTTGACTCTAAAACACAAAATATATCATCCTCTGGTATGTGGCTCTTACATTCTTCACACCAAAGAACATGAAAGTATAACAAAATCTTTCAAAATTAGCAACAGAAAGAAACTTCTTTTCATCCTTTTCAACCATTTTATATGATAGTCATAAAAAAAACTCCAAAAAAAATGAAATATTTGAAGCTAATAGTTAAATCTACAAGATCATCAACACAAGGAAGAGGTCTTTGGACTAGTGTGAAGATTTGTATAATATATTGACATGTGTCACTTCTTGTTACTAGACAAGGACATCATTAGCAAGCAGTTGTTATGATAAACTAGATGAATAAAGTTAAACTCGAAGAACTTAAAGGTTTCACCTTTATGGCAAATTGCTTCTCAGAGCTGAAAAATAAGAGCTAATATTGAGAAAAAGTTGTGACAACAAATTATTCTACGCATATCAAATGATTTCCAAACAAAGATGACAACATACTCGATCAAAAGGTTAAGGATGGTCACCCTTCATATTCATTTAAATTAGATGAGATGTTTAAATCTTTGTATCATCAAAAGGATTAAAAGAAAAAGATATAAAAAAATAGAGAGTTTATTACAGCTTTGTCTAGATGGCTAAGGTTGAAGGATCAAGGGCACTTTTTATTGTATCCAAGTTAACATTACCTCGATTGCATAATATTCCCTTGAATTCAAATGACACCAGTAGAAGAGTTGAATTTTATGCATAGGCATGGCATCAAAACTACCATCCCATATTTGTTTATCATTGGTTGATTGAGGATGAGGTTACAAGAGGAAGCAACTAAAACCAAAAAATTTATCAAATGCATCACAAACCCATAAGAGTTTTCAAGTGTTACAGGCAACGTGATGGTACCTTCTAATTTAGTTGAATCTCCAGAGAAGTTTGTTAGATATTCGACACAATGAAGGAAAAAACGTTGGGTGATGCCTATCTCGTCAAAAGCATCTAAAATAAAATATTAGAGAAGTTACTGAGATCGATGAATATCTGGCAAAAACTTTAATATTTGCAATCAATCTTAAAATAAGTATAGCACCATCATAAGGATTGCCTAGAGGTGACAAATCTTCTGGAACAAACACCTTCAAGGCTTGATCAAACCATTAGGTGCTCATGGTGGCAACTAAAGATCTCTCAATATACTTCAAGATGAATCTTATTAAATAGACTTCATTTCCTCCTAAGATAATAAACACAATTTTGATTAGAGCCCCTTCTTACTTTAAAAGAAACATTTGAGCATCATGAATGGCCTAAGATAGATTTGAATCTAATGCTTTTGATTTTGATGGTGCAACAACAAATTCAAACTTCCTAGCATTGTACTCCAAGAGGCGACCTTCTTTTAGAACATTTTAATCAAGGTCTTTGGAACTCTACATTCAAAAGCAGTGCACATATAGTTTTCATTAAATTTGTAAATTTTGGTTCTCTTGTGTGATGTTCTAATTCTCTCATCAAAACTTAAGACCTAAATTCTTAATCACAAGTCATTTAAATCTAATTTCTTCATATTTTAAATTTCAAAAGAATAGAATCTTTTATATATTAAATACATTGTTCAATATATATATATATATATATATATATTTATTACTTATAATATCCTTATATTATCTATTATTTATCTATCTAATTATAATATGAAAATATACAAAACCACAAGTAAAATTCTTCATTATTATACAAAACTTTTACATATAATGATAAAATTTAATATTTTATTCTTAGTCTTTCTTTCCTACACTGCAAACCTAGTACAACTAAAATATCAAAGCCTACAAATAGGTTAAACGACCATCATGAGTCTAATAAGTTAAATCTAACACTATCATTACATGCCAAACAATATTATATTTGAGTAATATCACATAGGAAGTCAACAAATGGTCTAAACCACCATCACACGTCTAATAAGTTAAATCTAAGACTATCCTTATATGACAAACAATATCATATTTGAGTCATATCATATGCAAAGTCTTTATCATATAATTAAAGTGAAAAAAATAAGCAATCTAAATCTTTATTGATAACAATTAAACAATATCATACAATTTATACCATAATCATGAAAAAAATAAGTATACATATAAAATCTCATAATTATCATTTTTTTAATATAGACTCATATATAAAAATTATTTTCTTTTAATCAAGTAAATCTTTTAATCCTATTTTGTTACTTCTTTTTTTTTCTAAACAGACAACTTACAATCCTATCAAAATATACTTAATTATAACAGAAATCTTATTTATTATATTTCATCTTATCATACACATAGTATTTTTAATATTTTTTTATTATTACATATTTCACGTGGCTTGTCTACCACCCGAGTGCTTTTTAACCCTTATATATAGGTTTCATATGATTTATTAACTAATAAAAATTTTTAATTACTTAATCTACATAGCTCACAAATCATTACATAGCATTTTTTATCATTTCAACAATGTTATTACACATTACTTGCAACAAACATGTGATTATTCTACACATACACAAATCTTAACATATAATTAAAGTATTATACTACTAATACAAAATATAATATGTTCATACTCATACACATAATAAATATATTTGAAACAATTCATGTACCACATCAAACAATCAGTGTATCATTCATTTTCTAAAATATAACATATGATATTATATATATATATATATGTATATATGTATATATGTATATATATATATGTATATATGTATATGTATATGTATATATGTATATATGTATATGTATATGTATATATGTATATATATATGTATATATGTATATATGTATATGTATATATATATATATATATATATATATATATATATACCACATCAATCAATACAATAAACTTATAACACTAAGCAATTCGACTACACTTTAACCTATCATATGTACATAATAATTATGCACTTTGTCTATTATTAACACAACAATAGTACATCACAAATATGCACAAAGTAACTATTCAATGATGCCTACCTTAAAGTTTAGTACAAATCATTTTTCGTTTCCTTAATTTCCATACCTAATTGTTGATAAATCGTTGCCAACTTCCTCCACCTCCTTGAATTCAACCTATTAGACAATAGTAAACCCTGTTACACTTAGGATCCATGGGTCCTATGTCCAATCAAGAAATCAATAGCATGATAAGCACAAATCCAATCTACAATATGTGAAACTAATTAATTTCTATTGTTGGAGTTTCTTCTAAATTTTTCCTCCACTTTCTCTACCTTCAAACCCTAATTTTTCCTTAATTTTCTCTCTTCTTTCTTGTCTTTCTCCTTTTTCTCTTTTTCTTTCTCCTCTTTCTCTTCTCTCATTCCTGGTCTTTCTCTATTGATTTCACTCTCCTTTTACTCCTCCCTCTTTCTCTCTCTTTAGCTTCACTCTTTCAAGCCCTCTCTTCCTTTCACCACCCATAATCAATGCCTCCACATTATGTTGAGGCAACAAGAAAAGTAATGTAAGGTGACTGACAACAAGAAAGAGGGATTAGGGTTTTGGGAAGCTTGTGCGTCTCCTCAGCCAAGACTAAAGAACGATATTGCCTCCTTTACATGCTTTAGTAGTCGAGCAACAACCAACAGTGAGATAGAGAGTGATTAAGGTTAAGAATTTCTATTAAAGATGGCCAACACAAGCAAGAGAGAGAGGTCGGGATGTCGAAGAGGCATGAGGTGAGTTCAGTTAGGGTTAGATAATTAAGTATATTATAGTAATTAAATATATACATATACATACATACATACATATATATATATATATATATATATATATATATATATTAGACCTCAAAACTTTAACAATTTACAATAATTTCAAACAAATTTTGATTGAGATGAAACAAACGATAAAAATAAAAAAAATATAAAAAAATATTATAAAATCTTTAAAGTGAAAAAAGGCATTGTAAAAAAAATTATTCAATAAAGTTTTACAATCTATTCAAAAAAATAGTTAAGATTATTAACCAAGTTGGATAAAGCCTATATGAATGCATCATATATATTAATTAGTTTGTAAAAGGTGTTACTTTGACTAGATAAAACCCAAGAGAACACATCCTATATTTATTAGTTTTTCTAAGGATATATCCAAGATAGAAATGGTCCGTAAGGGGTGTTCCATGATTTACTTGTTTAGGTCAAGGAGAACTATGAAAGGTGTTACTCAGGTTAAAGGAGACCCTTGATAATACATTTAGATATTTGAGTTAAAAATGACCAAACCAAATAATAAAAACATGAAAATTATAAAAAACAAAGAAGTTGAGAAATTAATGACAAATATAAAATTAAAAATGTCAAAGGACTAATGGGTGAAGGGGTGAACAACAAAATAAATCTAAAAATAAGGAATAAGGATTCCAACTAAATCATTGCATTACATTCCAATTACATGTGTTCATATTTTCTTATATAATTATAATGCATAATATTTTATATATTACATGGATATAATATAGAAGAAACATGAGACATACATTTAAAGGTTTATTACTCTACATTATAATTATATAATATTGTCTGTTGAGTTTATGATAATTAAAGGATCAATCTATTTTTAATTTAGATAATTTAGATGGTACAAATACGCCATACAACACTCCAAAAAAATTATGAGTAGAATGATGATATATCTTATTATTTTACTTATTACATTAGAAATCATATATTAAGACTTAGATTATTGAATTGTATTAAATAAGATTGCATTAGCAAAAATATATAGTTTATCTCATAAATGGGTTCTATTTTTATTACGTTGCAAAACAAATTGACTTGTCGATTTTTACTTTTGTGAAATGAAAAAAATATGATTTTTATGTACTACTATGCTTAAAATAAAAAAATTTGTTGGATTATGGGTTTTTAAAACAAGCAAGTTTAATGACAAAAAAAGTTCAAATACATGATTTTCTTATAAAGAAAATGATATTTGTTTAAAAAAATAAGTAAATAAATAGAAGATAACAATGAGCACACAATGGGATAAATGATGTCATACAAACTATATCAAGAGATTAACTCATGCTTATATAATAATTTTTTTTAGGTATTTAGTATTTTTTTTCTATTAGATTGCAATAAGTCATGTATAAGTCTCATATGGTATTTTAATTTTTTTTACATATTTTTTTTTATGTTTGCATTAGTTTCTTAGATGGAAATATTTTTGGCAATTCATTTGGTCTAAAGTTTCCCATTGTAGCCATTTAAATGGTTCTTAAGAAATGAAAAAAGGGGGATTGTCATTTTGGATATTTCATTTTTTCATTTTAGAGATCTTGGTTGCCTAAATACACTGTTAGAGGAGGGCATAGGCCGATTTTCCTTCCCTTTCCCCTATCTTCGTTGTTCTCCACAAATTTTAGTATTGAAAACTCCATTTCTTCAACGTCAATTGTAGTATCGAGTTTCTATTTCTTCGCTGCCAATAGTGGTATCAGAGCTGTGTTATTTCTCTATCAAGTTGGATCTCAGAAGTTTCTTCTCCATCAGTATATGGAGAACTCATCATCAACTTCACAGTCTCCAACACAAGCACTTCCATTATGAACAAAGTTCTCAAACAACGGCGAAGCTCATCCGAAGGTGTAGTTGTCAAATATCTCCTAACAAACATATAAGGGAGAATAGTCACCTTGATCGCCAATACAATTTCTACCATAGCTTAAATCAAAAAGGGGGATTTATGCATCTCAACTTGTAGGAGGTACAATTGGCTGAGCAATAACAAAATTGGAAGCTAAACTTTGTGCCTCCTGAAAAGAGGAACGATACTTAGACAATGAGGGAGTCACCAACATTACTGCTAAAAGAGTGAAGGGTTGGAGGAAACATTGGTGACTGAGCTATATGCTAACACTCGTGCAACTGCTGTAGACGATGAATATTCACTGCAGTAAGTGGCTTCTGGTGGCAACTGCACTTTGCCTTGCTCCATGGTTGGGATCGTCTATCACAGGAGAAGACAAGGAATGCCTTCTGTCCCCCTAAAACCCTCGAATTGTCTCTGTTCGCTGCTGCTTATTATTGAGGCTAGCGTGAAACTGGTCGTATTCACGAATTTATCATGGAAATAACATGCTGCGCAGCTAGCATCGTGATGATCACTACTTCAAGCATCGTGGTTGAAAAAACAAACAGTTAAACGAGGAAGATATATGTGGGGAAAAGAAAACACGATGCATAATGACCAACAAGAGCATCAAAAATGCTGATGCATGCAAAAGATACAAGAAAATGAAATCACCCTTCAACGCTACAAAGACTACAAAAATGAACGAAAAGATAAAGAATAATTCAAACCCACGATTTACTCCCCATAGGAGACCTCGTTTTATAGCAAAGCCCATGACAAAAATGAAAAAAAAGACAACATCATATGAGATGTGCTCGAGCCAACCGAAGGCATGGTTAACTTGAATTGCTGGAGTACCACGCGGACCTTAAGACTAGGACTTGCTATCTGTGAGAATGGACAAGAAAGCAGACGTTGATATTGGTGCAAAAAAAGTCAAGGTGCGTATATAACACGCTGCGCAGCTAGCCTCGTGAGCATCGTGGTTGAAAAAACAAACAGTGAAACAAGGGAGACATGTGGGGAAAAGAAAACACGATGCATAATGGCCAACAAGAGCAGCAAAAATGCTGATGAATGCAAAAGATACAAGAAAATGAAATCACCCTTCAAACACTACAAAGACTACAAAAATGAACGAAAAAATAAAGAATAATTCAAACCCAAGATTTGCTCCCCATAGGAGACCTCGTTTTATAGCAAAGCCATGACAAAAAATAAAAAAAGACAACATCATATGAGATGTGCTCGAGCCAACCGAAGGCATGGTTAACTTGAATTGCTGGAGTACCAGGCGGACTTTAAGACTAGGATTTGCTATCTGTAAGAATGGACCAGCAAGCAGACGTTGATATTGGTGCAAAAAAAGTCAAGGTGCATATATATTGGTTAGTCAAATCACAATAATGGACCAGTGCAACAAGCTCTGTGGTCCTCCATCAATGGTACGGCCTGATACTTTACCGATTTGGCCGTGTCACGAATTTGGCTCCTAATTTTGTACCGCCGCTACTAACCTCGTAGCTAGAATCGCGGCCAGATCAACGTTCACTAGTGACATACCTTACGAAAAGACGCTGTTATACGCACAAAGATGTAGTGCCAGAAGCTGGAATTAAACCAAGAGCTTGCCGCCGACTATGGTGACTAGTGTCATTTTTTTAGATCAACAAGCAAAGATTAGAAATTTTAAATCCTTAAAGTCCCATTTTAACTGAATGACGAAATACTCCTAAGTGTCAATTACAAGCCAATACTCCCAACTAAATTTAATTATCGACAATCTTATGAAAGGGCGTGCCCAATTACTAATAACCAGGAGGAAGAGAAGCAAGAAAAGAACACAGGAAAAAGAAGAAATAACGACAAAAAGGAATTCGCTGCAGATAACATACACGGGGATCAGGAAATCTAGCTGTTACTGGAATTGACAGTATAAGAAAAGGAATATCGAAGATAAAGTGAAAAGAAACGGCTTTCGTACCATTATCTCGCGAATGGCGGTGGGGGAGACGCCGTCACCATCCTTGGACTGCTTGAATTTCTTTATGGCGATGCAGCTCTTTTGTTTTTTTGTCTTTGCCAGGAAAACGAGTCCATAAGTTCCCTCTCCAATCTTCCCCATCAGATCGTATTGCTGCATCCATACCGGGCGGTTGCTTACTCCTCCGGCGGCGCCTCCAGTACCACCGGCGATCCCCCTCCCGTCGCCCATCTCTTTGACCGGGACTAGGGAAGCATAGCACTAGCCTAGCGCGCTTCTTCTCTTTCCAAGGTGGAGTCGTATAGCAATTCTGGCAATTAACCGCATTGGGTTAAGTTGAACCCCAAACGGCTCCGGTTTATAAATCCTTAAGAATTCTCCATTGGTCGACCATCCTTCGCTTGGTATGGAGAATAGTTGACCACAGGTTTAAAGTCTGGCAAATAAACAATAAATGGGTATTTATTTATTAATTATTCTATGGATGTATGATATTTACTTGTATATTCTTTTTTAACATTCAAATTTTCAATGGGACGAATTAATCAATCGATTAAATTTAATCTTGGCTCTAATTAGTTTTTCGCACTGTTATGTTCGATGGAAGTGCTCCAAAAAAAAAACAATTTTTTAATCTTAAAATATTCAAGAGGTTATCAAATTTTTATGATTTTTTTACTTATTTAAAATAAACTTAAAAAAACCCATTCATTATTATCAATCTAAAGTGTACAATAATATTACATCATATCAATTACAAACAATAGTAAAAATAATAAAAAATAACAAAAATATGTACATAATAATTATTTGCATAAAAATGACTTTATAATAAATCATTATCAATAAATATGTAATAACTCAAAAAGGTAGTAAAAAAATAATTGAAAATACACGCCTAAAAGCGTAGAATTTTGTAGTGAAAAACCCACTGCTATTATCGGTGATTTATCAAGAAATATTTAATGATCTCTTTAAGATTTTAAAAGTATAAATTTGAAGAAAATTTTGCTAAATAACTAATAAAGTAGATCAATAATGAAAAATAAAAGAGCAATATAGTGATACTTAGGACTATGGAGAGGATTTTTTTATTTAGGTTATCGAAAGCTTTACAAATGCTATAAGATTAAAAAGACCTTCATATTTATGCATCATTATTAGACATAATGCAATTACCAATATAAAGCAATATATACACAATATATACACATAAGTCATATCTTGTTAAAAATATGTTTTATAGCGTAATCTAATGTATTAATAATACCAAATCTAATAAACATATAATCATATGTTGTATCATTTACAATATTTTTAACTTGCTTTGTTCAACAAATTTTTACAATAACACATTATGCCTCACTAATGTTATAAAAAAAACTTTACAAGTCTAGAAACTATAAATCAATGACATTATATTTTCATCATATAATCCATAGACTACACAAGTTCTTAATTGAACACCTCTTTAACTTTCAAAAAGAAAGCTCACACAAACGATTTCATTTTGTATGGGCTTGAATCCTTAAAAAAAGTTCATGTTCATACCATGTCCAATGCATATACTCTATCGCTCAAATTTGTTTATGACCCAAAGGTTCCTTACAAGATAGCTATAAGATGTGGTCTTTGCAATCTCCCTTATTAAAATATTGTGCATACTTTCTTAGACTAATGGGTTGATAATGACAATCCAAAATTAATTTATGATCTCCAATATAAGAATTATTTGGCTTTGGAGTTTATTTATAATCTAAAATTTTCTTGCAAGTTATTTGTAGTATGTGATATGTATGATCTCTCTTGTTAAATATGGTGCATATTTTCTTAAAATCATAAAAGTACAATGTCATAAGTATACTTTTATTTAAATTAATTTAGACAAGATAAAACAAGGGTGTGGAAGCATAAATAGCTTGTCACAACTAAATTTATGAGAATTAGATCACTAGAACTTTTGGTTATTAAAATATAAAAAAATATTTTTAAACAAAATATGATGAATAAGAGAGGCATAAAAAATGTTTGAACTATGTCAACAAATTTTCATGCCATTTTGAACTTGCTTCATATGGTAACTAAGCCAAAGACTGATTATTAATAGATGTTCAAGAAAACCTAAAAGTCTAGGATAAAATTCGTAAGAACATATCTTATAGCTCTTATTATACAAAACTCACAACAAGAAAGTTGTGAAAGACATAATGATATTTTTGGCTTGACAAATTTTATGTTATTTGGAGTTCTCTAGGTAGGGCATACACACATCATAAACATACAATTTTCCTTATACAATTTCAAAAGAACAACATTATGTCCATGATGTAGCACAAAGAATATACAAAAGAGGTCAAGATATATAAGGCCTAAGTATATCATAGCTCTAGACTAAAACACAAAAAAGGGCTCAAAATAAGTAAGAAAATAAATTTAACATAACCTTTTTAAGTTAATATATTGTAACAAGTCATTTATGAAAACTGTGATCATTAATTTTGCTTTAGAAGCCAAATGCCCTTTTACCAAAGTCAACCAACTACTTTTTTATTATTTTAAATTTTCTTTAGTTTATTTTCTAAGTTGAAGGTTACTTTAAATTTTTATTGCATTTTAGGTAGTAAATTAAAAGCTATTTAATCTCTTACTAGGATAAAAAAAAGATGATTTTTTCCAATTTTAAAAAACCTATCTAGGTTGGAACTATTAGATGTGAACACAGAAAAGTTTCCTCAAGAAAGTATAGGCTAATATTTCTTTTTAGCCAAACTCTCTCTTTCTTTCTCTCTCTTTTCCTACATTAACAACTAAAACAACCCTCCTACTTCTTGAACCCATAGCCTAATCATAATAGCCTATTTTCTTGAGTCTTATCACCATTTTCCCTTCTGTCTGGAACTCGATGTCACTGAGATAGGCCACATAACTTCTAACTCTACATTTGTCCTTATTTTCACTGAGTTAAATGATGCTATAGGTTGTTAATCTCTTCTTCATACATCATGCTAGTTGAACTCTTCTCCTTAAGCTTAAATTACTAATCCCATGGCCCTTGAGATAGTTTGATAATACCAAAACCATATATTGTGTTACTAATATTTTGATCGAGTTAATAATTCAAGAAGAGATAAAATCAAGTATTTAACAAGTAGGATGAATTATAATTTGATCTTTACTCACATGAGAACTTCAAGGTTAAGAACTTCAAACAATTGAATATGTCATGGATGACTTTATTATTGATGATGTAACAATCATCATGGGTAATCTTTACTTCTTTTTTATAGTTAGAATATTATAACCTACAATCTTCTTTTATTGCACATTAAGTTTACATTTCATTTTATGCATTCTTGTTAAATCATTCATGCTTATGCTCAATTAGTCATGGCTTGTGTTACACCCCATTTTTCCTAGGCTGATTTTTGGCATACATTTTTTTTTTACATATAGACAGCTCAGATCGTCCCATACCAACCTGAGTAGCCTACGAAAAACATAGGATATAACACATCATTACACACCTACTTTCCTTAACAATGTGGATCCCATCTCCCGGGTACACCGTCAAATCAGGTTCATGACTCCTGAATTAACAGATGGACTCGCACAATGTTACTCCTACTAGACCCCATACTCCTAACCCATACCGGTAGGAGAACCGATCTAATAGAAGTCTGAATCCCCACGGTTAAGTTCCATAGTCATGTAATGACCTCACCATCAAAAATAAGATACATAACATCCACAGATAAAATATGGCACTCCACACACTATACCACCAAGACAATAAAGTAAAACAGCGAATGGAAACTACATCACAAGAATAAGATCCAAGTCCAACAAATACAATATCATACAACTAGATACATAAGTCAGAATCACCCTCACATATTACATGACATAAGAATAACAGTCTCCCTGAATACATCCAATAGCATCAATCACACTAACCAAAATGTCTCAGAAAATCACAAATCAGATATCCTCCACTAGCCTGCTGACCATGATCCCACCTAATCTGGGTGGCGTCAAGACTATCGAGTCGCTGGAAAAATATAGATAATAAAGGAGTGAGCTACGCCCAGTAGGAAAGACAGCTAGTAAAAACTCAAATGCAAGAGAAGGATAATAGCAAGAGTATAGGAATACATCATAACAATGTATGGTGGAAAGGCACTCTCAGTCCCAGACTCTGACCAACCACAGTCACCCCCAGTCACACCAGAGTAGCTCCCCTCTGTGCTCCCAAGCAGCATGCCAGCGGGACACGCCCATCTCTGCGCACGCATGGCGCCTAGGCAAAGCATGCCAGTGGGACACGCCCATCTCTGCGCACGCATCACAACGCCTAGCACCCGACACCGCAGCGTCTCTCGTCAATCAATCTTCTGGAGACTATAGACAAAACCAGTCACATAGATCTCTAGCCAACGTGAGACACCCCTGCCACCCTCAGGCATGCAGGCCTACACACTTGGCTAGCCACGGCGAGTCACCCCTGCCACTGCCACTCTCAGGCGCGCAGGCCTACACTCATGGACCAGAAGAGATCGACTCAGCCACCGTCCCATGAAGTCCTCTCCCAACAATTTCCATAGAAGCCACGCCCCTACAGTCATTGCCAAGCTCTAACTCCAAGATTCGGCAACATGTGTCCAGATACAACAAGGCGCATACCAGTCCACATATATACTGTGGAAGCTAAGTCTGTACCGCACAGTTACCTACCACAACTACCCTAAAACATCATATAGGGCCTATAGTATTCCGGTCCAATATGCCAATCCATGAAATATGTCAATCCATAAAATATGTCAATCCATGAAATATGCCAACACTGAGTAAACTGACTCAATCCATGTCATTGCCATCCAAGCAACACAAACTGTACCAAAATTCTGACTATTCTGGTAGCACCCAAGTGTCACACTTTCTTCCAACTAATCCAGCTGCACTGAATTTATGGGTAATTTCCAACAGTCAATTTCAACTTGGCTACGTGATTTCTAAAAATCACCTTTTTCTCACTTCAGGAAATTTTTAAATTAAAAAAAAATCAATTTCCGCCCTTTATCCATTTTCTGAAATTCAGAATAAATTTCCAAATAAAATTTAAATTTCCACATATATCCTTTTTCCGAAAATTAATAAAATTTAAATTTCCACATATATCCTTTTTCCGAAAATTTGGATTAATTTCCGAATTAAATTTCCTCCGCGCCGTTCGTCCGCGCCGAATCCCGCTGAACCGGTTTTCGCTGCCGGTTCGGAACCCTCGCGCTGAACCGCGACACCGCCGAACCAATTTCTTAATAATCCGTTAATCGGATTAATTATAATTACTAATAAAATGGTGTAAATACCATTAATTACTTAATTAAATTTGTAATTAATCTAAATCCTCTCCTTCCTCGGTCCGACGCCTGCAAACCCTAATCGACGCAATCGCCGACCAATTCCAATCCTTCCGTCGATTTCCGGCGAACGCGAACAAGGAGAAACAAAATCCGATGTTCGTACTATCCTAATGTTTCAATCATTAACTAAATTTTTCATCCCTGCGAAATGGGCAATTTTCCAGAAAATCCAAAATTGTAAAAGACGCAATTTTGCATTCAACTAAGTCCAATTTTTCATCCACATGCTTGTGTTCATTAAGCAAAATATTTCATGCTTTTAATTTCTACTAAATAACTAATTTAATTCTGAATTTCCTACCTTTACTTGTCGCCGGCGACAGTGAAGCTCGCACGCGATCAACCGCAGCTCCTCGCCGAACGAAACCGGTACCAAAATGCTCGTCTCTGTCCCGCGAACCTCCGGTTACCAAAAGCCCCTTGAAAGGCTGCCGGAATTTACCGCCGTTCGCCGCGAACACCTCGCCTCTAGCCGCCGTTCGAAACCCTAACAGCCGAACAATTCAGGTTAAATACCCAGCTTAAACCGGTAATAACCCGTTAAGACCCATTAAGCGCCGGTTGACCTTCTAAAAACGCCGCTTAACACTCGATCAACCGGTTAATCTCCACCGCTGATCTCGTCCGTCCGATCCGCTTATCCGTGGCTTATCCATACGCACGTGCAAACGCACCTCGGCGAACCGCCCGCCTTCGCTGAACCGCTCCGGTCCGGTTCACGCGCGGTAAAAACCAAATTCCGGTTTTTTTTTAAAAAATAAATCTCGGTGCTCCGAAAAATCCCCAGAAAATTTCAGAAATTCCAATAGCCTCTAATTGAGCTCCTGGCTCATCCTACTGTTGATCTGAAATCATCCAAGCCACAATTGAATTATTGAAGATTAAACATATAATATTTTACCGGGTATAACAGCTTGTTCTAAAAAGTATGCTATTCATTGTAGAACACCTTAGACTCGAAACATGTGTTAAAGTCAATTAAGTTTAAAGTTTCCTTTAGTTTTAACTATCTTATGATTATACAATACAATGACTAATATTATACTTATACAATTAAAATTCATGCTTACATTACTAGCCATATTTATAATTGTTATGGCATCATATAGGTTTGATGGCTTCATCGTGCATATGTGATAGTTGTTCAAATTAAGAATATGAAGTATGAAATTAGCCATACAAGGTATTGGCCCTGTATGACTCTTGTCATTATTTTGTTGTATGACTCTTGTCATTATTTTGTGACTTGAGGATTACCAACATCACACTTAGAGGAACATTGTTTCATATGAGTATGATGTTTCCTTTCAAGATCTACTATATAAGTTTTAATGTGCTTAGACATATACAATATATTCATCATAATGTATGATTGACTATTTAACTAAAATTGATTATTATAGCTTGTTTGTATTATTATTCTTCCATATATCATGATCAAGTTCAGCTTTATGTGGTTCATAGATTCTAAATTACATTTTCAACTATAGCTTGATTATATTCTTATTCTCTTATATATGTTGATCAAGTTCTCCTTTGTATGATTCATAGAAGTTAAATCGTACTACATGAAATAATTTATCTTATCTATACATTTCATCTCATAGCATAAATGACTTAAAAAACTTAAGATAAAAATGGTATACTCTTATTTTGTAAATATGATATCATGCACCATCTGAGTACGATTATTATGTGGTATAATTTAGTATTGTGTTTCTCTCAAGTGAATTTTAACTTACTTGTACAGCCACATTGCATAAAAAAATATTGAGAGCTCAACACATTACGAAAATAATTGTACAATTGTGATCTATGCATTGTACTTGTATGATTTATTTGAACATAAGAAATAAATTAAATATAAATGCACAATTCTAATGATAATCTAATATGATAATAAAAAAATTTAAGTAAAGCATTTAAGACTTCTATTGTATAATATAACGTCAATTTTCATATTTGTATAATACTCCTTCATTGACTAAAATATACTCATACTAATGTATCATCAAGGCATACTCAGTTTGATGTTTGTTTCTATCTGCAATATCAATATTGCACTAGTATGATACATAGTTGAAAGGTATAAAGCTAGTTTGTGTACTTTGAGCAAATAAATAAAGTCATTAGATCAACCTTAAATGACATAAGATTGATCAAGAGTTTAAATAAGAGTTCTTTAAGCTTAGAATTGATCGATGAAAAATTATTACATTTTCCAAAATAAAGCTTTCCATTCATAAGCTATAAAAGTCCTTCTTAAGGCATTGTTGTGTGGAAACAACGTTTCTTATTGTGTTGTATTCATCTTATTCACTCCATTCTATTGTTGCAAGTTTGGTAACATGCTTATCTACATTTTAACATTGTAACACTTTGTGGATTTGCCTTATTATAAGATATTTGTATAAACATTTGTTATTAAAGTGCTCTATCCAACCAATTCTCCCTTAGTTGGTTAGAGGAAGTTCCTTCATAGATCATAAGGGCTATCATGTGTAAGTGGAACATTGGAACATTCATCAACCTTAGTCATTTAGTAACCTTCAAAAATCTTTGCCATTAATTCACTTGATAATTTTTTGCAAGCACATTATCAAGTATGTCCTCACTAGTATTTAGGTATGTCCTATTGAGTTACCTCTGGAAATGATGGTTTCTTTGGAATTTGTTAAGTATAATGCGCCTTATCATAACATAAGTCAATCCCTTAATCTGATCAGGATCAATAGGGGTTCCTTCAAAATTTGTTGTGCCTTCATAATGCCTTACCATCATACTCTTATGGTTACTAGGGTTTAGAAAGTTATGATGGTGCATTTTGTTCATCCAAGCATCATAAGGTTATGAAATTTATCATCATATTGCAAAGTTCTCTTCTTCATTACATGTCTGTCATCAGCTTAACACGTTATTAAGCATGTATTCTTTAATTAATTTATTGAGTTTTTATTCATTATTTGGATCATTCAGTTACGAATGGACTTTGGTACATGAATTGAACTTACCTAATGAGGCACATGTTCTTGGTTGGAGCAATACGAACCCTTAATCAAGTTGGTCTAATGTTTAGTCTATCGACATCTTAATACATCACCTATAGCAGATTGAATGAATTAGTCTGTTGAATTGCTATTTTTAATCTTGATTATTCTTATATGGCCAATCATAAGAATGAAACTCATCATCATACTACATGACTCATCTTCATAATAGAACTAACTTTGACTAAGTATGTTGGTTGGTTAGGACCAATTAGCCTAGTCTGTCGTGCTCTTGATTCGTGTCCAGTTCTTTTTATTATGCTTATTCCTTATTGCACATTTAAACTATTTCATTATGGTGCATTTGTTTAGTTGGCATAGCACAATTCCTTTATTAGAGTAGTCTGATACTTCATCAATCTTTTCCTTAAATGTTCACTATGATGGTTCTTCATTTAGATAACTTTGGTTAAGATCTTTGTGGACTCATTTAGACTTCAATGTATTATAATACCATGAGTTAGTTGGGACATACTAGTATTACTACAAACCTCTTCATTGCATGCAAAGGTTGGAAATCTCTTAGAATATCCTTACAAAATAATTTATTGGAAGAAAGTGAACCTCCACATCCCTCAAAGTCTTAGTCATAGTTTTTGTAGTTTTGTTTGTTTGAGCCAATGTTTGGTCAAGCTTAAAGCTTCTTTAGCTATAATTTTTAGCTTGCAATAAAATTACTTCTAAAAAATTGTGTTATATAACACTTGCTAATTATTATTTTTGAGATGGTGGTTGTGTGCTGCTGTGGTTGGCTTATGTTTGTATCATGTTAGATCCATTGTTTGATCTATAGAGATCAATTTATTGTGAGCATTATAGCCTATCCACTAGTTAGTAAAAGGCATTACTTAGTGGAAGCCTGGTTGGGTAAACCAAGGGTAGACATAGGCCAAGTGTTATTCCCAAACCATTTGAAGCCCTTGTGTCCCTTTTCTTTATTTGTGTTCATTCATTTCTGCATGCTTTTTATTCAATAACAAGGTATTTAGAAATATTAAGAAAGGTTTTCAAAATGTAATTTGTTAGACTTTTTGTTCTTTTATTAAAAGAAGATTTGACAACCATAATTCACTCCCTCACTCCCCTCTCCCCACTTTTGTAGTTGTTAAATAGCTTTCATAATTGTCTACCTACCCTCCTCAAGTTATTGGGTAACCAATCCCTTCTCATCATGCCACTGGCTTCCACCCACATCTCAAACTGCTAGAATCCCTGAATTATTGGCCTCTCTTGCTTATGTTATAATATTATTAATCCCTTCTTATCACATCAATAGCTATTGCATTCTCTTATATCTCCTTTCATTAGTCTCCTCCAAATGTTGATGCCCTTTCTTTCCTTAAGGACATACCTTATCAATTAATTTTTTTAAAATTTAATTAATGAGATTATGGAAAATATTGAAAATGAACCTTTTAGATGAGCTACAAAGCTAAAGATTTTCAAATCACTTAGAAATTATTTACATAATAAATATGTCTCACAATAATATCTTCATAAATTATAATTTTCATTTAAAATTAAAAAAACAATGAAAAAATTAAAATATTTATATAAAATAGATTCATTCAAACTTTAGCAATGTTAACACTAAGTACTCCACAATGGAATGCTTGCGACCAAATGAGACTGCAAGTATTGTCTTCCCTTATTCTACCAATTTGGATTCCTGAAGAAAGTGAAAAGAAAAGATTAAGGATTTTTACTTCTACATGGCTAAAAATAACATGACAATTGCTTACATTTTACCAAAAATTATTGAGATAAAGTTTTTCAAGAGTTAAAAACATGAAAAAAAAATTGGAACCAACATAGTAATTATCTCATATAAAGTTTTTCAAGAGTTAAAAACATGAAAAAAACATTGAAACCAATATAATAATTGTCTCAAGCAAATGACCAAACAACACTTAAGGTTCTATGCTAACTATTAGAAGATGACAAATGTGCTAGTAGGATCACCTTATGTTATAATGCATTTCTTAATTTGTCCTAACTCATTATTAACATAATCATGCCTTAAGCCCTTTTAAAAAATTATCAGATGCAATGTATGAGATTTGGCCATTTAGGGGTTACATCATTTTTCTGACTATAATGTTTTAGATTTTTTAGTTATTATGCATATAACTTTTTATACTTATTGATGAATAATACAACGTGCAATACACTCAAAATTATGAAAAAAAAAGAAAATGAAAGCTGAGAAGTGTCAAAATTAGTTGAAATAATTTAGAATTTCGAGTAGTACTAAGCTATGGTGTGCTACTATGAGATATTACACCAATGGAATGTCATGCAATATTTTTTGAGTTCTTAAAATCTTATTCAAGTTTATTAGCTATTTCATTCATATTGGTTAGATTTTACAAGAAAATTTTTATCATAATCATTAAAAAGTTAAGAAAAAGTAATTTCATAAGTTATTACTGAATAGCTTAAAAAATCTTCCAAACGACTTCTATGATGGTTCAAATAAAGGCTAGGCATTAGTTATTAAGTTGGATTAACCAGGGCCATTGGATCCAATCAAAGAGGATATGGATCATCACATCAATGACTATAAAAGCAAAAGAGTTATGGATAGTTGAATTAATGCGGATTAGATCAGGGACATTTAGTCATGTTAGATGAGATATTTATCCTTCCATTTGTTAATGGTAATAATAGATTAGACCCTGGCCATTTGATTATGTCAGTTGAGATATGTACCATTCAATTCATCAATGATAAATATGAGAATGATCTCAACTATAAGTCTCAAAATATAAAGATATAGGCCATCAGGTCAAGGATAGATAAAAATGTATAATTAATCATGATAGTTCAATAAGACTTTTTAAATGAACCATAAGATGGATCATGATCCTTGTTCAAAAAGCAAAAGAAATTTCTACTATTCTATCACAAAAATACATGATTAGACATCACTAATTTGCTATTAATTTTGATATTATAGGTGCCAAGCTTTAGTCATACATGTATAATTCTTAAAGTTTTATGCTTTATAATACTTTTTTATGTGCATATATTTCTATTATTCTATCACAAAAATACATGATTGGAAATCACTAATTTCCTATTAATTTTGATATTATAGGTGCCAAGCTTTAGTCATACATGTATAATTCTTAAAGTTTTTATGCTTTATAATACTTTTTATGTGCGTATATTTCGAGCCAAAATTGGGGCTAGCTTCTCTTTTGTGTGCTTGGGATTTCATCACTAAGGTCACTTGTATGGATACAAGTTTAACATGATTATAGGTTTGATCCAACCCATTACATACTTATTTGAGTTCTTCTTTGCTTGATCCTTCACCTATCTTACCTCAATTGGGTTTAGTACTGCACTTTGACCAAGATTGAGTTTGACTTGACTTGGTTCTAGTGGTATCTTGACCTAAAGATTCCTAGACCTACATGGGCTTATTCAACTTGAGTGCTTTGCACTTAGGTCATGCTTGGATTTATTCCATAGGATATATACATATACATAAATTCATATATATATATATATATATGTATGTATTATGAAAACAAAATTATTTTTGTTAATTTTTTTTTCAAAAAAAATTTGGCAAAAACACATAAGTGAGATTTAACTATGGAAAAGATTGAGTGAAAAAATAGAATCCTAAATGCTTCCTAAATCAAGAAAAGTATTGATAAATCAAATACATAAATTAGAATTTGAAAGTGATATGAATAGAGAGATATGTCTTATAATTAATAATCAATAAACTAATGTTTTATTCATAAAAAAAAATATTTCAAAGTTAATGTGTACTTTTTAAATCTTTGATGCTTGTTAAATATTTTTACTTTAAAGATTATTAATTTATCATCTTCAAAAGTAAATGACTTATTCTTCATAACTAAATCTAATTCACATTAAACAAGCCTATTAAAACTTAATATTAAATATTTATGACTTGATTCACAAAACATAAAATTGATTTAATAATTTTTGGGATTCAAAATATTTGGTAAAAAATCTTACAAAATATAATGACCACGGGATGGCTTGAACTCCACAAAGGAAGTATTAATGATAAGCCAAAATATTATTAATTTATAATTCTAAAAATTATTTTCAATTTTAATGATTTATTTAATTTAGCAAATTTGTGACGTTGGTCAAGTATTTACTCAATAAGAGGAGGATATGGAAGTATAAATATTAAAATATATTTTTTAAAGAATTCTATAGTACAAAATTTGAAAAACTAGGAAGTGTCTAAATCATGAAATGTGAAGCCAAACTTATAGAAAAAATAATATTACTTTAATATATATATTATTTTTTAAAAGAAAAGTTATTAAAAATACTTAAAAGGTGTTGAAAAATGTAAAATTTATATCTTATAAAGCTTGAAGAATAGATTATTCTAAAGACAATAAACAATTTTTGAAAGTCAATTGAATAAAAAAATCAAGAAATATTAAAAGGAATAATGTTTTGATTAAAATGATAATTTTATTTCTAATTTTTTAATCTCCTAAATCCTTAATGTGCCAACAAACTTATGGTGCAAGACTAGCTCTATCCACTAGCAAGCCAATAGTGGGGAGGCAAGGAGGCATAATTTATGAAGAATAATGTGGATGATGTGGCCATTTGAGGATGAGAGGCAAAATGTGAAGAGGAAATTGAGAGAATTATATAAAGAAGATTGCAACTATTGTGAGATTTTAAAAAAAAATTTTAAGGAAATTACTAGAATAGCATGAAGGAATTATTATCATGAGGATTACTTGGGAAGTCCATCAACCCAAGTGAGGAAGAACAAGGGTGCATAATCATGTAGGATAGAGAAGAAAAGGAAAAATAATTTAAAAAGTAAATTACTTGAGGAAGGCATGTCAGAGAAGAAATGATTCTTAAAGTGTGAGAACTACTTATAAAATTTTAAGGTAGGCATACCTTATACATTTTGATGCATTTGCTTATTGTGTGATGTATTTTAATTCAATAAACTAATTTTATGCTTTGTTTACACTCTTGATTGAGTATGATAATTAGTTTTTATTAAATTGCATCATGTTATATTATGCATTTATTTACTTGTGGTATTACATACATTTAGTATGATTCTATTGAACAAAAAAAAAAAAAAAAAGAAAGTGATGGTTTTATAAAATTATACAAAGTTTATTAAGGTCAAAGACTAGATGTAGTCATTCAGGATAAAGATTTATAAAGTGGAAAAAACCCATAAAATTGGACATGATTCTAAGGGATGATGAATTGGATCATTGGGCCTCTATAAAGGTGTAAAAATTTTAGATATATTATGTAAATATGTACCTAAATATGAGAACAATAACATAAAACTAAATCAAATCATTGGGTCTTTAAAAAGAGTATAGCTAAGTAAGATAAAATTTGTTAAGGTGAACTTGAATAATCGCATGATTAATCTAATATAGATAATTTAAGTCTAGATTTGATGATTATATGGAATTATATGGTTGGCAAAAAGGTCCCAACAAAAAGGGGACCAAATGAAATTAAAAAGGGTAAATTAAATTAAAGAAACATAAATATTAGATTCACTACTTTAGCCCATTAATTTGTTTCATTTCAATTATAATAATTTTTATTATTTTATTGCATGCTTTCAGTAGTTATATGGATCATAACATGCGAAATGACTCAAATATGTACTATCATGCATACATGATTGTGTAAATTTTAATTATTGAGCTCATAATTATTGGCTTAGCCTATGATTGTTAATTTAACCTATTTTTAACTTAATAATTTTAAATAATATGGACACTTTTTATATGATTCAAAGGGAGCAACAAGTGTAGAAATTGACTTAGTACTTTTCTTGCTTTTTATATTAAATTAGAAATATGTAATAGGGTTTGAAACTCGGGTTAAATATATACTATTATAATAGCAAAATATTTGGCATAGCTCATAATATGTTTTTTTATTTGTGTTAATTACATACAAAAATATATTATCATTTGGAATTTATTATTTTGAAAATTGAAAAAGGTAGTTTATTTACTTATATTCTATTACAAGAATTACAAAGTTTTACTTTGTAAAAACATTAGTTGGCATACGTTTTTCAAAAGAAACATATGGATCAAATTCTTTACAAAAGATTTACTAGTTTATGATTTTTTTAAAGAATCAAATTTTATGCCAAAATAAAGAAAAATAAATACAATTTGTGGGCAATATTGGAGTGTCAAAGCAACTATCAACTATGGCATACTTAGCTTCTATCATTGATAAGCTATCAAATTTTGCTTCAAATTTAACCTTAATATAAGTGAACTTCCAAGAAATTAAAATGATTTAGATGCATTTTTTTCAATCTATTCTATACCTTGTGAAATTAATGTTTGGATATGCAACTTGGCTAAATCATTTATTGTTGTTAGGATATCATAAGCCTAGTAATTATGTGCCTATGAGATGTTTAAAAACATTTTTAGCTGTTAGTAAATGAGATATTTAAAAACATAACTTAATGTTTGGTCTAATATCAATCAAATATAGTAGTGAACTTATTATTCTTTTATATAGTTTTTATGTCAACAAATTTTCCTTGACTGTCTTTATCTAATTTGATATTAATTATCCTTTATTATTTTTTTCTTTTAATTTATCATAACCAAATCTTTTAAATAGTTCTTTAGTGTGATAAAAGGGTTTTATTCTGACACTATTTTACTTGTAGTCATAAAAAGGCTATTAATTCTCCTATTGTACTTATTTCAAATGCATATTTAATTTACATTTCATATTGGATTATATTAATAGACCAAAAGATTATATTGTAAATATTGATTTCAAAACTTAAATAACTATCTCAAAATTCTTTTTTGGATAAGATCATATCTATCTTATTGTACATTCCAAAAGTAGGGACAAACATTTTATAAATATTTGAAATTTTAAATTATTAGATATTTAAATTAGAAAAACTAGATAGATTAAGATTTATTGATGAGTTTAAGGTGGGATGATTTGTAAATTATGAAAGTAACATGTTTTTAAATGTTTTATAAAAAAAATTGAAAATGTTTTCAAATTTTTCTAAGAAGATTTTAAATTTTTGAGAATAATCATATAGTACACCAACGGAAAGAGTATACTTAGATGGCTAAGTCAAAAATGGATGGTAAAGTATGATAAGGAACATTGTGTGAGTATGATGAATTATCAAATAACTCAACACCACAATGAGTTGGATAAGTTTAATAAAGTGAGAGAGAGAGAGAGAGAATAAGGTCATATAATATGATAATGGATGTCATAAAATTCAAAGAGAATATTTGATTTGTGTAAACCAAAATTGGATCACAAAGTATAGTTAGTAACACCATATAAGTATGTGCCTTAAAGTGAGAGAGTATGCATATCATATAGCTATAATAGTAGACATCATAGTTTATGATATAATAAGAATACATGAGCTAGATTAACTAAAAAGAATCATACAAATACAATTAAAGATGTCATAAAAATAAAGTTGAATAAATTTTAATATATTATATAAGTATGATTAAGGACATCATATACGTATGATAAATATGATATAGATGAAGAGAAATGCTATGGATCAAATAGTACAAAGTAAAGAATCATATAGTATAAAGATGTATAAACAAAAAAGCTCTTAAAATCTAAAACAACAAATGGTAAGAAAACCAAAGTGAAAGAGAGTCTAGTTGATAATAAACTATTGTATTTAAAGGAACAAGAATGTGAAGAGGTATACATCAAATAAACATGGTTATTGGAGGAAGATGGAGAGTCATAAGAAGATGAAAGGGTGTTGGATGAGTATAAAAGAGGTGGATATTGAGACAAAGAAAATGTTTTGAGAGAAATTTGAGTAATTTTCTTTTACCAAGAGCATTGGAGAGAAGAGAAGAGAGAGAAGAGATGCAATCATGAGTTGGGAAGAAATCTATGAGGACTTGAGTAAGATTTAAGAGCAAACCAAAAGGAAATTTGTGGTTAGTACTATAGCAATTGGGAAGGTAAAAGAGTATTCATGCAATTGAAAAAATAATTCACAACATGACCACTATTCAGATACAAGGTAGGTAAGATTGCATATGCGTAATATTATTTGAAGGCTAAAGACCTCCTAAGTGGTGATTTATAATGATATACTTGGGGAAGAAATGTTGTTTGTATGCTTACTCTATTACCAATGTTTCTTATAGATTTCTTAGTAAATTAAATTGAAAAAAGAAATGACAAAGTGATGGAAAACAGATAAGAATTAGTGAATAGAGTAGGCAATCTTATATATACATGTAAATGTTTGATGTATGATGCTTTTTATAGGTTTAGAGCCCTTAAAATATACAAAAAGGTTAATTCAAGAATGCTTGTTATTTTTTATTATAATGACACATTTCTTATGTTTGATTTGAAACATGAATTGCTTGAGTATGATATCTATCGTGATAATTTGTTTACATGCTATGTATAATTATGTAATTGTGAAAAATGATCACAAAAAACAAAAGATAAATACAATTCCACTCATGATAAATAGAAACATAAAAGATAAAGAACATGAAAAATATTTTTACATGTAATGTTAACCATACAAATTATGATAATAGTCTCATAAAGCATATTATGATAATAGTCACAGAAGAAAATTGTGATAATGGTCACAAAAAGGAAAATAAAAAGATAAGGATTGGTAGAAGAAGGCAAGATTCAAAATGCAAAATATGAATAATTGTCTAAAGTCATGATTATTATTCTAGAATGACAATTCTAAAGATGTGGCAAAGGTGTCATTCATTAAGATAGTTTACTTAGAATACATGTGCTAAATAATGCCTAATTTCTTATGAAAAAGACTGTGCCCTAGGCCAATTATTAAATGAAATGTACAAGAAAATTGGAATTTTTTTACACTACTTGAGCTAATTCTAAAACAAAAAGAAAGATTAAACATTAAAGGATCATACTTCTTTTACATTGTACATTGACATGCTTCATGTTGTTATACATTTAAGATTGTCCCAACAAGTTGTATAAGTTGTGATACTTTACAAATATATTCATGATTTTTCCACTAAGCCAATTGATGGTTAGCTTAGCCTATTTCTTTCTTAGCACTTTCAGGATAAGAGGAGGCTCAACACTAAGCTATTAAAAAGCAATGACTTATAAAACCATCTTGACATAGAGGTTATTTATCAACTTTTATTAGTTGTGTAACACAGATTGTTGGTTACCTTGTATACTCCAATGGCATAGACTTGTTAGTATTTCAAAAAGTTTGTAATAACTTGATAGTTGATACAAGGTCATAAATGTTTTTTAGATTTACTTTCAATAAATTTGCAAAGAAAGGATTTTTATATTACTTTCACTAAGGTTTTAAATTTTTTTGAACTTCAAGCATAAAAAAGTTTTTTTAAATGATTTTATTAGAAAATAAAAATATGTTTTTAAGATGATAAGAAAATATTTAAAAGAATTATATGATGAAGCACCAAATTGAAGAAAGGTTGAGCTAGGTTACAACATTTACCTCTAATGAAACCATTATAAATTTGAAAAGAACATAGCTTATTATGCCATGCTCTAGCATCTTTCTTTATTTGTTACAACACCTTCTCTAGTTTATAAACTTGATTTGTATTAAAATTGTAGGGTTTTATCTACATAAACATCCTTATTTGCATAGTCATTTAAGAATGTACGTTTTATATCTATTTGAAATAATTTGAAACCATTGTAATACATATAAGCTAAGAGTATTCTAATGGACTATAATATAGCTATGGGTGCAAAAGTTTCATCAAAATTTGCACCTTCTACTTGATTATACCTTTTTTCAACTCATTTAGTCTTGTTCTTAACTATGGTACCATTTTAAATAATCCATGTTGTACTTATGATGGGTATTTTAAGAGCCATCAATTTAGTTTCTAAACCACATTCCTTTTAAACTAGTTTAGCTCTTCACTCATTATAATAATCCAAAATTCATCTATAAAGCTTTATCTATCAATTTTGGATGAAAGTTAGATAAAATTGTGACATGATTTTCATTTTCTTTTATTTTTTGACTTGTTATACTCCTTAAGTTGATTGTAATCAAATTTCCATTCCTTGGAGAAGTTAAGTGTTTGTTTCATTTAAGTTTGGCTTGTTTTCCTTAAATATGTTTTAATATTCTTTTTTCCCTCAAAACTTATATTTGTAAGACCTTTTATGTCTTCATTGCTAAGTGTTTCTTATTGTTTTTCATTTTTTTGACTTAGCAAACACCACTAGGACTGATTCCTTCACCACTAGCATTCTTTTATCAAAAAGTTTATATGTTTGTACCATTGCTAAATTCCTTAGGGATATCCCTTCATTAAGAATGTATCCATTTTCTTGAGAATAACTATGAGAGAACCTAAAAAAGTAGAATCATGATCTAGTGCTAGAAAAGGGAAAGGAACTAGTAGGAGATTAGAGGGATAGAGTCCACTAGCTAAGATGCAAACCTTTTCTCCTAGTTTCTAAGTGAACCTCAAGAGAGGGTTTCAAAAAAATAAATTAACATAGTAATTCTACAGAATGCAACCTCCCCACTTTGTTGGAGGGACAAATCTCTTTGGGGCAAAAACTTTGATTAGTTAAGTAGGCATAATATTTGATGAACTTGATTGCTTAAAATGCAAAAAAGTGCCACTCACATTATTGCTACTTTATTGAGGTACTCTTTTGTGGTGGACTCTTACCACTACATTTGTTTCAAATGTTAGCCAACAAAGAAAATTCTATCAAAAGTTTTTATCAAAGATTTTAAGAAATGGTTTGTTTCCTCATCACTTAGTAAAAAGATGGAGTTAATAGTCTTAGAATAAAGAAACATGTTAGTCATAGATTATAAAAGAAAATTTTCCTTCCTTAAATGCTATCTCATAGGTGATGAGTACTAAGGATTAGAGATGCTTTGTGTTTTTTCATAGACTAAAAAATCCATCAAGACTACTTTAATCACTTATAATATCATTTATTTTGTTGAGATTATGGAACATGCCAGGTTCATGAAGTAGGAGTAAGAAATATTTGAAGCAAATAAAACAAGGGTAGTAAAGAAAAATGTAGAAGCCTTGTCAATGAAAAGTTCAAATCCCTTTAAGAACTTTAAGAAGGTTAAACATGATTATGGTGCCAATAGCCATAGGATGGATACCTGATCCAATAAGAAACTATTTGTGTCAAAAATGTGGTAGAATGCATTATGTTGTCTATTAGGCCAAGAAAAGAAGCTAGCCTAGATGCTTTAGTTATAGAGAGCTAATGAATTTTGCTAGAGCTTGCCCTTAAGAAGAATCTGAGATGTCTTCTTCCTCAGTGAGTGTTGGTTGCACTATTAACAGAGGAGGCATTGGTAGCTATAGAGGCAATACTTTCATAACTACATTAGTGAACATAGGCCAAAGACTATTAATAGGTCAAGACAGTCAGCCTTTGATTTGTGCCATTAGCTAGCAAGTGGTCCGACACTCTACGAACATGATTTCAAATATGCCTTTATTATAACAGTTGCCAACAATTATTTTATAAGATGGTTCACATTCATTTATAACATGTCATGTGCTTTATGTATTTATTATTGATTTAAATCTAATGAATAATTTATTATTTATGAAATAGCTTGATGGCAACAAGTTCTTTGTGGATGCATATATTCAAGGAGAGACAGAATTGAGTGGGAAGGAAATTCTTATTGAATTGCTTGTTTTGCCATTAACTAAATTTAATTTCATTTTTTGTATTGATTGGTTATTTGGACATGTAGTTATTAATTATGTAGAGAAGATAATTTCACCACTACAGATGGAGAGGAAATAATCTTCTTTTTTAGAGTGAGTAGAATCCCAATTTTCTATACAATTAAGGATAAAAAATGCTAAGGATAAGAAATGATCAATTTTTTATATATTGTGCTTAATTATTGGAGGTTTTTTAGTTTTAAGATGTATTAGTGATTTGTAATATTAAGATATTTTTCTATAGAACTTATTGATCCTTTTTTTGATAGAGAAATTGAATTTAAAATTTAGTTAGTACTTATAGTTTAGCTAATGCAAAAATCTTTGTATGGGATGACACTTGTAGAATTAGGAAAGGCAAAGATGTAGATACAAAAATAGTTAGATAGTGGTTTTAATCACCTTAGAGTGTTCCCTTGGGGCACCTATTTGTTAAAAAGAAGGGTGTTAGTTTGCAAATGTGTATAGATTACCAATAATTAAATAAAATGATTTGTTTGACCAGTTGCATGGTATTGTAATGTTTCCTAAGATTGACTTAGGATCAAGATATTGATAGTTGAAATTTAAGGAGACAGATATAGCTGAAATAACTTTTAGAGCTTAATACAAACACTGTGATTTTTAATACTATCTTTTGGTCTTACCAATGCTCCTTTGACATTTATGGACTTGATGAATAGGATATTTAAAAGATTGTTTGATAAATTTATAATTGTCTTCATTGATAACATCCTACTACACTCTAAATCCCTTAATGAGCACAAAATATATTTGCATATGATACTACAAACTTTGAGAGAAAACTAATTGTATACCAAGTTCTTCAAATGTGAGCTTTGATTGTTCTAATTGTATTTTTGGAGCATGTTATTAGCATAGAGGGATTATTATTATTCCCCAAAAAATCTCTATTATTATGGATTGACCTAGTTTCACTTCACTTTCAAAGATTTATAGTTTTCTTAGTCTACTTGGATGCTATCAAAATTTGCACAAAAATTTTCTTAGATGGTATGCCCTCTCACGAGATTTACCAAAAAAATAGGAAAATTTTAATGGGACACTGAATGTGAAAATAGCTTCTTAAAACTAAAAAAAACTAACATAATACCTTTTCTTATTTTACCACAAGGTCTTCATAGATACCAAATTTTTTGTGATGCCTCACTCTATGAGTAAGGGCGTGTGTTGATGTAAAATAATAAATTATGTGCTTATTCCTCTAGGTAATTAAAACCTCCTAAGAAGAACTGTCGAGTGCATAATCTAGAATTAGTTGTCATAGTCTTTACCTTGAAAATTTAAAGGAATTAATTTTATAGAGTAACAGATGTTCATGGATCACCAAAGCTTTAAATATTTTTTCATCTAGAAAGAACAAAATTTAAGATAAAAATGTAGCTAGAATTTATCAAAGAATATAACTTCAGTATAAATTGTTGTGTAAGGAAAGCCAATGTGATAGTTGATTCACTAAGTAGGAAGGAAAATTTGCACTCTTTCATTGAGTAGTTTGATTAGTAATAGGTTTCTTTTAAAACTGACATATTATAAATGGATAATGTTATGCACCAAAAAGTTGGATTATTATACCAACTCTCTATAATACTTGATTGGTTTGTTTTCATTAAAGATGATTAATTTTAAGATGAGAAATACTAGAAACTAATTTAAAAAAATATGGCATGGATTAGAATATAATTTTACTTTTGATGAATACAATGTGTTCATATTTTAGGAAAAGTTTTGCATACTTACCCATTAGTAACTTAGGCAATTATTACTATTTAAGACTGACAATTTTAAACACTTCATCAATCTAGGAAGAAAAAAAGACATCATGAACTAAGATATAATTATTAATGGCCATGTATGAAGAGAAATGTGGTAAAATAAGTTGAGGTGTCTAGTTTGTGAGCACGTTAAGGAAGAACAATAAAACCTAGTGGTTCATTACAACCCTACTTATTCCTAAATGGAAATGAGAGTATGAAGCTATGTATCTCATTATTAGACTACCAAGAACCCATGTACGACATGATTATACATATTTTATTATAGATATATTGACTAAGTGTGCATACTTTATGGCTATTAAAATGACCTTTTATGTGATGAAGCTAGATCAATTGTATGTTCAATGGACTATAAAATTGTACATAATTCCAAATATAATAATCTCTTATAGAAAACTAAAATTTATCAACCAATATAAAAAAATTTTAGTACTTAATTAAGATTTAGTATGACTTTTTACCTTTAAATTAATGAGTAAATTGAAAGAATCATTAAGTCTATTGAAGATTTGATTCAACTTTATATGCTAAATTTTGGGGGTAATTAAGAGTGTTGCCTACTTTTGATAGACTTTTCATACAACAATAGATTCAATGTTTGTGTTGTGATGGCTTTTTATGAAGCCTTGTATGGAAGAAAGTATTTATCCACACTATGCTAGTTTGAAAGTAAAAAAAAATAACTAAATGTAGCTTATTTTATTGATGTGTCCATAGAAAAGATTAGAATCATCAAAGATAAGATTGAAATAGCTCCCAAAAGAAATAATTTGATAAGAAGTATAATAATGGTAAATTCTAAGAAAGGAAACTTTTCTTCCTTAAAGTTCCTTAAAACTAGTTATTAGATTTTACAAAGAAAGCTAAAAACCAAGTAAATTAGGATTTTTTAGATATTAGAAAGAGTTAAACCTACTATCTACCTCCTCAAATGTTAGGCATTCATAAAGATTTCATATATCATCATTAAGGAGGTACATTTCCAAACCATTTCAATGATCTAAAAGAAAATGAAATCTAGCCTGACATATTGTATCAAGAGTAACCATTAAAAATTTATGTAAAATAAGAAGAGAGATTGAGGAAAAAAATTCATTCTTATGGTAAAGTATCTTTGAGAAGACCAAATTAAAAGAGAAGCAATTTGGATAGAAATTTGGTAAAGTTTCCTTTCAATTAAAGTTTCATTTATTTGAATTCCGTATTTCAAATCTAAAACCCATGAATATATTGATAAATAGCACCTTGAAGATCATGTTAGAATACCTTTGGTTAGATTCAAAATTTGAGCACCCAAATGCGAACGTCTTTGGTTTAAAAATTTGTAAGTATGTGATTTGTATATTTTAGACACCATTTTGCTTTTTTATGAATTTTTAAATTTGATAGATAAAAAGAAATTTAATATTAAAGTAATTCTTTTATTTAATAAAAAGATAAGTTGTCTCTCTTATGTGTTTGGCCTAAGCTTGGAAAACAAAGTTTGAAGTAGAAGGGAAAGAAGAGTCAGAAAGAAAGTGGAAGGAAGATTTTTAGTAGATTTAGCTTAAGTCTTTTTAGGGACTCAATTAAAAATGAGAGGAAGTGAAAACCTTGAGGAGAAAAAGAAATTTATGATCTCATTTTACCAAAATAGCATGTTATGGTATGATTCTACTCAAATTTATCTTCATGAATCTAATATTTGCTATTTGGGTTGTTGTAAAGGTGGATTTTGTGGATTTGGTGAAGTTGTGATTATGTGTCCTATTTTTGACCATGTCGATCACATAAGATAATTGATCATATCATTTGGTACAATCTACACAACTAGGGGCTAGGTAACGACCATCAACCTAAGAAGAATTAGAATATCAGTTGGTTAATAGAAGATCATACAAATATGATGTGTTAATAAGGCAAGTATGATTGGTTCAAGAGAAGTTCTAAGGTCATTGTTTATCCGATCCCTTGCTCGACCAATGTCTATTAAGGATCACATAAGTATGATTCATTAATCGAATAAGTACAAGTAATTTGAGAGAGAAGCTGAAGCAATTATTTGTTTGATCTTCTGTCTGATTATTATTTCTTAAGGATTGTACAATATAATATATTGATTGTATAAGTATGATCAGTTCAAGAAATATATTGAGGACATTATCTATCTAATCCTCTATTTAAGTAATGGCTATCATGGGTCATATAAGTCTTAAGTGGAAATTGGACAAGTATGATGAGTTTAGGAGAAGGCTTAACTAGTATTACCCATATGACCCCTTGTCTAACCTATGCATGCCATAGATCATATAATAAGATAGTGGGATTGTTCTTTATTATCTAAAGAAAAAAATGTAAAATCGAGCAACTTTTTTGGGGATTATTTGGAAAAACTTTTGTAAGTGCTTTTCTATCAAAAGGGATAATTTAATAAAATAAGATGGATTAAAAAGTGGGAAAGTACATGAATTTTCAAAAAAGTTGAAAATGTAATCTAAATTGATATTGGAAAATGTTGTGAATTGTGTAAGAAATAAAGAAAAGATAAGAGAAAGGGAATGACCATGAAAGAGACCTCTTAAAGTCATAAAGAAGACAAATAAAGTAACTTTTATGTATGTGGTTTGTTAAATTCTTGATTATTACTATAAAATTCATGAGGATATGAGAATTTGCATGACTTGACATCATTTGCATATGTTTTGGTTTCATAATGACACTTATATTACTATTAATGTATATATAATGATTATACACACACACACAATATATATATATATATATATATATATATATATATATATATATATATATATATGTGTGTGTGTGTGTGTGTGTGTGTGTGTGTGTGTATATATATATACATATATGTAAGTATGTATGTATAAATATATGCATAGTTATGAGGATATAAATCTAAACAAATGATAAGAAAGAAAAGAAAAAAATAAAAAAGCTAAAGATAAAAAATTATAATTACTTATGATCTAATTAATCATAAGAAAGAAAGAAAGATATGATAGAACATTTCTTTTATGGACTTATCTTGTAATGACCTAATCAATGAGATAAACATCACCCCTTACTATCATGGGAACTCAAATATTAGGCCATGACATGATAAAAACCTTATCATCATTAGCATAAGATGTTGGTATTATAAAATGGTGGCTTAATAATAGATAAGGTAGACTTCACCCCTACAATCTTTATAACTTAAAGATAGGCCACAATATGATAAATACCTTGTCTTTATCAACATAAGATGTCAATAATGGTGTATAAGGGTGAGGGCTCTATAATGAGGATGATATGATATGAGATCCTTTGAGAGTAAGGATAGTGATCATAAGAAGAAAGTATAATAAATAGGAAAAGAATAAGATAAAAGATAATAAAGAAACAAAAAAAATGAAATGAATTTAAATATAAAGAAGAATTGAAAAAGTATAATACAATATGAATACTATATGAAATTAATATTATATGATGACTATGTTTATACATATGTTGGATGCATCGAGCATAGATGTACTAATACTATGTTTCCATTTACATATTACTATACATTATTTTACTTACTACTTTATTTTATTTATAAGAAACATTGCTATACTTTCATATAGTTTATTGTTTATAACTAATAGTCTTTGCTAAGTAAATCATGATCATTTCTTACTTACATTATAGGCTAAGATATCTACACACAGAGCTCTCATTTCTTAGGTGATAACCTAAGACCCTAAATTTGAGATTATATTATATATTGACCCTTTGGGAAAGAGAGAGACATTTTATATGTCAAGATAATATGTATTTTATTGTTAAATTTGTATCAATACTTTGTTTACAATTTTGCATTATGTGTGATAATTGGATATTGCATGATGTTATTTCATTTAATTGTATTAAACTATATATTTGAAATTGAGATGTCATCTTCATCACAATTGCTTTATTTTTAGTTAATGTATTTGATATTTTATTGCTCATATTTTTTAACACAATAAATTGATATTTGGATATATTTTATTAAGTTTTATTGGATTCAAATCTAGTGAGATGTGACATATTTCACGTAATATAAATGGAGTTGATGCAAGCAAATTGTCTAATTAATAATCCAAAAACATAAACAACATTAAATTAACTTAATATAAAAAATATTTCCAATAAATTAAATAAATAATATCATGGCATATGTAGCTTATATGAAATGCAAGTAAAAATAGAAAATCCTTCTTTATGATTCTTTGGGAGAATGATCATAAGAATAAATATACAAATATACCTAGTTTTTATATCTTCATTTTTATCAGGGTTGCTTGCTCCTTTTATTGTAACCTTGACTTTGATGTTCACAAAATTGAGCTTTGAGTTCTTAGTGGATATTGAGGGTTTATGTATGTGCAATATTAGATTATCAAGGTTGTGAAGATTATTTGGAGTAAGGAATATTTATTTGGAATTGGATAACCTAGAAGACTTTTGTTCATAGATGGCTCAACTTGTAGATCATAAAGCCTTGAAGAAAAGCTCTTTGTGACATGGCTAAACTATGTAGAGCTGATCATTATATATAATCACATTACTTAAAATGTTAAACCTTTACCTTTTTAAAATTTATAGTTATGAAACTTTCAACTCATGCATGCATTCTCTTGTCAAATCATATTTTGAGTTATTAAGCCTCTTATAACTACATTAGCACATTGTAGTGTTAACAAAAATATTCCAAATTAAATTCAAGATTTAAGTTAATGAAATCAAATTAAAAACAAGTCATATTCTTCAATACCTAATGACTATACAATATAATGCTTAATATCATACTTATATAGTCTACGTTAAGACTTATAGCAATAGCTAAAGTCTAAGTTCGTCATGGCATCTTATAGGTGTGATGTGTCCATCATACAAATGTGACCACCTCCTAGACTTAAAAATTGGTATGCAAACTTGGTCATACAAGGTATCAGCTTGTACGTGTGTTGCTTGTTTTATGAGAGTTGAATATTCATAAGCATGATATGAGTACTAAACTTTCCTCGAATGAGAAAGAAACTTATTTCCTCTTAGAACTAGTCAAATGTATAAGCATAAGTGTGGTCAGACATGTATGATTAATATATTATACTAATACAATCTTATGCTAAACATAATCATGATACTATAGCTTAAGCATACTCTCAATAGTCCTAATATGATGGTTAAGTTTTGAAAAATGTACTTATAATCTCTATATCTATAATATGAATTAGAGTATCATATAAGTAAGACTCATTTTACATTAAAGATAACCTAAATTATTTGGCAAAAAAATGCTTTTATTATGTTATATGAATATAATATCTGTGTCATATGAGTATAATTATGATTTGATAAGTCTAAATATTAAAGGTATAAATTAATATACAATGGTTACCCATGCATGTATCACACTTATGCATTTCATTCTTACAAAAAACTTAGCATAAAGTCTATTACAAACTATGGTACTACTATAATACTTTATCATAAATGTATTACCATCCTCTTACATCTAATTAAGCTAATTACTACATGAACATACAATAGTTTATTCTTATACAATCACATTATACAATATTTTCTTGAGAACTCAACTCTTGATGAAAATAATTGTCATATAATAGTTATCCACTTATTTGAATAGTATAATTGTACTGCATTGTACTATACGATCATTGTAATCATTTAGTATGCTGTATTTAGAACTTAAGCACTATACTAACTATTAACATTACATAGTAAGAAGATACTTCCCAAACTTGTACAAATTTTTGAATTATCGATCATACCAATTGTTGAACTTAATCATCTAAGTCATATAATTGAATTATCAAAGATGATCCAAATTTTATTCTTATCATCCTACTATTATTATTGAAATGTACTTAGATGATTAAAATTTCAAAGTCATAATGAATATTTTAAACTTCTTTAGAGTGATTGATTATCCATTATAAGTATAATAATCAGCTTTATGATTCTCATTAGTATAATAAGAGTAGATTTCTTTTAGAAAAAAAATAATGATGCCCATTACAAAATCAAAAGAAAAGAAAAGAGCTCAATGTGAACATATATTCTTATGGCTATAGTTTTTTAGTGCCTATAATAATTGATTTTTCATACTTGGCATCATTTCTTGTGTATATTATATAAGTAATATGTGGCATCCTCCTTTTCATCATTGGCTTTTCTTGGTCTTGGTTGTCACTTAACATATTTTTTTCTTTCTTCTTTTTCTTCAGTGAAATTTTTTCAATTCTTTTATAAAATCAAGTTACAAAAGTGATAACAAATTATTTTGAAAAAAACATTTAAATCCTTAACAAAAACAATATTTGTACAACTCATAAAAATATCAAATTTTTCATATTAGTTTTTAAAATCACATATATATACAATATTAATGGTTTTACATATATTTTTCTCAAATAAACAAAATTTATAAATAATACTTTTGTTGGTGAATGATCATGTTTATGATATATTATCATAAGCTAGATCTTATTTCTCTCTTATAGTCATATGTGATGCCTCGTTTGATTTGAAAGTATTAAGACAAAATTAGCATGAGCCAAACAATACTAGCCCAGTAACAAAAACTAGTAACATAATGTAAAAAGCATTCTTGAGTAAATTTATGCAAGGGTTATATCAGCAAAATATATGAAACTAGTAAAAGACATCATTATTCCTTTTCTTTGGATTTATTTGAAACTCAGTTTCAATTATAAGAAATCATATTAATTTTTTAATCTATTTTTTTGTGCATCTAAAATACTTTATTCTAAAATATCTAATGACATCTCCTTGGTAACATGCCTAGAAAAATATCGTTTTTAATAGTAGCTTTAACTTTGAAGAAATATCATTCTGAATAATGAAACACTTACTTTTGGAAAATTATTATTTTGGATATCAAGCTCACTTTAAAAAATAATCATTGATACTTCTTATATTTTATCACTTCATTTTATCCTTTTTAATGCATTTATATTAATATTTTTTATCATTTTTTTTCTTTTTAACACATTGCATGATAAACATTTACAATATTACTAAAATAACATAAAATTATTATACTTTAACAAATCATGCATCAAATTATTATGTCATATATATTTATTATATAATTAATCAAAATATGTGGCAATACTAGCATAGCAACATGTTATTATAAAAATAATGGCAAGCATTTTCATATATTCTTTTTCACATTTGAGGCTTCTAACCAAGTATAATACATCACATTAGGTCATATACATCATGTATAAGTTCTACCTACACGAGCATCCTCAATTTGGTATGTTTCAATCAATAATGACTCAAACCTATAGTACACATCACTTCAAACATATACATAATGAACAAGTGTTTCTTATCTCTTAAATTTAAGTAGTTGTCTCACCAAGGATTGTACCTTTACTCTAAGTCTCTATTGTTAAAGTTCCTAAGAGCTTTTCTCTATGATTTGGCCTTTATTATGCACATAAATCCTCTCAAATTCTTTTCTACCTTTCTTTATTTCCTTCACTTTACCACAAGTGGCTGAAGTTAATTACACTGATATATGAGTGAAAACTTTTTTTCATGCTTGGTCTCACTTATTATTACTCTCAACTAATATCTTTATGCATTGTCATTGATTTATTTTCCTACAAAAACTACGTTTTATTGATTTTGCATCTCTTTAGCTTCATTTCTACTTAATTCTAATGTTTTCCTTCAATTAAACTCCCTTAATGATGGTTCATGTAGTTGTTCATTATTTCAGACGTAAATATTTTTAGTTTTTATGAATCATACTTATGCAATCGACATGATTGTCTTATACATTTCTCAACTTTTCTTAAACCTCTCTTAAGTTTTTCTTATCATAGTATTACACTCTCACTATTGTACTAGAATAATATGCCATTGATTCTGTGTTATATGAGTGATTTTCTCATACATCACTAGTTTCAACTTAGTCATATTCATACAATACCTAACCTTGTACTATATGCTTAGTTAAATCTATCATAGCTATGCTTATTCACATTAATCATAATGTTATAATGCATTAGTCTTATGTACAATTCATTCATTTCTTCTTATTCAGTTCAGGCATTTGCATTATCTTATACATATGTTATTGTTTTTATCATAGTATATGATAAATCTTCTTTATGTCATATCATGATGATTCCCATGTAATATTCTTATTATACAAGTGATTTAATGCTCATTATTTTGTGCGATTTGTCCATCTGTTACTTGGCCCATCATGCTTTGTTAATTTTTCTCCTCAAGTGATCATATTGGTATATTATTTGTTTTCATAATGTATGATATTGTATTATTGATACATATCATGTGTTCTTATACATTAATAATCTTGTATGATACATTAGTCATTCTATTACGATCCTTAGCCCATTTTTGTTTTTATTCTCACTTCTCCCAAGTTTTTTCTTCCTTAATTACTTGATTGTACCATATATATCTTTTTGTCATATTATATAATAAAATATTCTCTTACTTAACCTATTGAACTCATCTAACTGTTAACATCGATCATGACATATACTCTATCTTAACAAAATGATTTTGTTGTTGTACTTATATTATGTAATCTCATCTTATGAATCATTCAAATTACACCAAACTCATTTTTTATGTTACTTGATCATACTATACAGTACACTTAGTATTTTTTGTTCCAAATCTTTCTTCTTTGCTTGTTGGACTAATCAAATTCATATAAGCAGTGCTAAAGTTTACTATAACCTCATGTCTATTTGTTGGCCTTTATTGTATCATATGACCCTATTTAGGTTGTGCTTGTTATTCTATCATATCATATCATATGATATCCTAATCATACTGGATGATGATTTTTGTCAAGTCGACTTTTTCAAAGCTATCTATATCATATTATATGATGTGTTGACATTATAATGTATGAGCCTTTTTCAAGAAAATTTTTACAAATCTACTGACTATGTTTAATCAAAATCATAATAATTTTATCACTTTTTATTAGTTCTTTCTCCTTAGACTCATCAATAATTCTTTAATACTCTTATTTTTATCATCCTATAGTTTGAATTTATTAAAATGTTTTGCCCTCATTGGTCTCGTTACTTATAAAACTTTTATCCTCAAAATTTAGATAAATCATTTCATTACCTCTATTACTTCATTTAACAAAATTAAAAATTCTTCAAATGGTCATCATATATATCATAATTTCTTAATGTCATTCTCTACATGATCATTCTTTCCACATGTTAGTTTTTTAATAACTCATATGATTAGTGAAATATAACATTTAAAACTTTCAACTAAATTTTCTCCTTTTGTTAAATCAATCATCACTTCATCATCATGTACATCTCCATAATTTGTATTACAAAAGGTATAACAAGGATTTATATAACTCTTCTTCCTCCACTTCATTTCTCTGATTTGGTTTAACCCAATTTTTGAAAGTGCTAAAGAATTGTATTATTATGATTTTCTTACACATATTATACGATCCTTTTCATTTTACACATCTTCCTTCTTTTCTGCTTATACTAGATGACAGTCTACACAATTCTTGTCAATCTTCTCATCTCATCTCGTCGTATGGTACAATTGCATATATCATAATGTATGGTATTTTTATTGCTTTTCTCTACTCATATTATCCAATTAGTTGATATAATTCACTTCTATTTTATCTAATGATATAATCATATTATATGTTAATGTGATATCATATAGTATGATATACTCAATTTGTTCTCCTATCAAATTATCGTGCTCAATGATGGTTTAATTAATGCTAATAATTCACTTTAACAGCTTTAAACTTAACAATTTTTCTCTAATCATAATATCATAATATATGATTAAGTGGTACAATACGATACTTTAAATCTTTATTCACTTGGTTCCTTTTTTGCTTATCATATCGCACCATATAATTCCATACATAGTATTACTCTGTATAGTTTTTTTATATTCCATTTCTCTTACTTTAGTCATGTTATTTGATCTATTTGTATGATTATTTCATTCATAATATCATACTATACAATAATTTGTATTGTAATCTATGATTTTTCTCAACCATATAAATTACTTACTACATGTCATATCATAATGTATATTATAAGGAATTATATTATAAGATTCATTATATATTAGGCTTTTATCCTCTATTTTATGAATATTTCAATGTATGATAATGTAAATTGTATTGTTCAATCTATCAATAGAGATATTGATTTTTTATCTAGCTTTTAAGTTGTCATGCCAAGCTTTTAAACATAAAAAATATCAAACATAACAAAAAGAAAGGTATAACAAGTGTGTTTTTATCTCTAAATTATTTAACCATTTTAATCACCTAGATCTTCATTTCTATTATACTTTCACACCTACAATGTGGCATGTCTTTCTTGACCCTTTTCACTAATTTTGCACATAGTGTTTATGAGATTTTTCAAATATTTTTCATAAGACTTCAATTGCTCTAACACCACTCAAGTGGAATCTCCCTTTTCATCACCAACCTTTCCTAGACTTGGATGTCATTTAACATCCTTTTTGTTTTCACTTTTCTTTTAGTCAACATCAGTTATTGAAAATTTTTCAATTCTTTTTTAAAGCAAGTTGTGGAAGTGATACAAAGAATCTTTAGTAAATTTTTTAAAACCTTTGTTGAAGCAACATTTGTACAACTTATCAAAAATTAAGTTTTTTACATTACTTTTTAAAACCACATGCACATACAATATCAATAGTTTTACATGTACTTTTCTTCAAATAAAAAAATATGAAAGCAAAACTTTTATTAGTAAATGATCAACTTTTATTAGTAAATGATCATCTTCTATGTGATATTATCATAAGCTAAATCTCATTTCTCCATTATAGACTTATGTGGTAACATTTTTGACCTAAAAGTATTAAGCTAAAATAAGCACGAGCCAATCAAAATTTGATAAGTGACAAAAGTAGATAATATAATATAAAAGAAATGTTATTTGATAATTACATGCATATTCTATATCAATAAAATATATAAAAGTACTAAATAATATATTATATTTCTTTTTTCTTAAGATTCATTTGAAACTAAATTTTAACTAAAAAAAATCTCATTAGTATCTTTTTAATCTTCTTTTCATTTTTTTATACATCCAAACATTATATTATAGATTTCCTAACAACATCTCATTGGCAATACTCTTAAAAAATTTTATCTTGAATAGTAGTTTTACTTTTAGAAAAATGTTATTATGAATAAAAAATATTGACTTCTAAAGCAATATCATTCTAGATAGCAAGTTTGTTTTGAAAATTAATCACATATTGCATAACTTTTTTAATCCTTTAATTTCATTTAATTTAATTATCTAACATTTATAATATAAATTTCTCTACTAATTGGTTTGACTTTTAAAAAGGGCTAGTAGTGTATAGAGATTTAAAATCATTAAATTTATTGATTAAGGATGCATGGTTATTAACTTTTTGCACTAAATCATTATTATCTTTTTTCATATCTTTTAAACAATTATCAATCTTTTCTCTAATTTATTCATAATGACTTAGATATCGATTATGTTATTTTTATTTCTTATATTTTTTATATAAACTTTATATATATTATAAATTTAAAGTAATTATTTAGTTAATTTTTTATTAGAATAATTTACTTCTTTCTCACTTGAAGATATATTTTCTTCTTCTTTTACTATCATGTAAAATAGTCCTTCAATTTTATCTTCCTCTTCACTTGTAATGGTCTCTTTTGAATCACTCCAAATTACTTTTAATGCTTTCTTCTTCATCATCTTACTTTTTGTCAGCTCATTCTTTTTCTGATTTCCTTTGAGCTAGTTTTTGGACAATAAACAAATACTTCTATAGAGATTATGTAACAAACATCTACCAGTAAGTGTTCTATAATAAATATGTTAGAGATAAGCAAGTCATGCTTGAGAAAGCCTATGATAGCTTGAAGAAAGCTATAAAAAGAATGAAAAATTATTCTAATTGGAAGCACAAGCAAGTTGAGTTCAATGTAAGAGACAAAGTGTTATTGAAATTGACTCCATAGATTTGGAGAAAAATTAGCAACCAATATGTGCATTATGAATTGATCTCAAAGTATTATGGACCATTTAAAGTGGTTCAAAAGGTTGTTAATATTGCTTATCAATTGAATTTGTTAGACAAAATCAAGATCTACCTTATTTTTCATGTGATTTTCTTAAAGAAATATCACAAAAATGAGAGAAGCCCTCAAGGAACCAGATCAAGTGTGCTCCTCCTATTGTGTGATAATTGTTTAATTAGGATGTGGAGAAGATCTTGGATCATTAGACTTTTGAGTAAAGTAAGAAGATTTGCATAATCAAATTTTTAGATCCAAAGGAAGGGAAACTCTATTACAAAAACTTTATAAAAAAAGGATACTTCCCAATGATAATTTAAGAGGTAGATTACTAAGAACTTATTGATAAGAACATTAACTTCTTCTAATGAGGATGTCCTTAGCTTAAAAAAATTTGGGGGAAATTCCAAACATGCTAGTGTTGCCTTTTGACCAGAGTTTGGGAAGTTGAAGAACAACTACTTAGTGCTCCATTAAGCAAAAATCCACCACTTGAAAGGCTATAAATAATTATAAGAGTGCTTCTAAGGAAACCATGCACTTCTATATATTTCTCATATTATACTTTCTTCTCTCATGAATCTAGTAAAGAGAAAGTGTTTTTCTAACTTTAATTTCACCTATTTTGTGCAATTTTGTGTTTTTGTAAGGTTGGGTTAGGGATTAGAGTTCCTAATCATCGCAGATGCTCCTAAATCGACTTGTGTAAAATAAATTAATGAAAAATAACCTGTAAGAAAGAAAGATGAAGAAGGAAAATTTCAAGCTCAATTTGTGAAGAGGAAGCACTTCTGATTAGGGTAGACCTTTACCTGATTTAAGAAGTAGGAACCTGATATATTATACCTAAATATAAAAGGATGTTAGGTTTTTAAAAATAGCTATTTTATTACATAATGCAATCTGGTTAATCTATTATTCTTAGGTTGGTGTAAGAACATGAAATATATGCATTATCCTGACACTTTGGCATGTTATAATTCTTGGTTTGGTAAGAATATGTGCTATCTATATTTTAATTATTGGAATAAGTTTTTTGTAGTCCTTGGTTTAATATAGAACATTAAATATACATACTACTTTGCAAATCTAGTATGCCATAGCCCATAATTTAATATAGAATATATGATGTATGCAATGTTTTACTAATTGTGTATGTTGCAATTTTTCGTTTAATATAGAACATTAAATTTACAAAATGTTTTTCTAATATTACATAGAACATCTTTCAAATTGATAATGAATATTATATTTACATAATATTTCATGCTGTAGTTTTCAAATTGATAAAGAATATGAGTGAATACTTTGCTATAAATTATATATAGTAGCTCTTAGTTATGATGTAAAAAATTGAGTTATAGTTCTTGATTTGATGGAACATCATGTGTTTAGAACTTAGACTTTCTTATCATAGCATTACTAGCTCTTACATATTGAATTGGGTTGTTTTAAATAAATGTTATTATGATAGATTTATCCTTGCACAATTTGGTGATTCCTTGAATCTTATTTAATGTTAAAAGCATGTTGGTCGAAAGTTAGATTTTTAATTTGTGATGACTAAATTGATGCTTCAAATTAAAGCATGTTTATATTCATGGAGCTTTAATCCTAAGGACATATAAGTTGAAATTTTTTGGATTGATTATGGATGTTATGGAGATGTTATCATGCTAAAATTTGCATTAATCTAGAAAAATCATGGCTAGACATACAAAATAAAATATGTTATCATTCTCATATTGATGACTTAATGCTTTTCCATGCTTAGAATTCATGCATATGATGATATCTTAATTTTTGAGAATATGTTTATGTTGTGAAGGTTTATATTGCTAAGTTTAAAGTTATCACATGATGGCATTACCTAATTATAAGCATGTGACATTACTAAAGAATTGATACTAGACCATGAACACTAGAAAAGGAATTGAAAACTTAGCCAAATCTTAAGGATTTCATGTGGCCAAAGATTGGCATATTGCCTTAGATATGCCCATAAAGCATCAATACATGGCTCGATTAAAGCCATATGAGGCACATAAAAGATGTTAACATGATATAAATGGTTCTATGGTGCATAGAGCTCTCGACTTTTAGGTGGGATGCTTGAGTGGCTTGGGTTGGGCCTTGGAAGAAGGCTAGTTCATATGAAAATCTTGCTTAGGCAAGTAAGATTGGTTTGGTGTTGGCTATGGATTATTAGATTGTGGTTAGATTAAATTTATCATGAAATATTAATTATGATTGTTATGATCTAGGAATGATGGAGACCTTTATTACATGTTAAAGGTGATCATTAATATACAAAATTGATAATTTGTTGAATTATAATGTTAAATGTGAATTTATGATGCCATCTTGATGGAATTGCAATCTATGCTCACAAGTAGGGCAGATAGTGACTTGACACACAAGGGGTGTTTGAAAAATATCCATTCATGCTTACATTATTGATATAATATCTTGGAAGTATTTTAATGTCGATTAATATGGTTTGGAAGAACTTAAGTTCAATACAAATTTGGGGTATCAAAATGTTTAATGGTATTTAACTCCCAAAAGTTAATATAGAAGTGTTTTTATTTAGTTATGTCATAAGGAACCAACATAACCTAAGTAAGAATTCTTCCCAAAAACCAAATTTATGAATTTGAAAATTATGACCCAATGAGGCTATTTGCTTAGATTAAGCCTTAAGGTTGTGATGTAGCTCTACTATAGGCTTAGAAGGCAAGAAGGGCCTTAATGAGACCATAGACGGCTTTGGAGTGAAAGAGAGCTCATAAGTTTCTTATGAAGAGGGCATAAGAGTCTTGGTTGACCCCTAAAAGAGAGATAATGTCGTGTAATGGTGTCAGTTGAGTTCATAGGAGAAAAAGTTTAGCTCAAAATAAGCCTTTCAAATGCCTTAAGTTTGTTATTAAGCATTATTTAGGACTCGTAGAATTTCTCCTATTTGAAAGGCCAAACTTTGGTTGACATTTATGCTTCCAAAAGGAGCTAAAAGCCTTGGGTTAATCTAAGGGGTTGTGTGTAAGGCCTTGCCATGGATTTTAAATTGCAAAGAGAGATGCAGGAAAGGACCTTAGATGACTTCCAAGGTAAGTAAGCGCTTAACTTTTCTTGTGAAGAACTTAGAGAGTCTTGGGTTGGCTTTGCAAGAAGGCTAAGGGAGGTTAAGGCTTAGGTAAGTGTAGTAAAAATGATTAAATTTGGTTGAGTAATAATAAAAAACTAAGGACTTATCTTAACTAATAGTCTTTGTTAGCTTTGATAAGGCTTATGAAATTATTGGATTGATCCATAGAAGTTAAAGTTTCAAATTTGAAATATTAAGGATTTGAAATTTAAAAACCTTAAGTTTGAAATTTTAATATTTAAGATTTGAAATTTAAATATTTTAGATTTAAAATTTGGACCTAAGTTAAGTTGAAGTGCCAAGTAACCCTAATCAAGATTGAAAGTAAATTAGGACTTGATATGACCTTAAATAAAGTTAGGGCTAGCTTAGGAATTAAGATTTGATTAAGAATATTAATCATTTTGTGAGACCTTGAGCACACTTAGAATGAGATTGTGATTTGATGAAACTCTTGGTAGACCTTAAATAAGGATTAATTGAGATATGGAGAGTAGTGGAATACAATTGATGAACTCCTCACCTAGAGTAAGACAAATTGGATATATTGGATGGTAAGACTCCTACTAGGTATGGAGGTTGCACACCTCATTACCAAGATATTGTAAAAGATCATAAGTGAGTCTAAGCATATGGTGGTTGAGCTCTGTGTGATTGATAGAGCTCAATTAGGATTGTTAAATATGTTTAGAGGATTTTAAGTTGGTTTAGTGCCATTATAAGATGTCATGAGAGACCATGGATATGACAAAGTGCTTGTTAGAGTGTCATATGATTAATGAGAACTACTATATCCCTATGAAATGGTCCATATAATTGCCAAAGCCTAAGTTGTGGGCTATTAGATCAAGTAATGAAATAAGAGTACTAGACTTATGTTGAGTATCTCAAGATCTTAGAGAGAGTGATAGATTATTTGTGTATGATTATGTATCATATTGGAATGATTATGATTCTATTAAGACTTGGTAGGCCATGATAGATGCGTGATAGAGTCGATGATTATTGTTTTATACTTTAACATAGCTTGATAGAATATGGTATTCATCTAATTCCTTTAACATGTTGATGATTATACTCTATTATTATATCATCACATGTATGTTTTATTGGTAGGGCATGAATGTTCTTATTGAGCCTAACTAACCCCTTTTATATTATCTATAAATACAAGGGATTAGTCATTGGTATGACATCAAGTGGGCTCAGAGTTAACATCTTAATGGATCATTCATTAGTCAGTGTCTTTGTATATCCTAGTTATAGTTTTATTCATTTTAAACATTGAGATGTATTTATAAACTAAGACTATATGTATTATTTGTATTAAAAATGAACTATATTAGACTTTTTTTTTGGAAATGAGTTATATGATTTATTTTCATATAATGGAATTGATATGGATTAGGTGGTTAATTATGATGATTGTAAATAATAAATATGTCGTTATTCATAAGTATAAATTACTTTCATATCATGTACATGCTAATGTACTTAGCAAATTACCTAACCTAAAGTGAACTAGTTCTTGATCTAATTAAGGATTTTGTTGGAGTAAGAATTTGGCTCATTTTGTGTGGCACATCATAAGCTCGATAATCAAATTGTGAGATCATGACTATCAATTTGAAAGTTAAGCCCAATGAGTGAAAGATGGTTAGCACAATATATTGACTAGTGCATAAGTCTAGATGAACCCAAAAAAGGAGATAAGAAAAGAAAAAATGTTGCAACAATGAGATGTGACAAGTGGTGAACAGTAACTTCATCTATGAACTTGTGAAGTGAAAGCAAGGTGTAGTCAAGTTCGATTATGCAAATTTGTTGCCTTAATAGGTCTAAGATGGTGTCAAATGTGCACTTAATCCTATTAGTTAATCATTAATTGGTGAGATTCTATCTTAACTAAACCAAGTTCTAGAGTCAATTTGTATGATCCATGTAGAGGCAAGGACTTCATTGCCCTTGTTGTGGACGACACAACATGAGTTGGCCATGATTACAATAAGGAGAAAATCAAAAGAATTACAAGCTTAAGATTTTATACACTTGGTCATCTTAATCACTTTTAGCAAAGAAAATTCTTATGTAAAGAGTTTGCATGTGTGGATGTTGTTTTAGACAAGTATAAAGCTATATTATTTAGGAAGTTTTGATTCCTTATTGAATTAGAAAAGTTGAGTAAATACATTATTGATTGATATCCTCAAGCATTTTATGTAATAGCTTGACATTATTTTTTTATGCACCTATGTTCTTACATAATGCAACATGTTCTCAACATTATTATTACATATTTTATGATAAATATAAGGCATAAAGATATTAGAAAATTTTGAATAATTTAGTAATGTCAATGATGCAAGAATATGGGAATAAGATATGGTGAAAAAGAGAGAAAGCAAATGAGAATTTTTTCATTGATGTATTATGTAGTAAGGATAAGATGATTTAGGATATATGGGCCTTATTATGATTATTATACTAGTGATAATATTGGTGTGTCATAGATATATTATTTGATAAATTGATTTAATATAAGAATTAAAGTATTCTTTCCAAAAAAAATATCTTTATAAGACATATTCAACTATTATATATGGGTTGAGGACAAAAAATGATGATAAGATAGCATGATATAATATCATTTTAGACATCATATAAGATGAGATATACATATTGTGTGCTTGATGTAGAGATGATATGAGATGTGATCTACATGTTATGTCCTTGATTTAGACATGGTATTACATGAGAACTACTAGTTACATTTTGATATAGAGTTGTTATAAGATAGGGCTTAAATGTTGTATATTTGATACAAAGATGATATGATATGCCTAAACATTAAGATATATATAACATGATGTGATATTAGATGATATGATATGTGAGAAGTTGAGATCTCATAGCATTAAAATAATGACTGTTCAAGAAATATTTAACACCTTAAAATGATTATGATAGATATGAGATAGTTGAAAAATATTATGAATATAAAAACTAATAAAATTTGAGAATGAATAAAGTAATTTAGAAGTTAGAGTATTAATATATAAAGAGATTGGATTGTAGATGGCTAAATAGAAATGAAATGTATATAATAATACGTAAGAATGGACATGAACAACAATTGCATCTATCCATTCTTTTATGTGTTGATTTCTTTATATTTATTCATATATTGATCACATGCTTTTTCATGTTTATACTACTTTTTATATGCAAATATCATGCTTTTATTATTGTTTCTTCTTTCTTGTAGCTTATTTTATTATGCAATTTATTTTTTTATTATTGCTTATAAATAATGATTTACTTATTAAGCTTTTTAAGCCCATTAATTACATTACAAGTTAGGATCCTAAAGTACTAAGAGATGGGTATGATAACAACACTTAAAATGAGTTTAATTGCAAGTTTTCATGGAAATCTATAATCTTTCTTGTTGGATATTACTTACGTATTTAAAATAGGGACATTTTGGATGATTATATCTATGATATAAGGAGATATATATAGTTGAAGTTAAAATAGGGACATTTTGGTTATTGGATATTTGAACATACTATGGATGTGATTATTATTGAAATTATATTGAGTTATTTGATATAGTAATAAAAATATCTCTTGTGATTTGCTGTTGGTACTGTGTATACTTATAAAAATTAATATTTGAGGGGTTACTCTATCCATTTTAATTCTAACATTGGATCATATTTTTTATTTAAAATAAATTTAAAAGAGTTGAAGTTGTTTCTACTATCACTTTTGCTTAGTTAAGTAGACAGTGTCCTTAAAGGCACAATAAATTTTTTATCAAAATCAAGGATAAAATTATCAGTGATTATACTAGGTAAGGAGGTTAAGTGGGTTGTGACATCAAAGTTATATTATTTTATATAATTTTTCCCACATAGTGATGGTTGGCTCAACCTATTTTATAGCCTAACTCTTTCAATAAATAAAGAGGTGTATCTCAAGATTGTGTGGAAGCTATAACGAAGCCTTATTTTTACAACTATAGGATAGATGTTTATGTTAAGCATGTATAATGTAGGAGTTACAGTATCATCTACCTTTGTTATATGGTTTTGAACATGTTATAGTTTTAATTTTTCATTATGTTAATTTCATTATATAGACATAGTTATTAGAAAAGAAAATTTTAAAATTTTTAAATAGTCTAATCATATGATTATCTATTTTGCAAAGAAAGGTTTTAAATTATAATGGTATTATAAATAAATTTTTTATTATAGAAGATGTTTTCTAAATATTCAAAAGTTTTTTTATAAACAAATGATTTTTAAAAGAAAGAATGAAGCTTTTCATGGAAATACTCATAAAGGCATATAGATGCCACATAAGAGTGATCAAAGACTTTATCCTTCTTAGAAGTGATAAGTTAATAAGATAACACCCACAAGGGTTTTGGCTATAGTTGTAAGAGATTCTAACCATAAGAGTTAGCTTCTATTTATGTGTTTCTTATTATGCCATAGGTATGAATTTTTTAATTTAGTAAATTTTCTCCTTAATAAAATATTCAAATTTTAATTTAAAATTTAAAAATTGAAATTATTCAAAATTTGAATTCATGACTTGTTTGAAATTTGAAATTGAATTTTGTAATAAAACATTAGATTTATCATATAAGTAACTTATGAAAAATGATGAAGGAGATGAATACAAATAGGCCTCTTGTGGATGGATTGAGGGTAGCTTAGATAGTGTAAGAAAAAAAAGAAGTGGATAAAGTACCATAGCCATGGATAAGAGAAAAAGATAATTTCAACCTAACCATATAGCTATATTTAAGGAAGAGATAATTTAGCTAAAAAAAGCATGATTATGCTAGGGTTAGACATTTTTCTTGTAACCAACTTGTAGTTAATTTAAGGAGACCACAATTGAGAAGACCAAAGAAGCCAATGCCAAGAGTAAGGAAGAGAAAGAAAGAGAGTTTTGTAAGTCAAAAAATGGGAGATCCAAAGTGGTGTAAACCTCTATCTAGTTCAAGAGATTAAATTCAAGTATTCTTTATACAAATTGTATGCTATAGTCTTGAGTTGAGCAAGAACAAGAAGAATGTGTAATGCTATGTTATAGCTCTCAAGTTGATGGAAAATTATGGTTTTCTTGAATTATATTATTTAAAATTTCATGTTAATCTATTGGTTGAGGTGAAAGAAATAAGATATATATAACCATAGGCCTACTTTACCAAGATCTTATATTGTTCTAATAAGCTAAATTGAATGATTATGTTGAAGATAAATAATTGTTATCATGTTAGCATTGAGTTTATGCAGTTTGGTAAAATGTTGAATGTACATGATTGTAAAAGCATGCTAGTCAAGAGTATTAGTATATGATTTTGTGATTAATTTCTTATTTAATTCATGATCTATATTGGTGATCTCTTAAATATTGCTAAAACAAATAATATTAAATTATGAGTACTTTATTGATAATATGAATTATGATTAAGATTATTTGGCAAATGCTTGAATATTAATGTTCTTTGACATAGATTGCTCACTAAATTTTATGTTAACATAAATATTCATGATGTTATTTTTATTGGAAATACAATCATGCTTATAACTTGAGGAAACTATGACTTGTGTAACAAAAACAATTATGCTATCATTCTTTTATAGTTGATACATTTTCATAGAAGTATTATTGTGTATATGCAATTGATATAGCTTGGAATAATTCAAGAATGTTTTACACATTATGGTGAAGAATTTTGCTAGGAATAATTCTAATCAATTAAGAAAAGCTAGTAAGAAAACTTAGAAAAAACTTAGTATGAAGACTTAGGGATGTTCTTCTTAAATTATACCATAATACCTTATTATGACTTAAGAAAGTTTTCCTCCAAACAAAACAAAACCTAGGATTGAATTTTACAGCCAAATTGAGTAGGAATTGTTTAGGTTATGCCTTGAGGTGTAGTGGAAGGACTTGACTACAAGCTTGTAATGCATGAAAAGACCTTGAAAAGGACCCTTGATGGCTTCCAAGGAATGTGAGCTCGTTAGTTTTCATGTGGGGAGCCTTAAGGAGCTTGAATTAGCCATGGAAGAAAGTTAAGGGAGGCTTTGGTCTTGATTAAGGGTTGCAAAAAATCTTTGGGTTTGGTTGAGGAAGATTAAAAAACTAGGAAGGAACTTAATCTTGCTAAATGGCTTAATTGTCTTTTACTAGACTTGTGAAAACATAAGATTAATTAGTAAAAACTATGATTTAGAAATTTGATTAAAAAGGATTGAAAATTTAAAATAATTAAATTTAAAAATTGAATATTCTAGATTTGAAATTTGAATATCCATAATTCAAAATTTAGATACCTTAGGTTTGAAATTTAAACCAAGGTTAAGATTGAGAACCAAAGAATCATAGATAAGGTTAAAGGCAAAATTGGACTTTAAAAGACCTTGGACAAGGATTATATATTCTAGGAATTAGCTAGATAAAATTTCTAAGGATTAAGGTTTTACATAAAATAAAAAATAAAATAAGAATATTTTTTACTTGATGAGACTTTAAGCCCACTCAAAATAAGATCATGATTTGATGAGGCTCTCAATTAGACCCTGGATGAGTGTTGTTTGAGATAACGTGCTTGGTTTTAGACTTAAGAGTGGTTCTAAACTAGGCCAAGCGATTAATGATCACTTAGATTTTGGTTAATATTGATCTAATTTGGTTTGATGGGTGAGAATAGTAATAGCCCTAAATTAGGCTTTTATGTCATGGATTAACACCACAAATGGTGGTCTAAGAAGTGTATGTGATTCAAGAGAGGCCTTTCAGAAAGATGGAGTGACTCAAATTGATTTTTGAGGTCAAAGAAATAAACAATCCCTTGTGAAATTTATGTGAACCTAAGTTAAAGATCAAAGACTATAACTTCAAGGGTTTAAGCTATGATTTTATAACTTGAACAAGTGTTCAAATAAACTAAAAGATTCTAACAAGACTTTGAGATTAAGATATAAATGATTATAATACACATACATATAAAATTTAAAAATAGAAGATATCCTAAATAGTCAAATTAGAGTTCAGTAAAAATCTTAGGTTAGCTTAGAGAGTATAGTAAGTTTTAAGAAGACCCGAGTAGTTAGTTAATTGTTTAGGATTCTAAAGAAATCATAAATAACATATTAGGATTAACCCTAGATAAATGTAATCAAAATTATACCACTATTAAGTAAGAAAGTTTATTGAGCACATGAAGCCATAATCATGTGTGCAAGTTAGTCTGAATCTAGTTGGTAATTAAAGATTTTTCTTATTAGATTTAGTTTAGGTTTGGGATTATAGATCTATTCAGATCTAGATAGTAGTTGGGGATTTTTCTTGACATTTTATTTTTTGGTGTTAGTTTTGTCTTAACCTAATTGATAGTAAAGAGACCATTAGTTGGAGTTGGTTTAAGCTTGGATCAAAATATCTATCTTAAACTAGTTGGCAGTTAAGGAATTTGTCTATTGAATTTTTATTTTATGGATTTATGGGTTTGTCCTAACACAATTGGTAGTTGAGGATTTCATCAATGCTAATATAGTTTTGGTTTTGTTGATATTCTATTCCCAACCTAGTGGGCAATTAAGGATCTTACTTGTTGAAATTTTGTATGCAGTTGGATTTTTTCGATGTGACATCTTAATTGCAAGAAAATGAAAATTTGTAATGAATTTATGTTTAATCTTTTTTGAAAATTCTATGAATTTGTATATATTTGCTTATACTATTTCAAAAAATCATATAATATTAAAAAGAAGATGACACATTAAATGAGGGTGGTGAGATGAAAAATAAAATTTATAAATTACTTTAAATTCAATGATAGTAAGTTAGATCAAATCAGAGTTTTTTAAGTGATAAAATAAAATATATAAGATTTAAAAGATTTAATAATCAATTATTTTATAAGCTTAAAGGAGTCCTAAAAATTATTAAAAATAACAAATAAACTCAAAACTTGTAAAATTTGATTGAGACATAGAGTTTAAAAAGATGACCATATTAAAATTTTCTTGATACAAAAAGAATGTGCCATGGTGATATAATTGAAAGCTGAAGTGGTTTTAAAAAATAAAATAAAGGTTAAAAATATTTTTAAAACTTTAAAAATAAATTAAAAATACTAAATAAAGTTAGAAAAATATGAAAAATGTATTGACGAGTAGAACTAGTTAAGGGGAATCATGTGCATGTAGTTGGAGAATTTTTAGACATCATTTTGATTAAATATTTCAAAAACCAATAAAATATTTTAGTTTAATTAATATTAGATTTTATTTAATTTAAAAAAATCATAAAAGTATAAATCTTTAATGATGGAACCAGAGCGTTGGGCGATGATTTCAAGTGATAGAAACCACTAAAAATGGAAGATTCATGACCATTAAGGGAAGTGAGAAGGATATAAAGAGGAAGAGTCGTGTTTGAAGGCAATTTGGAGTGTCTAAAAGGAGTAATTGCATACGAGACTTACAAGAAAAGATGGGAGAATTTGGGAGAAATTAAATAAAATTGTTGTAGTCAAGTAGAGGAGAGAGAAGGGAAAGAGAGGACTTAGAAAAGAGAGCAATCGGGCAAGAGTTAGCTAAGAAATTTGAAGAGGAGTTTTTGTGTACTAAGAAAGAGGAAAAGGAAAGAAATGATGAAGAAATTGAAGGGAAAATTCATGGATTGAGACAAATCTTAAAGTTGTTACAAAATAAGGTAAATAAACTTTTTAATATATATGCATCTATTTAATGTATTGTTGCTTAACGTGTAGCTTATTAAGAATCTAAAACGCCTGAAATCAAAGAAGACAATGAGTAAATGCATCCCAATAGAGTAATCACTAAACAACGAGCAACTTCTAACAAACTTCTAAATGGAGGGGGATAGCGATGAGGGGTCCCTCATTGGCTGCCAAAGTAGTAATTCAAGATTTTATATGAGATGCTTAGTCTTAAGATATTGAATATATTTTAAAAAAATAAAACCTACTTTGGTTAGGATATGACAAATCAAGAAGATAATTTCTTAATATAATGAGATCAAAATATCACAAAATTATAATTTAATTCAAACTTTTTGATAATGATTGTAATTCTTGCTTGTACTACCATGATTTTCCTAATTTTAGCATGATATTTTTTATCAATTAATTTTCTTAAATTTTATTGTATATAAATTATTATAATATCATGTTAATGATTAATATAATGAAAAGAAAATTGTTATTAAATTTATTATTTATAATGTGAAATTGGAAAGGAAAAGAAAACAAAAGGCTATAAGAGCTTATTAGGGCATGTCATATTTTGGAATAGCATGTTTGGAGATAAAACCTAAAAGAATTCAAAAATTAAAAAAACTATTAACCAATTAAAAGAGAAAGGTGATGTGAATAGATAAAGGAAAGGGGTATAAAGAAATTTATAATTTTTTAAAAAATATGTCTTATTGAATTTAAAAGATAAGTGAAAATTTTGTTTATAAATTATTCACAAGTTCTTTACATATTTTATTGTATGATATTAACTTAATATATGACATGATCCTAACATCCTTAGTTTACATATATATTACATCTTTTTGTTACTATTTTAGTAACAATTGGTTTAACATATTTTGTGGCCTAATATTTTAGAAAATGATATGATATAGCACTGGACTTTGAGAGAACAATGAAAAAGATACCATTTTTTTTACCTTGATCATAGAATTGTACCTTAGTTTTTATCATGAAGTACAATCTTCTATGATAACTAGTACTTTTTGATAAGTAAAGGATATGCAATAGTTTTATTCTAGTTTGATCAATGAACCTTATTTTCACAAAGACAGTATGAAATTTTTACATCTTTTTATGTGCATTTAAATAGCTTTCAAAATGTAAGAATCATGCAACTCACTTTTTACAACAAAAAAATAATTTTTAAATCAAATAAAAGAAGAAGATGATATAACATTACTTGAGAAGGCAAGTGTGCTTAACCTAGTTAGTAATTAAGGACCTTGCCAATACATTTTTTGCCACACTCACAATTGAAGAGATGAGATTATGATTACTAATGATATCTCCATGTAGAATTAATAAAGAAGTAATAGTAAACATATTTATAAAAGAAAGTATACAAGAAAAAATAGTCTTTATTGATTAAAAAGAGAATTATTTTAGAGTATATATATAATATTATAGTCTTGAGATGTTAAAAAGCCTTTTAGAGACAAAATCCCCTTTGATTGGTGCAAAATAACCAAAGGATAATATCTCAAAATAATAACACCAAGTTAGATATTAAGATATTAGAATATATTTCTTATAATATGATGTAGTTTGAGGATGAGTAAAATATAAATTAGTAGGCTTGTGACATTTAGATTAAAAAGGATAAGAATTGATTATGAGGTGATACTTTAGGAGTAAAATCACTAGACAAGAAGAAGCTCTTAATATACTTCTAGGTAAAGAGAATATAAGTATAAAAGTCCCATGTCACTTAATGAAGAAATAACTCTATGTTGTATATATAAGATTATGGTCTTAAGATTTTAAGATTTCTTTTGAAGACAAAATCTATTTTTACCGATATGTAATTACCAAAATAGGACAATTTCTTAACATTTATTTAAGTTTGTAGATATTTGACATTTAACTTAGTTAATAGTTAAGGATTCCACCTTGATTTTAGTTATGGGGATTATGAGTTTGACATAACCCAATTTGGTTTTAGAGTTGATAAAACTTTCCTAATTAATTGAGATTTAGGTTTTATAAATTTTTTATTGCCTTAGTTTAATTTTGAGTTTGATAAAAATTAACCATCTTATCAACTGAACTTGAACTTTTTAATTAGAAGAGAGATAGCTTTTTTTTTTCTTTTCTTTTCACATCAATTATTAATTTTATGATAGAAAGAAAGAAAAACATTTTTTATAAATTTTCTTAAAATAATAAACAAATCTTTTAGTTTAAAGTAAGAAATATCCCTTTTTTCATGAAATATTTTATTTTTAATCATTCAATTTTTTTTAGGTTCAAGTTTTATCATGAATTTTAACAACTGACTAATGTTTCTTATTAGGTTTTTTCTTGACTTGTTTTATCCTTGTAGAAAATATATCTTGTATTAGATAAAATTTTAGCATCTTATTAGCAACCCTTAATGAGCTTTTGCCCCAACTTAGCCTATCAATCATGGAGACATATTCTGAAAACATTTGTTAAGCCTTTGGTTTCCTCTAAGGAGCATAGCCCAAATTGGATTGACTAACTAGGAAATGCAACTACAAAGATTTAACAATATCCCACAAGGAGCATAGCTCACACGGTGTGCCTTATAAAATTATACTTAACTTCTATAATTGTGGGCACTTTGTAGTATCTCTCCAAAATTTTATCTCACATGGCATCAAACTAAAAGCCATTTGAAATAGAAGAGAAATCATTTGCTTGCTAAAAAAAATTCAATTGCCTTCTACTATTTCACAAAAAAAACAAGCTCTTATAATGTCGATCTATGAAGACAAATCAAACTAAAAAAAGGAAAGATTTTATTTTTTTTTCTACTTCATAAGAAAAAAACAAAATCATAATTAAAATATATTTTTTTTGAAAAGCATAACAATAGATAGAAAAAAGAGAACACGATCAACCAATCTTAACATTAGCAAGGATAATCTTGAGGAAGATTGAGTTTGAAGAAGTGCAAAGTTGAGTTGAAAACTATTTGGCCATCAAGATTTGAAGAATAAAATGAGAAGTTGAGTTGAAAACACACACCTAAAGCTTCATGAAAGTTTGAAACAAATTATAACTTTCTAATCTCCAAGTACTCATATTTGTAAGACTATATGCAGATATTTTAGTTATTATACATTTTTACTTTTGTTTATGTTTTTTTAAGATGGGTGATTTTTTTAGTGCCTCACTTATGGTATTTGAGACATCTCTTTTTTCTACTTCTCATTCTCTTTTTGATGTGACACCATGGATAAGGTTTTTAAGGAGGCACATGCAAATGCACCTTAATGCCTAAGGTTGCATTCTTCAACACCTCAATGTTGTTTTCTATTGTGCCTTGGTTATTTCGCTCAGGAAGCAACCAGCTCTCATCTGGTTTTTCAGCCATGGGATTTTCTTTGCATAATGATTGAGTTTTTATTTATCTTTTATGGGCTTTGGCTATCCTTGGGTTGGCCTTTTTGTACAAGGTGTGGGAATCAAGTTCATCATTTCCCACATCCTTATTTTTTTAACTATAGCTAATATATCGATTAAGAGGTCATTTTTGTATGAATAGGATTTAATTAGTGAATGGATTCACATTTTTTATAAAGGGCTTTCATTGGCCCATGGTCCAAAGGGCCCTTTTTCAATGTCACTCAAGTATTTATGTTTTGGTGACTCTTATTGATTGTTTTTTTCTTTAGACACTTGAAGTATATTTTTCTAACTAATCGGCACTATCTTTAAGGATTAAAGAACATTTTTCTTTCATAATCTTTGATTTTTTAATTTTTTGAAAATGTTTTATTTTTTTATGACATGAAATGCATAATAACAAATTACTCACAACAAATGATATGAGGAACAAAAATGAGACATCTATTACAAAATGAACATGATTATAGTAAGAGATTATGAATTTGAACAAAACCCTCTGGACTAGTGTAATGGCTCAACCTCATAGAGCTTATTTATCATAGTTGTTTTTTTTGAAAGCATGAATGTAACCAAATCTAAGATCACAAAATGTCAAAATGTACCTACAATTTATATCATAGTTTCATATAAAACTTTATGGTTCTACAAATCCACAAATTAATGAACCACTTGAATGTAATTAAATTCGAAATATCATCGTAAATATTTATCAAAGTTTAATAAAAAACATAATAACAACTACAAAGTCCAAATAAATAGTCAAATATAGTATATGTTCAAATAATGCCATTGATAACAAATAAATATTTAATCTAGGTACTATTGATGATGAAATTAAGGTGACAAAATATCTTATTATTATCTAAACTTTGATAATCTCTAGTTTGACTTCAAATCAACCCTTAACTCTCTAATCCTATAGAAATATAAAAGATGCAAGATAAGAGACTCGATAAGAAATCCTTAAGTTATATTATTAAACTAACATGTAATTACTAAATAGTATAGATGTAAAAACTAAATAAATCATGAATGAGATTAGTTTTACTATCATAAGAAATCATTATCAACCAATTAAGTTAATATATATTATTATAATGTGACTAATTGGATGCTTAATATCCCTTTCTAATCTAAACACTCTCTTGTCTGAGAGAATTAAGACAAAGCCTAGAACTCTTATCATCTCACAAAATCTAATGCTTCATAAAATAATACAAATCACATGAGCCAACCGTAAAAGGTTTTAAGAGTCCTCAATAATCACATGTGTTCCTACTCTTTTTATAACATAACAAATCTATAATTCTCATAAAAACTAAATATGTAATTATTTTCTTCTGTGATTATTTATAGAATGACTTCTAGCCAATACTTGAGATTCTCAACATACAATCTAGTACTACTTTAAGCTTAACCATCCATGTGTAACTACCTTTAAGTTAAGGGAGTAGGATTATTAACTTATCCATCTCTTGATTGAACATGCATAATCAAAAGGTTCACTATATTTAATTAATGATCAACCAAAACTTTATCATGTAGCATCTTATTAATTTTAATCCAACACTATCTGGTGTTAATTATATTTTCTTAATTTTTAATCTAACATGTAAGAGTTATCATCATAAGTATAACTTAATGAGTCAAGGGTTTCTTTTAATCTTAAATTTACTATCTATGTCTTTTATATTCTGATTAAGTTAATATAAGGTTTTCATCCTAAGTTGTTTTTAAATTTTGTAAGGTTACAATTTTTTTAAATACCTTGGGGTTTCTAATTATCCACAATTCAACTACTTAGTATATCTTAGCTCATTTTAGTTATATTTAGTCTTGCTCTAATTTTATTTAGGAGTTTCTCTGCATAGGCTAACCATAATGTTCACAAAACTTTAATTTTTATCCTTATGTTTCATAACTAGTTGATTATAATATTAACTAAAAAATGCAACAAATACATAAATATAAAAGAAAAAATAAAAAAAATACACAAATATAAAAGAAACAAATAAGGAAAAATAGACAAACTCCTCAATTTATTTTAAACTCCAACCAGAATTCAAGCTTAGATTAATTGTTTTGATTTTGAGTGAAAAACCTATAATGAAAACCCACAATCCATCTTAAGTCTAGGTTCACACAAGTAACACTAGTGATTCTTTTATCTCGAAAGTGATCCTAAGTCATAAAATGTCACCATACTCATTCTAAGACCTCTCTTATGCCACCACACATTTCTTGTATCACCATCCAAGATTTTATTACATGGCTTAAGAGCCTAAATACGATCATTCATGGTCTTACTTAAAGGACCTAATCAACCCAAGAGCCTAGTCAATGTCTTTACTTTTTTATTTTTTTGGCCAAACCTAGCACATCTATAATTCTTATTCCAATCTCTTATATCTTCATCCAAGGTCTTGGCTGATAGCATAAATATTCAAAGTTTAATTTACAATATGCATAAAAGTTCATCAACAATGTTTTCTTAACCCATCATTAAGACTTATTATAGGTTTCTTCTTAATAGGTTATTTCTAAGCTTTTAAACTTAATTCAAATACTAAGCTTACTTTACATAATCATATTCAAGTATCTTAAATTTTTAATTTAACTCTACTAAAAATTATGAATTATTCATAAGACGTTTTTATTAACACACAAGAGGGGAGGGTGAGTTATATAATTAACAAAACTTTTCATTTTTTTCAAATTTGAAAAACTTTTTCAGTTAAAGAAAAATTTTATCCTTAATAATAAAAATGTTATTTTAAGAATATTATTCAATGATTTGAAAAAAAAATTGCATAACAACAAACAAGATAGTTAAAATTCTTTTAAGTGATTCAGCAAAAACCTATGCCTATATCTACTCTTGATTATTAATTAGACATCCACTAAGCACTCTCTTTTATCAAAGCTAGTAAGGGTAAACCAAGTATAATATAGTGCTATAATGAGAAATTGGAAATCATAAAAACTTTGGCTACAAAAAAAGTGAAACCTTTACAATAATTACAATATACAAAAATCTTACACCTTTAAATTCTTCAAGAAACAAATGAAACAATAACTATATATGTAATTGTTACCAAATGATGTGAAATGAATGTAAATAAATGCTATAGAAGCAAAAAATTCTTAAAGAACTCATAGTTCTCTGAGCACATAATGAAAAATAATGCTCCTAGTTTTGGATTTCTTTTGAGCATTCTTTAATTTTTCAAGTTAATTCATCAATCATATAAATAACCTCTATTTATAATCCAAATAAAAATATGTAAAAATAACCCTTTCAATGGCTAGAATTGAACTTTCCCAAAAAATAATCGTTGCTAGTGATAAAAAAGGAAAATAAATATCAGCTAAGATCTGATATAGTGGACTAAACAAGAACCACTCATTTAAAATATTGATTAAAGGGTCCAGATTTAATCCAAACTGGACTATTAGATCCTACATGATGAATAAACGTTGAGATGTACAGGAGTACTTACTATTCACAAAAGTGGAGAAGATCTCAACCATTCAATTAAGATTATCAAATACATAACTAATTGAAATCTATTATTAAAAATGACAAAACCAATTATGACCATTCGATCGGGCTCATCAAATGGACAATAAGATATATTCTACTATTCATACTGGCAAACATGATCTCAACCATTTGATCACAAAAATGAGTGATCAGAGGCAATAATTTGCTTCCAATTGGATATAAATAAGAAACGACCTTTAGTCTCACATTACAAAACTGTACATGCACTTTATCATTTATCTTAACAAGGTTAGCTGCCCTTGGTGCTCTTGCGAGATCATGATCTAAGTCACCTACACACTAACTGACTTAACTTGATCCCACTACTTGACTACTTCGAGTATGACTTGACTTGATAAGCGTAGGTTTGGTTCAAAAAGATTGCCCTACCTCAATTTAACCCAAGTTTCTACAAGACTATACCCTGATTGAGACTTGGCCCTGACTTGACTTAGTTTCAGCTAATCTCCTAACTCACGACTCCTTAGGCCCAATACTCAGTATTATGAGTTACTTAATCTAAGCCTTTAGGCTTAGCTTACAAGCATGTGCTTATGCTAAATTTTTTTTTATGAAAATATTTTTGTATAAAATTTAAAGTTTAAAAAGACAGTTTTAAACCCAAATATAACACACTTAATGCATACTACCTATCACCAAAAACTAACTAAAAAATATATGAATTACAATTATAATCTTGGGTTACATAATTGTAAAGAGAAGAAAAGTTTAACATATTGATCATATAAATGATTAAGAATATAGTTTCTTTATAGATTAGTCACTTCATAAAAGAGAGTGATCTTTAGCTCCAAAATCAACAAATTGAGCCTTTAATCTCTACTCACTTCAAGTGCTACAGTTTTTGCTCTAACAAACCTAACCATTACGATAATATCTTAAGATTGAATTGAAACAACATTAAGCTCAATAAAATATTGGTAATTTTTTAGCTTTATTTTGTGATTATCATGTCAAAGTGTACAATATAAAGGACTATGGACTGTTTGATTTTGAAAATTGCTCGATCAGATAATTAGGATTCAACTAGCATTATTAAGAAAATAAGATTAGATCTGAACTATTAGATCCCAATCGTGATTGAATGACTAAATTTAATTTCAAAAAGTTGAATGAAATAACAACCATTCAATCATGAAAATTTGTTATACATGTATTTAAATATATTTTTTATTAATTAAATGAAAACTAAGTCGGTAATCGTCAAACACAATATACACAAGGTTTTATATAAGCCTTTGGTGTTTACCAAAATGTATTCAATATCACGACATTTGTTCGTCGTTAAATGAAATATTTCATCGAATATTCAATAAATTATTTAAAATGCAATCAAATATATTTCCTTGTTAAAGAATTCAAATTTTTTTTTTAAATTAAAAAAATGCAAACATTTGACCAATCACCGGTAAGTTTTGAAGAACCAAAAAATACAAAAAATTACTATATTTAAACACATGATTAAAAAAATGTTTTATTGAATTTCCTTAATTTATGTTTTTTTTTATATATCATTACGATATCTCTAAAAATAAATAATTATGTTAAAATGAACTCAAATGTACAGCTAAATGATATCGGCAGCGAGTTTTAAATAATTTCAGTGAAAGCCGTCGCGTCTTTCCCTTTCCGGCTGAAAGAGTAGATGGGAAACCCTCGGACTTCCTCGAAGAAGAACAGTGCAGCAGATTCCGAGCTCCACGCGGCAGCGAGAGCCGGCGATCTCCGTGCAGTGGAATCTATTTGCAGTTCTGACCCCCTTGCCATTAATTCCCGGGACAGGCATTCTCGAACACCGTATCCTTCTGTTTGCCCCTTGCCCTCGTCTTTTTTGGTTCTTCTTCCTGAGCCTCGATTCAGTCAGCTTTTTATTGTCGCTAGCGCTTCATATTTAATTCCTTCACTTTTTTTTGGGTGTGGTGGTGATTGGGATTGAATTATGGAGACTTATGGATGTTTTTGCTGAATCTTAACTCGTTGCTCTTCTGATGGTGATTGGGGTTGAAATTCGAATTTTAATTCTTGCTAGAATTTTGGATTTCTGTCCAGTCTGTGAAATTTCGTTCGTTCAATTCTGAAATAAGAAATGAACTGGTTTTCATTGCTTGTCGGTCTCCAGTTAGCTTCTACTTCATAGTTCTCTGGTGAATGTATCGAATGGAAAACAATCAATCTTGGCACGTCTATGTTCCTTGCGGTTGGATGACTTGAAGCAAAATAATTTAGGTTGGTGAAAGTTGAAGACTATGTTAGCTTTTAGTGTGTTGTTTATCCGTTGGAATATAATTTGTTATATGTAATTTAAATCCAGGAAAGCTTCTCAAACAGCAAAGAACTAGCCATGGTATTTTTAAGATCCTGGCAGATATTTAATGTTGACTTTCATATGGCTCTTGTAAATGCATGAATACAAAAGTAAATCTTATAACCTTTTTTAAGCTATACAAATTGTGCGTAGAACTTCCTTCTAGATAGTAGAATAAGGTTCTGGTAGGTTTGAAGGATTATGCCAGTTGATTGCAGAAGAATGTGGTTGTTTAAGCAGTCGTATGCAAAGTGTTTCTAGTGCACTCATTTTACTTTACCAAGTGTGCTTAGTATGCTATTTATAGAGCTTTGAATTGCTTAAACAGTTCCTAAACTCATTCTAAGCTTTTCCACATGTTCTAAGACTATTAATCACACTTTGGATTTATCAAAATGTTCATATGAACAATTGCAATTGGCTAATTCAACATTTATTAAAAAATGGTAAATTGAACTAATAGTTAAGTTGCATCATTAAATTAGACTTACGATACGTTATTCTCAACATATTGTGCGCAATCTATAGGTTTAGGAAGTCTGCTCAATGTACCTTACACTTTGCTTTGCATATTATGCAGTTTATATTATGCATTCCATTTGTGAATTTACCGCATGTAAGTATTGGGTTAGCATGTTTTTTGTTCAAATGTCTTTCACGTATTGGTTGCCAGTAGGGACATATCATACATGAGTTTCTGTTGAGACTAACTACCTTTGCATATTATACATTTCTAGTGGCATACCTTTTTTTTATGAATGACGAACTATAGGTTATAGGTTGATATATAGCATGTCACATGCTGATTGTCAGATTTCGGAATTTTACTTAGTCCCGAGTTTATGTAGTACTTTTAAAATAGAATGCAAAAGACTCACTTTTTAAATAAATTTAAAATCATGTATGCTTGAATGATGCAATTTCAGCCGTTTGTAAACATTGTTTTACGATCAAGCCGTGCATGTTTACCCACGCATTGATCTTTCTTCTTTGATATCTTCAAGCTTTGTCTTGGCTTCCAATTCATCTTGTAGATACTCTTTATTCTTTTTGAAATCTCTAAGTTTGCTTGAGCTTCTATCTTGAAATATGCTTCACTGAGTTTACATTGTACCAAACTTGTTAAGTAATCTTGTATAGCTCACTTGAGTTACTTGAGTGTACTTTTTGCATCTTTAAAACTCAACTTGATCATCTATCTTATTTAAACATGTTTATATTGAATGATCAATTATTTTATTATTTAATTGGATTGTCATTATTAAAAGACAAATTTGAGTTACTTAAAGCTGATGGGGTTAACGAAGAGAAAGCTAGGATTTCTTAAAGAGGAGCTTAGTTTGGAGGATCTAGTGGAAAAGTTTGCTACTGTGGGTTGTGGGTGATGAGAGGATGATGATTTAGAAGTTTTAAGGGATGGCCAAGGGTAGAAGAGGGTGATTGGACTAGGAAGGAAAGTGGGTGTCTAGGATTTTTTGTGATTGAACTAAATCTTTTAAATAGTCTTGTATAGTTCACTTGCACTCTTTGAATGTTCTTTTTGTGTCTTTAAAGCTTGACTTGATAATCTATCTTATTTAAATTTTTCTACACTATATGATCAATTAGTTCATTACTTAATTGGATTGTTGTCATCAAAAAACAAATTTAAGGCACATGGGACTAACAAAGAGAAAGCCTTTTTTTTTTAATGATGAGCTCAGTTTGCAAGATCTAGTGGAAAAGTCTACTACAACAGGTTGTGGGTCATGAGAGGATGAGGATTTAGAAGTTCTAAGGCTAAAGGAGGGTGATTGGACAAGAGAGGGAAAGTGGTTGGCAGGGTTTTTCTAAGGAAGAAAATAAAGTGGGAAAAAGATGGGCTAGATCAATCATGATGGGAGGATTTGGGCTCATGTTAAGGGCTAATATGAGGTTCACTTGAGTGAAGGAGAAGTCTTGGTCTTTGTTTGAGGCTTAAAGAGAGAATAAGGTTTCTCATTGATAGAAGGAGAAAACTAAGAGGAAGAGAAGATAAAAAGGATAGACTTTGTTTCTTTACTAGGGATTAGAGAGAAGTAGGAGTATGGATGCTTCTGAACCAAATTTATCCAAAGCAAATATAATTAATGCATCTTATTCCATCATCTAAGCAACAACTTATTAAATTACAATGCCTTAATCATTTCTAAGAAAGTGGCACTTCTACTGCTCTATAAAAAAAATGACACTTGATGATAGCTTTTGGGTAGGCTTCTATTAGTTTCCCACGTGATTGTTTTGTTGATTCATGACCTAATTGACTTGTTAAGTTCTATGCAATTATTAATCTAGCTTTAAAGGCCTTTCTTTCTTGAATTTTGGGCCTAAAAAGCATCCAGATTCAATTTGGATGATGTTTGATGAATTGAACCATGTTCTAGTTTGAGAATCCAACACATTTTGAATTAGTCAATCTAATCATAAAGAACTCCATCTTGCAAACCCATACACTAAGTAAATCTTTACTGAGGTGCATTCCACTCTCTCCAAGCTTGAAACAAAATCTAGGTGGGGAATGGTCCTTGCAATATATTTAAGACTTGATAAGAATAAAATAAATTATAAAAATAATATCAAAAGAAAAAAAAATAAATAAAAACTTGGATAAAGAGATCATTAGGAACTGTTTATTAGGTTTTTCAACAATAATCCTATAATCTTTTGTCATGTATTAATTAATCATAAAATAGAAAAATCTCAATAGTAAAGACATTTTTATAAAACATATATCATAATAAACTTAAAATTTATATAACGATAGACATAATTCAAATATTCTCACATTAAATTGGCTAAATAATAGAAGAGTATAATTTTTTGGATAAATATACATTCATAGTAGTTACTCCTATCAAATTTACTTGGAGAATTAATTTGTTTACTGATTTAATATACTTAAAATTATTAAATTTAATATATTACTTAATGAAAATCATTTTTATAATGCATATGCAAAAGGTTGCCTAATAAATTTTTTGGTTTCTTAGAATTAATTTCATAGATTACTTCAGGTTTCTTTAATTTATTTATTTTTATTGTTTATATATTCCACCTTAAGGAGGATGTTCTCTTTCTTTTATTTAGGCACAAGATTTTAAAGGGCATTTTTTTGTTTATCTTTAAGGCAAGAATTTTTCAAATCAAATATAATATTCTTAAAAAAATTGTGCATATGGGTGGAGCTAATATTGTAAGTGCCTATTTTTTTCAATTGTTACAAATTAAGTTCTTGTGGGACTAATAAATTTTTTTTTTATTTTCATAGCTAGTCTTAAAATTTCTCTTGTGGTGTAGATGTGGAAGTCGTTTGCACCTTAATCCTTTGAGCTACAAGCTCAGTTATCATAGCTATTATAGCCTCTAATGTAGCCATTCTAGCACTTGAAATTTTCAACTGGGCATCTCTATGGTTATTCTTATAAGAGGGATTTTTTCTTTCTGCTCTATTTGCCAAATTCACTATGGCATTCATTCTTGGATTTGTGTTATTGTGGCTCTATTTTATCCAATCTAGCATTTTAAATTTTTTTATTTCATTCTAAGTCAGCCCTAAGAAATTCTAAACTTTTTATGGTTGTTTGCCTAGGTGGCACGATGAACAATGTAGATATTGAATTATGGTTTTTGTATAAGATAAGGAACATGGAGGTGCAATTAGGCATAATATTGAAATATTGTTTATGCATAATATAAGGAACATGGAGGTGCAATTATGGAAATTTAAGATTTTTTTTTCAATGGTTCTTATAAAAAATTCCTAATTCTCAGGTGTAGAAGTGATCATGGATGGGTAAAAATTTTTCGTCTATTATTTCAAGTTCTTTTTTCTTGGAAAACAAAATACAATGCTTGACTTGAAGTTGTGCCTATCATTCATGTTGTATACATGATCAAGACAAGGGGTTGTATTTTATCTCAAAAGTAGAAGAAGGGACTGCATAATGGTGTAACCAATGCTTGATCTCATGTTCCTTTGTTTAATTGCTTGTTTGTGTGTGTATGTTAACTTATGGATTAATTATTAGCGGTCATTTTGAATAATATGCATATTCTAATAAAATGTAACTTTGGGAGATGTCACCTTGACATTAATCTCAAGCTCAATGGCGAGATGCTACAAAAAAGCTTTGTTAGTTATTTCCAAATTCTTTTACATTTATTTAATTTCATCTATTTGAAGGGAGGTCTTTGGGATCTTGAAATAGAAACAGGTAATTATTGCCAAGCTGCCTTTTGGAGATGATAGAAAATGTCATTTTCTTCACATTTCTCATGTATAAAGACCTTTTTGTTAAAATCTTAATGGTGACCTTAATTTTTCAGTGTCCTTTTTAAACCTTGCTATTTTTTTTTAATTAATGGGAATGGTTTTCCGTTAACCCTTTATTGTTAAAAAAATTTGAATTCTACTATTTAGGCTAATTTTGCATTTCAATTCATTTTTGTTGTTCAAACTTTCCTTTCATGGATCCTTTATGCTTTATTCACTCGTAGCTATTGGAGAGAATAGATCACTCCATTAGTTTACTTAGCTTCTGTAAACAACGCTTTTTTTTTGTTTTGTCAAATGCGAACTGCTATCCAATGCAATAAGCAATTAATGTTGGCCAATTCCATCCAAGCAGGTGCTTTGAGGTGCTCTGAGAGGAACTTGTTTGATTTCGATGTAATGTTATGTTTTTATATAAATGGAACCCAAAGCATTCAGCTGGACCTTTCTTTATCTCGGTGAGCCCAACCAGATACCTTTGATAATTTTTTTAGCCATCATTCTGTGGGTTCCCTTTTTAAGAACTTATCATGCCACATCTTTCTGGTTTTCTTGATCTCGTCATTTTTTTTCCGCTCGTGTTCCTAAAGGGGTATGCCATATGACTTACTGTTTCTGTAGTATTGCAATTTCTTGCATTATTGTTCATTGTTCTAGTTTGCTCTCTTTCTTCATGTTTCTACATTATTATTGATATACATTGTCACTTTCCTCTGTTCCCCCAGATTTAAGCATATGAGATTGCTCAAATTTGTAGTCTATAGCCTTGATAGTTCATGTAATTATATGCATGGTGCTTTGATTGTTGCCTAATTCATTTTGTTGACATATCTCTGTTGTGTTTCTAATGTTACCCATTTGACCAAAGAAATGGTACTTTATTTGCTTTTGTGGTTATTAGGTACAAATAGAGGCACTGTTATGAACAGATCTTTGCGCTCATTTTTTAGTTACTTATATATGATCATGTGTAAGAGCTTCATTTAGAAAGATACTTATTCGATCCAACATATCCAAGGCCTTTTAAGTCATTATTTATTGATAGCTTGTGAGTTTAAAAAAAATTAAAAAAGGGAGTAAATGTGAATTTTTTAAGGAGTTTCATATGAGAAAAAAAAAAATACAATTTTGTTAGAAGTGATATATTAAAATTTTGGTGAGTCTTTTGAAGAGTTGGTGAGTTTAGAAGAAGAGTTAAATGTAAAGGAGATTGAACAAGAAGTTTTACGTGAACAAAAATAGAGTTATTTGCAAAATTATTTGCTGAAGTTTTAATTTGTGGGAGTTTGGAAGCAACTTTTCAAAAATTGGTGTTTAGAAATGAGATTAGAATCAGAGATTGAAATTGAAGAGTAGTTTTAAATTTATGTTAGTGAAAATAGAATTTTGTTTATAATTGTTTGTTAATTTGTTTGATGTTTTTCAATTTGAAAAGAAGAAACTTTTAAAAAAAAATCTATTTAGAAACATGATAAACAAACAATTATTACATCTGTTTTCCTTGATTTGTAAATTCTGAAACCCTAGGTTACATCTTGCTGCATGGTCAGGGCATGCCGACGTTGTGAAGTACCTCTGCAACCACAAAGCTGATGCAGGAGCCGCTGCGATGGATGATACTTCTGCCATCCATTTTGCTTCTCAGAAAGGGCACGTGGAGGTAGCGCGGATTCTTCTTTCCTTCGGAGTCTCTGTTAAAACTACTAACAGGAAAGGGATGACTCCTCTGCATTTTGCCGTCCAAGGTTCTCACCAAGAACTGATCAAGTACCTTATGAGGAAGGGTGCAAGCCTCGGCGCAAAGAACAAAACTGGCGAGACGCCTCTTGATTTGGTGAAAAGTGATGAAGTTAGATCACTGATCTCACAATGGGAAAAGTCACCCAAAAATGAGGATCAAACGAGCAGAAACAAGGAAGAGGAATCCAAGCCTTCTGTTACCGAATACAGCAAGGAGATTGATGATGATGAAGATTTGGGGGACTGTGCTAGAGGAGATGCAGGTAAACTGGAGAAGAGAAAGATCGGAGTCACCGCCGACGATAGATTGCCTGATGCGAAGAAAGCCAAAGTTCCTCTTTTGCACCTTATAGCGGAAGATGACGCCGAGGAATGAGCTGCGTTAAGTATTGAAGAAGAATTTATAATGCTTTATTGCCTTTATACTGATCATCATGCTTCCTTCGCAAGGCTTTGAGTTGTTTCAGGTGCTGTTTGTTTAATGTGCAAGCAGATATAGAATATGTTCATCTAATGAAGATGTGAAAGCAGAGTTAAGCTATTTACTTGATGCTGAAGATTCTGTTATTTATTTTGGCTGCGTTTGAAACGATGCTTATTACCCAAAGCATTATGAATTTGTAAACATTTATTTTTTATTTTTTATTATTTTATTATTATTTTTTTATATATTTTTAAAAGGTAATTTGTAAGTATAAAGTAATTCAACAAATAGTTAATAGTGAATATGAAACTATTTTTCAATATTTTTTTTAAAGTTTTTAAATATGACTAAAGGGCATTTTTTTCACAGGTTTAGTGTCTTTGGCATCATTTCACACCAAAGAACCAATATAATCATTATTTTGAAAGTGTTTTTGCGAAAAATTTTCTCAAAAAAAATAATATTAAAAATATTTTGTTTTCCATAAAAGAAAATTGTTGTCCTTAAATTAAAAAAAATCCAATAATCTTATTGGTTTTTGACGTGTCAATTTTGTCAAACACAGTCAGCGTTAGAGGAGTAACTTATTAAATTTCAATCTTATGAAGAACACTAAAGAAATATATCCGCATAGGTTTGTTACAAGTAGGAAGTTGCAATCCCTATAAACTCTTCTTTATAATTTTTTTATTTTTTTAACCCTAAAAAACTCTTTGCCTCTGGTAGCCGCCTAATAACACTGCACCTTTGAAGTACTGACGATAGAGTCTTACATTGAAAGTCTGCTAAACAAAAACAAAGGACACGCTAAAAAATAATAATAATAAAATAAAAAAATAAATATATATATATATTAAAATGTTTATAAGATCTTTTTTTTGTAAATTGTTTTGTTGGTAGATTGGACCGGCCGGGCTACATACGCTATGGGTCGTAGTTGTTTACAAGGTTGCCATAGATCAACATTCGATAGGTCACGGGTATTCGAGAACCCGACGGTTCACTGTCAAACCGAAACGATTCCTCGCTTTTTCCAATCAACCATTGCGTTTCCTTCGTCCTTCTCATCTGATTCGTTCGCAATCGATCCACACACTTCCGGCAGCTGGATGACTTCCGCTGCAGTGGGATCTTCCGGATGGTGATTAGATCCGGCGATCTCATGGCCACGGATTAGCTGATCGATCTTGATGAGGTCCCCTGGGTCACTGGGGGCAGCTGCGGAGGGAGTAAGAGGAACATTTTTTGGGAAGCTAGAGATGGTTGTTCGGATTTTTACGCGTTGTTTCTGCATCGTCTTTTTTTCGCTTTGGGTTTCCTTCGTTCTATCCTTCGTGCTCGGGTTCGTGGCTATCGCGATGGGGGGCTTCTCGGCGTCCAATCCGGTTGTGGTTCCCTCGCTTTGTAGAATTCTATCTAGTAGTGAGTTATTGATCTCTTTCTGGTGCAGTTTATGGTTTCGTATGAGATTAGTCTATTTGATGAATAAGAACTTCCTAATTGCCTCTTGTTCTCTTGTCCATGCAAATAACCCTTACAAGTGTTGTGAGATAGCAATTTCTGGGCTTTTTACTTGAAGAACTAAAGGAGGAACCGCTAGATAAGTATCCGCAGTTCAGGAACCTTGCTCAATCCCGTACTTTTTCAATCAAACTTGAATGCCTAGAGTTACTTGCTTCTTTTTCTAAAAAAATGAGTACTTTTTTGGAAGCCTATGCTTTGATATTGAAGTAATCTCTAAACTTTGGATTTATTCAAAGTGTTTTGATAACCTTCCGAGGAAAAAGGTTAGTGCTAGCAGCAGTTCTGTTGCTGAATTCTATCAATCTTTGAATCCTTGTGTGCAATTTGATAGGGTCAAATCATTTGTTGTGTTTCCTTTATTATCAACATTTGCTTACTAAGTTTTAATTAAGTACCTAGCATGGCGTGGCAGAAAATTCAACTGTGGATCCTGAAAGTAATAAAATAAGCTAGCCTTTCCATTTTGCTCACTTTCTGATTAATTTGTGTGTGCTTGTTTCTTTGGTAATATGGGGCTTAGGAGGATGCAAAACATGGAATCCCTTGATAAGTTCATGGTCTAATATTAAAGCATTTTCTTTTTCCCTGATAAGCTCATGAAAACTTGCTATTCAAGGATGGTTACTTTTTTTTTCTTTAGCTATTGTAGATGAAGAAATTTTACTGCCTATTTAATTCTGATTGGACAAAAATAACTTCTAACAGCTTTGGCTCATTATAAGTAATCCAAAATAAAATATAGCTGCTAAAGAGACTTGAAAAATTGTGTTGTCTAGTTACCTATATTGAATTTGTTGAACCTTATCTGATCCTTGATGTTGTGGCTTCAACATCCAACCATTTCCTCTATAAAACTGTTTGAAAGTATTTTATCGCTTTTCAAGCTAAACAATAGCATTGTATTTTTTTTCATTTCTGTTTATTGTTGTTATATTTTACTACTTTGGTTTCCCTACTTGAGGTTAGATCTTTTGCAGGTGTAGACATTAAATTCTCCAGGGTTTGCGATCTAGGGTTTCTAAATTATAAAGCACGAAACATATTTTATCCTAGCAAGAGAACAAGATTCAGATGCCATGATGATTATTATTGGGCTTCAGTTTTTCGGGTAAACTTTTGAGTTGTACAGAAATTTCAGAATCTGCTATTCTTCTGTGTTAACTAATTATTGCCATGTTTCCAATGTTATACTTGTTAATATGATTGCTTTTCTTTTTTTATAACTTTGCTGTTTTTCATTTAAGACGATGAAGTAAAATTTTGCCTGCCTAATTGTTTATTAACATTTTAGTATTTAATGCCATGTCTATGGTCACCATAAGAGACATTATCCAATACAGGGGAAAGGAACATATCAATTTCTTAAATAGTATTTATTTGCAATTCTACTTCACATATAGATAAAATAGTGAGACTACATTATTATTGACAAATAGTTGCTAATGAGTTTATTCATTTCTTGATTGTGTACAATAACTAAAGAAATGTCATGATGCAAATGTGGAAATATGAAATAGTGAATAGTATCAAACAGAAGCATCTTTATTCTTAGTGGAATGAAATGTTGAACAATATTTGTGGTCTTCGTTTCTAAAACCGATGGTAAAAAGAATGGTTTTCATTTTTAATTGTTTACTTTTTCTCAATCACCATGCCTTGTAAACTTTGTTGTTATCTATTTAGGTGGAGTATAAAGAGCATTTTTCTGGGCAACTTCTTCATGCTGTTGCAGAGGCCCCTAAGGAGGCCCTTCCTCAGGAATGCAGGCCTGGTTTTGAGACTGCTTGGATGACAAAAATACAGTTTAAGGTGTGAATAAGCTGTTTTAGGATCATTCATTTCTTAGTGTTTGCCGATATATGCGTTGGACCTATATTTTATATTGATTTAGACATTCTATGCAATACCCAATATTGGAAAATAGGATTTCCTTAAGTTGGTCTATCTCTTGGTGTGGCTTGTGATTATTGATACCTAGTTTTTGGTTACTTGCATCTATTTTAAAATTCAAATTTTCTTAATTTTTTTCCTTTTTGTGAATCCTAACCTCATAACATTGTCAGGTAAATGCTACATACCACTGTAAATATACACTAGGTAGTCATAAAGCAGATATCTACCCGGATAATCTTTTTAACTGCCAAGGCAAAGATCCATCTAGAACAGAAATGGTCAGAAGATTCTGCATACTGTAAGTTACCTTTGCTTCATTGATGTAAAGTAATCATCTGTACTTCCTAATGATAAAAGGTCAGCTGAACATTTCTGTTCAGTTTCTTTTAGCTTTACATAGAACTCTTTGGCTATTTATTCTTTTCAAATGGTACGTCTTTCATTTTTCTGGTCACATTTAACATTCAATAAGATTAGAAAATATCCAAGATGCCCGAAGAGCCTATGTTTCCAGTTAGCATCTTATATGAACAACTACAATATTTGCATGTTTCAGCTTCACAAGGTCAGTTGCAGAAAGATGGAGGTCGGGAACATGGATAGGATATACCATTACTGGCATAGTGTTGGGGATGTTAAGTTCCATATGCTGTGTAATAGTATTCAGGATCCTTCAGGCTTTGTTTCTGTCCATTTCCAAGAAATTGCATGCAAAGAAATGCTTAATGCCCATCGCTTTTGTTAGACTCCGTCGAGCTTGTCTTCTTGTTGCGTATGTCTCTGCCGTTGTTTGGCTCTTGCTACAATATCGAAAGGTAATTGGCCTGAAGCAGCTCTCCTTCAACTCTAGCTTAAGAGAGATGTAATTTGCACTGAATCATTGGAATGTCAAATTTGTTATATAGCTTCAATTTGTTCAAAGTATTTGAATGTGCACTCAATTCAACATAACCAACCAAACTTAAATGCTTTGCTTGTAAGATGACCTGATGATCCCTTTCGTTTCCTGAAGAAGGAATTGTTATTTTTATCAAACATTTATGCGAGCAAAAAAAGCACAGTTAAATAGCTTCGAGAAAGATGGGTCCATAGTAAATTTCACCAAAGATGCTTAATCCTTCACTTAGCTTCTACAGTTCCTTTCTTATTCCTTAATTAGGTCATCTATGTCACTCACATTTTGTTCCCCACTTGCCTAGACACAGTTATACTTCTTGTTATCAGTTTTATTGTTGATGTCAAACGTTCATTTCAGCACATATATAGGTGGTCTCATGTGTGTTTAAAGAACATTCTATGCTTAGTTGACAAACTGGGAAATAGTGAAAAAAAAAAATAAAACAGAAATATCATTGATGAGTATAAGGGTTTTTTAGTAAATTACAAAGATCTTATTAAACCAATAAATCTTCTAAAGAGAAAGAAAAATGAAAAACAAAACTCTTAAGAAGTATAATGAAGAATAGAGTGGGGAGTATCAAAGAATAAGGATAGGTCTAAATCTTATCTTAATAAATTAGTTTAAACGAGAGAACAAAAGTAGAAAAGAAATTTGATCAAGATTAAAGATCAAATTGTTTATACAAAAAATTTAAATAAAATAATTAAAACATAATAGAATAAGATAGATTAACAAAACCCAAGAAAGATCAACCAAATAACTATGCTAAAAGAATGTTAGACATCAAGGAAAATTGTTGGCTAAATTAAGGTTTAAAAACGACTTTTTTTCTTTTCACTCTGAACAGGGAGAAGGACTCGCTTTGATGCAAGAAAAATTTGTCACGGCTCTCTTTTTTATAAATTAAAATGTTTGACCATTTTATTAAATATTATACCAACTTCGCCTTCATTTTTTTAAAAAAAAAATAAATCTGCATTTACGGTTTGGTACTATACTATTAAATCTCATTAGGGAGGGCCCAGAAATTCTATTGGGCTGGCCCATTAACCCGCGATGGCAACTTTGTCAAAGAGGAAGCGTCGTTTCCTTATAGAAGCCGAACGTCCTTGTTCATGAAACCATGACGGCGGTTGATTGACAACTGCTATGGCTACGGTCTTTGGCGGTGAGTAATATTTTAACTCCGACGACGAAATACAATTCTCTATCGATCCTCAATTAACATCTTTCATGTCTGGGGCTGAAGATTCGGAACTCGAGAGCTTGATCTCCCAACTGCATTCCTTGAAGAAGTTGTACGGCCTCCTGCAGAAGAGAAGCCCCACAGATCATGTTAAGTTTTTTGGTATCTCACGTTTCTGTGGTACAGAGTGCTTTCTTCGTCTTCATTTTGCTCTCTTTTGTTTATTCAGTTGTTGGACGAGAAATCCAGGCTTCTCTTAAAGAAGCTGCTCGACGATGCGGCGCACCAGGTTCTCCAGACTCAGGTAAAGGTTCGTTTCCTCCTTCAGCCACCGTGTTCTTAATTAATTAGAATAGAAGCGAAGTGTCAGCCCTTTGTTTCGGGTAGTTTTTGCAGGTAATCTCTTGCTCGATAGAAACCCCAACCCTACAGGCGGCGAATCCCCCCACGTCCGACTCTTGCTCGCCTCAGGTGGGTCTCCTAAAACCAGTCAACGAACCGGGTGTTTCTTCTAGCAGCAGGGGGTTCCAAGTTACGCCGAACCTGCTTTCCCGCCGTCGAGGTGAAAGCGTCGTTAACCGTCCATCCCTGTCAGAGAGCAGGAAGAAGTCATCGAAGCCGTCCAAGTTTCCCTCTGAAAGATGTTTCCCCACCCGCAGCAGCGGTTCGGAGAAAGGCACGGTCGGCTCTTACTCCCCTCAAGTGGGTCTGCTAAAACCACCCGATGATCCGGGCGTGGGTGTTTCTTCTAGCAGCAGGCGGCTCCAAGTTGTGCTGGACTGCAGGTCGCTGCATTGCCGCCGTCGAGGTGAAAGCATCGTTAACCATCCATCCCAGTTAGAGAGCAGGAAGAAGTCATCTAAGCCGTCCAAGGTTCCCTCCGAAAGGTGTCCCCCAACCCGCAGCAGCGGTTCAGAGAAAGGCGTCAAGCGTACCTCATCGTTAGTTCCGGCTCAGAAGCGCGCAAGGGTGGGAGCACAGGACTGTCCGAACCGGGTCAGGAGCAGGGCTGGAGGACCCGACCGGTTAGACGGTGAGTTGACTCATCGAAAGAGGACGAGCAGATCAAGTCCACCCCGTCCGAGCCGAATCAAGCTGTCGCCGCGACAGCGGACTCAGAGCAAAGACGATCGAGGCTCTAAAAGCGTAGTCGTCTTTGGAGAATCGCTCACGGATAAGAAACCAAGCAGACCTGAACCGCATCCATTGGAAATCTGTCGGCCGAAGAAACCCCAGCCGGACCGGTTGAAGGCCAGAAGTTACTCATCCTCATTTTCCGACTCGAGTCGGTTCTCTTCGGGATCAGGACCTTCCACAACGGCAAGCTCCGCCGCAGCCAAATCTGATTTGGCGCCTCCGATTAGACGCAATCGTTTGAAGATCGCGACAGCCCCTCCTCGAATCGAAAAAGGCAGAACCATCCGAAAGACAGAAGTGGCTAAATCACAATCGCGGCCGAGGAAAGCTAAAAAGGCACCAAAATCAGCGTCGCGGAAGGGGCAGGATAAACCAGGGAAGCTCATGAGATTCAAGAACAAGTTGGCTATAATCTTCCACCACCATCACCATCTGCACGGCGTTACGGAAAATGTCGACGGCGGCGGCCACCGGAAGGAGGAGGAGAGTGCCATCTGGAGGTACCTCAAGGCGGCGATCCACCTCGGGGGCGGAGGAGGGAAGCAGGACGGAAAAGGAGCGAAGACAAGCAAGAAGCGGCAAAGACAGCACGGATATTTGTATGCAATGTTGGAGGGGCTGCTGCGTCATATATGGGGTCTGCGGTCGAGAAGGGCGGCGCAGATGGAAAGGCGGAGATTGGGGAAGAAGGCGGCTAAGCAGAGAGGATCTATGAGGCTACGGTGGTGGCAGTGGTTCAGAAAGCGTAATGGGCGGTTGGCGGGGGTGGGCAATAGGAGGCGGCTCCGTTTGGGTTTCGGAAAATATTCTAGCAGACGAAGGACCAAACTGAAGCATTGAGCATTATGGTATTTATGATTCATTTTTCCAGTTTCGGTTAAAAATGTTCTGAAAAAAACATTAAAAAAGGATTAATGGTTTTGATGTAAAGCAACTCGATCGTTATGACTTTTATTAGCACGACGTTGTACAGAAGCATATTTCTAATCGTATTTTTCATCCATAATAACAAAAATGGGTAAAGTTTTCAATATATATATATATATACATATATATAATTGAAATAAAGATATTAAATTAAAATTAATAAATAATTATTATAAAATTAATTTAAGAAAGGAAGCAGCATTTTAACAATTCATCCTTCACGTATAAGGAAATTACCTGGTTATTCATCAACTGTGCGATTTTGAATATCTATTTTTTTAAAAATAAAAAATAAAAAATTTGAATCGCTGAAAAACATTCAATTCTAGCTCAAAGAAGTTACCCAAAAATTGGGTGATTTTCAGTTATATTTTTAATGTTAGGTCAACTTATGTACTAGATTTTTTTTATTATAAGTTTTGAAATAGGGAAGAACATTTAATAGATTTTTAGCTTATTTTATGCAATCAAGGACAACATATATAGGTTTTGTTACTATCCACATTGATGATGAGACATATATATTAGATGATGATTATATAAATTATTACAATATAAGGGACAAAATTATAAATTTTAAATATCATGATAAGTATAATGATTTTAAAGCAATCATTTTGATATGATATGTGCTTTGATTGTTACACATTTGATATTAAACTTGTATCTAAATATCTTAAGCTATTAAATTATTTAGTTTGTGTTGTTAAAGCTGATGATTGTAAGATAATGTTAGCTGTTATTGTTATTTTTCTAACATTTCTCATTAATGTTGTGCAGTGCAATACTATGATGCATATGTTCATTATTTTATAAATGTATTAAGAATTGTTAATATGAATTGGACATAAGAAAGTGTTTTACAATGCCATCACTTATGTCGAAGCTAGCCTTCACATTGCACCACCATTTTATGAGTACTCTTCTTCTAGTTCATAATAAGCAATGTCAAATTAACTTGGTTTTAAAAGATGAATTATTAAGTTAATTTTTAATTTATTATCACAAATATAATATAACACATCACTATTGAACAGTGTTAGTGTTACAGACAAACCAAATACAAAAGATAATGATGATTATTAAGTTTATAAATAGTGATAGCACTAACTTTATATATAGCTCTCTTGAAGAAGATGATGTTAATTATGCTATCGATTTTGCATAGGTCTAAAAAAAATATGATGTCTTAATCATAAATGTAGATAGATAATTGTGAAACCACAAATTCTTTCACTCAAGTTATAAATGAACTACATGAATGAGACCAAGACATTGATATAAATGGTGTAATTATGATCTCAAAAAGAGGATGACTTTCTAGTCTTGCATTCAATAGATTCTTCTCTTAAAAATGGGAGTTATAGTGCTTTTTTAATGAATAGACTATTCTTAATGATATCTAACATAAAAAATTAATATCAAATGTGCAAAAAAATTAATGATGGTTTGCATCCATACAAATGGCACAAATAAAATATATATAAATCATTCATTTCTACTTGGTTTTTCAATGTAGGATTTATCAACTTGAGCTCTTAAGGAAATATTGTGTTCTAATCTTTCATTTCCTTTCAATCTCTACTACATTTAGTGAAATTTAATCGACAACAAATTTATTATGTATCTTTTTACATTCATATTATATTCTACAATATTTTCCCTTGTTTGATATCTCACTATAGTACTCATGTATCATACGTTTTCTCTAACATAGTATACATTCAACTTTTTCCTTCACTATAAATAATATATTAAATATAGTATAGCAAACATTACAACAATAATTTAATTTATACTATAAACTATCCATTCTTTGTTTACAAGCCTCCCCACAAACTAAAGATAATGCATGTTATTTATAATGAATCATATATTAACCTAAGTATTTCAATTTCAACTAAATAGATAATTCCTTTCTCAAGTCGCACCTTTCATGATCATAACATACTATCCATTATCAAAGGCATACAATATACTAAGTTCTAGAATCTCTTTGTTCCAATCAATGTACCATATGCATTATTGACTACAAGTTACCTTTGAAAATAGTATTATACATAAAATATTATCATATTGTATATTTCTCTTGAGAAAGCTAATTCCTACTTCTACTAAATAAATGTACTATATGTCACATGTTAATATATTGTATGTTCATTATGAAAACTATATTTTCTAAGTAGAATTCTACTAATTTTCTTTTAGCACTCACATCCATTCTTAACAAATAATTACTCATATAGTTCATATGATTTGGAAAACAATCTTGTACTTTATGTTACCAAATAAACATAAGAAATAGCCATGAATCTTACCTTATTTATTCTTTGAGTTTCTAACTTGATTTCCTTTAAGTTCTTCATATATCATTCCTCTTCATTCATTTCCTTCTCCTAAAACAAGTAAAATTTGTTGTTGTTACTACAATAATCTTCATTTATGATTCTTTATGTTTCTCTATTGCATAAGTTCTTATTTTCTTATGAACCTCCTTTACTGCTTGAACCTATGTTCCTTCACAATCAGATGCAACTCTAACTACGAACACCATCTTAGCATAGTCCAAAAACTTCTAGTTCCTTCTCTCACAAAAACTATAGGAATAGGTCTAAAATAAAGCATATAAGACTCTTATATATATATATATATATATAATTCTTAACTTCTTTAATTAATGACAATTGCAAATGTGCTCTAAAAATTTCAAACAAAAAATCACCAAGTTCCTTTTAATAAAATCATTCGAAAGATATGCTAATCTTAGCATTCTAAGAAACTTAGCAAAATTTTACTTTTTTTAGATTGGTTTGAAATACTATTATTTTATTTTACCCTTAAAATATACATCTTGTTAGATCATTAGGATCTAATTACATGCTCAATCATATAATTATAATTTTACAAGATGATTAAATCAAACTATAATACAAGAATATCACACCATCTTGGACAACTTCTTGATAATAATCTTTGAACATCCAAACTATTGTTGTGGATGACTCTAATTGCATTCTTCTGGAAGAATATGATAAGTGTAGTAAAACTTTCTTATTGAACTAACTAAGCAAGATTTTGCAAACTTTCTTGTTAAGACTAATTCCCATGATGTCTTTTTTAGGGGTTAGTTGCACCTGGTGAATAATAAAAAGGAGTGTGTTAGGATATGATCATGACTTAATCATGTTTTTTTAATTCAAAGGTGTTGATGCTTTTCCCAAATTTGGAAGTCATGCACTACTATTGTAATTGGCTACTCTTTTTGCTATTTAGTAGCCTGGGCTCTTAAAAATCTAATGATAGTCACATCTGAGAACATGAATCTCTCGTATGTTGAAGTAAGGGATATTGTTTGTATATCTTAGTTTAAACCTACTAAATTCTTTTGCCATGGCTCTCCTCAAGCATAAGTTCATAAGCACTCTTCAAGCCCTCATAAGTTGAAGTAAGACCAAGGTAAGTGACTTAATGACTATCTATAGGTGTCTTAAACTCCAAATTACTAAATCAAAGCTCAAAGGAGCATTAGGTCTATGTGTATCTAAAGATGATCATCACATCCTTCTATAAGTCATTTATGACTAAAATTCCTATCTTTTTATACTAGAAATTTGGTGTTGGTAGACGGCCAAGATCTCTAGCACCGATGGAGACCTCAATACTACCTCTAACATAAAGCTACTAATAAGAAGAAACATGCTAATAGAATTTCATAGCTTAAAAACTTTAAGAGCAAAACTACAACAAACCTTGGGCCATTCAAGCTGTCATATTAGACACATTTCAACATAAGTGGGCATATGCATCTCTAACTTTAAACCTTTTTACTTCATTCTCCTCATATTCCCCTTGAGAGCATCTTATAAATCAGAGCAGGCAAATTCCCTCTACTCTATGATCTTGGAGAATGAGATTATTCAAGTTGTGTGCTCCCTCTCATCCAATCATGCTCCTGGAATTAATAGCTTCTTCACCTCCTTATTAAAATGCCTTGAGATGTGATAAATAAGTACTTCATTCAAGCTATTTATGTTTCTGGACTCTAAATCTATGTTCTAATGCTAAAATAGAAACTATAATTATTCTTATCTCTAAGGTTGATAGGGTTTAAGGCAAAGTAATTTGGTTTTATAAGTTTGTGCAAATTAGCCAATAAGATTATTGTTATAGTTTTTGCTTAATAGAATAAAACCCTACTTTAATTATTTTGTAATGTAAGAGAAAGAGACCATCACTCACTTGATGTCCATTTATAATAATTGTATCCTTACCCAAGAGCTTTTTTATAAGATGAGAAAGTTTGCCTCAAACAATGGCTTCATTACTCTCAAAGAAAATATTCAATAGGTTTATGATTGGGTCACTCAATCATTTTCCTTGTTTATTCTTAAACACTTTGTTTCTTAAAAAAGTAGTCTGCATAGGTTGCTTAGTGTATTTTGTATACTTGTTACTTTATTTGTATTAATAGAACTAAGTTTGACTAGACAATGGGCAAACATGGTCTAAGATAGGCATGTCCTCATTTTTTTACCATTTTATCCATAACTCTAAGCTTCTTTCCATTCTCATCCACTAGCATGCAACCACTTGAGTGATTAGAGGGATTAGGATTTTCCTTAGAACACTTCTTATCTAGCAACTTTTGTAAGCTAATGTTGTCTTATTCTTCAAACCAACTAAAACCAATCACATTAGTAAGCTCACACATGCATTGGATAACTATTGTGTAATGCCTAATTAAAAAGTTATTATTTGGGATACCCTTAATCTGTTAGAGACCTACTATCTTTAACTTCTAACATCTCATTAACTTTATTTATGCTAGACTCTCAAGTTATGATCTACAGATTTATCTCTTGCCAATAAGATCATGCTTATTAAAAAAACATCCATGTTACCAATTTACTCTTTCTCACTCCATGATCCTATTGAAAGATCCTTGATACCATTCAAAAGTTTTTGAGAGTTTTTCCTCCAAAGTGATGTTGGGTCCACAAGGCACATAAAAAAGAGGTGAATTGGTTGTGTAAACTTTATTTTAAAATACAAAGAGATAAATTTTTGTAAATGTTCAAGCAATTTATGACTGTAAGAGTAAAATGTAAAAGTGAAATAAGCAAAGACACAAAAACTTTTGAATTTTGGCTCACACAAAATAGCTTATGACACCCCAAGCCAAAAGTTTGAGTACTAGTCAAATCATTCCTTTCCCACAACTAGGTGGGGAAAGCTAATACAAATAGACCTTTAACAAAATAACTTAGAGATAGGTCAAATCCCTTCACATTAAAGTTCCTAGAGCTAAGTCAAACCACTACACATTAAATAGTCTAAAGCCAAGCCAAGGGAAAAACACACAAGCTTTCATAGAATAATCTAACTACAATTGGATAGATATACAGATAGATCTTACTAAAAGATTAATAAGAATGTTACCAAATATAACCAAGATGTTTTGAGATGAAGTCTAGATGATATAGAAAATGTACAAAAACATTAATATGTTATACAAGTGATGAATGCTTTGATAACTCCTCTTGCATGCACTTTGAAGATCCCAAAAATGATTTTGTTTTGTAACTCACAAAATAACCTTTCTAGATGTAGGATACAATGCAAAGAAGCTCTTAAAATTATCAAGAAGTATAAACAACTTATTTTTAATATTTATATGTCTATTTATAAATGAAAGACCCCAAAAAGTCTCCCAAAACACCTCCAATAGCTATGTCAAAATTTTACTTCTTGGTCAAAGCAATAATTATATATAGCTCGATAGGCAAGTAAATGTAGATGAAATGTAGTGTTGATTAACTTTAGGCAAATGCACACATGTAAGGCACACAATAGTCGACATGTGTGTAGACATGCAATGAGAAATTTATCAATATGTGAATTATGATTTTTAAAGATTAATTAAAATTTATGGAGTTTTTTAATGAATAAATTTGTTATTTGATTATTTTTTCCTTTATTAAATTAAAGTGATTATATATAACTTTTTTTACATTCTTAACTGAATAGTTAGAGAAACCTTTGGAAGCATATGAAAAGAAGAAAAGGGCTAATATTTGTTGGTGAAGGTGAAGAAAAGGACATGAAGGACTTAACGAAGCCATAGTAAGCAACAGGAGGGCTTAAAAACTATAATAAGAGTGTTTAAGCTCAAGGGAGAGAAGCACTTGAGAGGAGTTTGATCCATTCAATATTATATAAAGCCTTTTTAGTAAGAGTAGTGTTGGACTCCATTAGCATTAAGAAAATTGATGAAATATTAATATTTAACATACCATGTGATCAAGGTATCAATTTTAAATTGATTGAATTTAGAATAGATGAAAGAAACAGTAATAGAGGAGACAAAACTACAAAAATCAATGAAGATCATGCACTAAGCTAAGCTTCAAGAGATGTTGTAGTTGTACTAGAGCACAGGTTACAGCATGCTAGTCGAGTGCCCGAGAAAATTTTCAAGCAAAATAGGAGGATGTATGCCAATCAACCAACTAATGTGCATGCAGTAGGTTATCCATGAGCGAGAATAGTACCCCCACACGAGGTCAACCTTTTGGGTTTCGATCTTTATTGCCTGATTATTGTAATATTGTACAAAGTTTTCACGATCAAGATTGGGGACTCATGAGCTACTATTGCTATTTTGTCCCTCTCTAATTTGAGAGGAGGAACACAACTACAAGTAGGTCATTAGAAAAAGGGAAAGATATTGATCTACTTCAATTTCTTGTCTAATTTCATCTTATTGCTTTGGAAAGAGTTGAAAGGAACTCAATTTTAGCCTTATGCATCCAAATCAAGATAAGAAAGGGTGGTTTTTTTTGCAAATTCAAGCCTTAACAACTATGGTCAAGTGTTGTTCTTACAATTTCTAATAAAAAGAAGAGAATTAGTGAGTTATTGTATAATTTCATACCTTATATACACATAAGAAGGAACTAAATGACGCTTAAAGGTAATTAAGTAATATTAAAATCTTTTAACTATAAACAAAAGAAGCTTAAAAGATTTTATGCAAAAATTATAATTTTGTTAGTGGAAATTGCCGTTTGAATAAAAAATGATGTTAAAGTTGGTAACGTTGAATTCACAAATTTAAGAATATTATTTAAATAAATATTGAGTAACACTAAAATGATAGTTATTTTTAATAAATATTGATGCTTAAAGGTTATTTTTCAAAGAGAGTAGGTAGGTAGATTTTAAATAACTATAATATAAGTATGAAATTTTATTTTGATTATTTAGTATTTAATATTATGATAAATTATTCTTTTTTATATCATGTTCTTGATCATTATTATATACTATGTGGTGGGAAATAAAAATAAATATATAAAATAATTAATTATTTTACTAATATTAATGATGCAAAATATCAAAAATAAATAAGAAAAAGAATAGATAAAATAGATGAGAAATAAGAATTTAAAAAATTAAACATATAAAAATGCTTATGACTTAAGACCATATGAGTGCTTGATATGATTCAAACTATATGAGTTTTGTTGTGATGATTTTACTAGTATTGGTTTTGAGTATCATAAGTATATTATGACAAGAATAAGAAAAAATGAGAATGATTATATTTTTCCAATGGCATTAACTATAGTTGTCATACTCTACTATCATTACAAGTAGAGATAAGATGATATACTATAATGTGATAACTCTAACATTAGACCCTATTTTTTATGCAATTAGTTGCTTACTATATGATTTAATAATTAGAGATGTCTCTTTGATGTAAATATGATTAATAATAAGCTAATTATTATGTGATCTTATAACTAAAAGTGAGATCTATTATGATATTGATATGATATATACTGAGTTACTTTCTATATGTTTTAATAACTAGAGATAAAATCTACTATGATATAGATATCATATATGATAAGTTGTTTATTATATGATCTAATAACTAGAGATGAGATTTATTATAAGATAAAAATGATATGATATGTTTGTAGGTTGGGACTATTTGTTATGATATGATGTTAGATGATATGATATGAGATCTATATATTGTGTGGTTGATATAAATAAGATATAGATGTGATGAGATCTTATAGTACTAGAATAATGATCATTTGGTAAATACTTAAGCCTTGATGATAAGTATCAACACAATAAAAATGATGAGAAATAATATTTGGTTAAAAAGGTTGAGAAAATATTAGAATCATAGTAGTTTAATACTTATAAAGAGATTAAATTTTAGATGGATAAAGTAAATTATAGTAGATAGATGTGTCTATATGAACTATTACAAGTTATAATTATCATCTCTCTATGTGTGAAATATTATATATATTTTTATAGTTTGATCACATGCTCTTATATGCTTATCATATTTTTACATATCAATATCAAGTTTTTACAAATTCATATTATATATATTTTTAGATGATGATCACCAGTATTTATTTAATATTATTTATTTATATTTTTATAATTTATCTTATTATCATATTTTATTTTATATTATTACTTACAAATTTACTTATTAGACTTTTAAACTCATTACATATATTATCGGTTAAAATCCTAAAACATAAAGAGATGGGAAGCTTTAGCTGCACTTAAGTTTGATAACCTATTTTTTAGAAGATTATGATATTTTTATTTATGTATTTTAAAAGATATATAGATGATTGTATTTAAAATAACGTATCAATGTATGTATTTATCTCTATGTCTTTGATAAGCACGATTAAATTGGTAGGTTCCAACTAACACTTTATGAACCATTAGTAAAATTATTGATTTTGTTATATTAAAAAGCATTGATAATTATGATATCCTTTAGAGATTAAATATTTGATTATATGGGTATATTATGAATTTGATTATGTTAAGATTGTATTTATTGATTTGTTATTGTTATTAATACTATATATAACTTGTGATTATTATGATTAATTATGGACCTGCATAAAGAAAATATTAATAGTTTTAAAAGAAACTCTATCTATTTATTTTTTAAAGTATAGTAATTTTTTATGCAAAACTTAAAAAATTAGATGATTTTAACAAAAATTTGAAAAAGTTTTACTGATATTCTTTGCCTAGTTAGATTTTTAATATCATCTAATTGTATTTAAACTCTGATTATTTTGGTCATAAAATTTTTAGAACTAATATTAGAATGGATGTCAAATAAGTTATGAAAAGATGATATTAGAGCAGTTGACATCCTTAAAAGAGTAGTTTAACATCTAAGAAAATTAAATTATTGAATAATGATACCCTAAGTTGAGACCTATACTTGATAATTTTTTAGGTTTGATGAGTGAGGACACTAATATAGTACATATATTATATACATATATTACATTATAAGTAATTTTTGTGGAAATTTTTTTAACTTATTCTTATGTTAAAATTTTATAAGTAAGAACCAAGTATAGAAAAAAGTAGAAAGAATTTTATATCTAATCAAAATTGAGTAAACATAATTTAATGACTAAAAGATAAAGTAGCAGATCTTTTAAGAAGTATGTTATGTGGGAAAGAAGCAAAAAATAGTTTCATTATCATGCACTTAGCAAACCAAGAGTAAGAACTAGATTTAGTAGTGCATCTGTTATAACAACTAAAAATAAAGTGTCATATTATACAAATTGTTATAGATTACATTGATGTAATTGTTGGGTTAGTAAAGGAGTGCACAAGAGTTGCTATGCTTGTGGAGAATATGGCCATTTAGCCAAAGATTTCTCTCATGCTAACAGAGGGTCTATGATGCCTCTATCACCTTTGAGCTTAGATAAAGGTTTTTCATTTATTATCATTCTTATTAATGCCAATGTAGATCAACTTGTTCTTCTTGATGTTGTTATTGTTTCTCCTTATAAGGTCTTAGATGTAATATAACTAATATTAGGGATATGATAAAATATCTTTTGATCATGCTTCTATATATGCTATCATTTTTTTATTCTCCCAAAAGTTATATTCTTGGCACTTTATTGATAAAAGTAAATGTTAGATTGAAATATAAGGATGTTATCTTATTATAAGTGTTTATAATCCAACTTATGTATTTGGGATTTTTAATTATGATGAGTATTATTATGATTATGTAAATTATGATTTAATAGCCAATTTTAGTATAATCAAATAGATGAGAGAGCATAAATTTAAAGATATTGAATTGAAATTTAAGAAAACAGATTATATTTGGTATAACATAGTAATGAGAATCGATAAAAAATATGACTTTTAGTAATTGGAAGTGATGAATTTTGTGATCATAATTATTTTTATGTAGTTTTTGTGATAGATTGATAGAATATTATTGAGTTTTGTCATGTTTAAAATAAGAGAAATTGTATGTTAGCAAGAAGAATAAATGTATTCTTAAGTAACGTAATTATTTGCTTGGAATTTCATTAAAGGATGATGGTAAAAGTGATATAATGAGACGAATACATAAATAAGTGTCAATGATTGGTAGAATGCTAATTGCACAGGAACTAAAGAAAAAATGATTCTTACTAATATAGTGGATTTATAAATACTTTAATCAAGTTTTATGATTTGGAAAGTGTTTAATTGATCAATAATATGAGAAAAGAAATCATGAATGAGAAATACATTTTGATTGTGCAAGATAAGATGATAAGTTTGAGGTTATAACAAATGAATATATTGTTTTGATAAAGAAAAAAAAGAGGGTTAAACTCATGATTATTTTAAAAAACAATTGGCTAATGTTAATAAGCCAAAGAGCTTAGTTATGTTTAAGCTAAATGCATATGTTGACAAGATAACCTTATATAACCAATTTATTAATTGTGTCCATTAGTAGGACTTCATTTACTTGAGAGGTGCTCAAGTTATATTATTTTATTATAATATATATTGTTTCATAATTTTAGATTAGTAATAGTTATCTCTTAAAATATTTGTATTAAGTGAGGCTTATAGAATATTATTTTTTATAGTAAAAATTTTGAGAAATATATTTTTAAAATATATTAAAGGATAATTTTGAGATTTTAAATAATTTGTTGAAAGTAATGCTGGGATTGAAGAATATTAATTTGGGGTACACTATTAGTGTTGATACAAAATAGGGCCTTGAAATAATGAAGTCAAGGTTCACATTGAAAATTCTTAAACTGTTTTATGAAATATAAGAAACTTTAATTTGCACGACTTAATGTAAGACTTAAATAGTGAGTAGGACCCTCTTGGAGATAATCTCAATGAAATGTGCTTTAATGGTTTGGTTTCCAAAGGGGCAGATGCACCCAATCAAGAGGAATTAATACAGGACATGGTCAATGATATTATCAAATTAACTTCTTTGTTACAAGCCAAAGTTGTTAAATATAAAGATATTTGGCCAATTGTAAACTAAGGTATCATGGAGAAAGGTATGATCATTAAACAAATCTGAGGTTGTAGAAAATGACACCATTCACAAATAGCAAAATTAGAAATTGAAAAGATATAAGTTAATAAATGAGGAGCTTGAGGGTACATTTTTGTTAAAAGAAAAGGAGATTGATACTTTAAAAGCTTCCCATAAGGGAATTAAAAGATATGATTTTCAACATTAGGAGAGAAAAGAGTTAGGTGGAATAAAAATTTAACAATTGCAAGGAGATATCATGTGTGCATGAGTGTGTTTGTGCATGAGTGTATGTGTGTGAGTGTGTGCACGTGTTCATGCGTATGTATTATTGTGGGTGTTTGTATGTGTGTATGTGCATGAGTGTTTGTGTGAGCATTTATGTGTGTGTATGTATGTGTGTTTACATGTGTGTGCATGTGTGTTTACATGTGTGTGCATGTGTGTGTGCATATGTGTACTTGTGTTTACATGTCTGTACATATGGGCGTCTGTGCATATTTGTAAGTGTGTGGGCATTCATGTGCATACACCTGTGTAGTTATGCATGTGTGTGCATGTGTGTGTGCATGCTTGTGTGTATGTGTTTGCGCATGTGTATTTGCATGGTTGTGCATGAGTGTGTAGTTTGCTAACTATGTTTACACATACAAATGTGTGTGTTTGTGCATTTATGGATGCGTGCATAGGTGTGCGTGTTTCAATGTGAATGCATGAGTGTGTATGTGTGTGTATTTCCAGTTGTATATGTGTGTACATCTATGTGTGTGTGTGAGTGAGCATGTGTGTGTGTGTGTGTGTGTTTGTACATAATTTTGAATGCATGCATGTAAGTGAGTATGTGTGTGTGTGTATGTGCATATCTATATACACATGTTTGTGCATGTTTATTAACCTTTATGCATAATGTGTGTGCCTATGACTTTGTATGTGTGTGTATGGAGATGTGCTTATGCATGTGTGTGTGTGTATGTTTAGGTTCATGTGCATGTGTATGAGTTGGTGCATGCTTGTGAGTGTCCATGCATGTTTGTGTGTGTGTGCATATGTGTACATGTGTGTATATGTGTGTACGTGCTTATGTGTATCTACGTGTGTATGTGTTCTTGTGTGTACGTGTGTAACAGCATTACTTTTTCTTTATTTTATTTTGAAAGAGCTCTTTGAGACGAGTCTAACGGTGTTTAGTTTGTAATTTTTGGAGTTCTAAGGAATAAATTATGAATTTTTAAAGATTTGGATAGATTTGTAATATTGAGGATATATTTGTAATTTTGTAAATGTCGGCATAGTTCAATTCATTTTAGCGGAAGGTATATTTGTAATTTTAAAGTTGTTGGCTGTGATGGGTATATATGCAATTTTAAGAATTTCGAAGCAGGTTTATTTCTCCAGGCGGAGGATATATGTGCAAATAAGAAATTTGGAAGGGTTAGTATGCAAAATGTGGTTCACGAACCGAGGGCTTATCAATTTCGACCGTGTTTATAAAAGCAAAAACCCGGGTGCATTTGAAAAGCACAGTTGACTGTGGGGAGGTTGTCGAAGTGCGAGGGCGAGATTTACAATGACTATCGCCGTGCTCAGCGAGGTTCCGGCATACTACTGTAACGGTCGGCGATGCTTTCTGTGAATTCTGGCATGCTACGATGATGGCCGGCGAAGATTTCCCTAAGGTAAGAAATAATTTCTTTGTCGTCGGGGTTGTGTAACGCTTTCCGATGAGCGGCAGATACCAAGAGGGCAGAGGCTGAGCTGGAGTCGACTGATTCTGCGCATGAAACGGCCGATTCAGCACCGGCGAAAGGGTTTAGTTTCGTCGGACGTACAGGGGAGAGAGAGAGAGAGAGAGAGAGAGAGAGAGAGAGAGAGAGAGAGAGAAAATAATAATAATAATAATAAAATAAATATAGCGGAAACCGGTCCAGGCTTTTGGACCAGGTTGCGCAGCTGAATCGAGCGCGGGCGGTTCAGCGTCGACGGAACCCAACAGTTGAATTAAGGAATTTTGGGAATTTTAGAAAACGCGTTTTGGAAAGCTATTTGGAAAAGCTTTTAGAAAGCGGGAATTTTAGCTGTTTGGGATTTTTGGCTGTTTGGGAAAGCTTTTAGAAAGCAAAATGTTTAACTGTTTGGGACCAATTTTTAGAAAGCGACTTTTGACTGATAGGTATATTTTAACTTGATTATGTTTGCATTATGGGTTGTAGGACTTCAAAAAAAATAAGAAGTGGGCAATACAAATTGTATAACAAATCCAGGTAGATAAATTCCTAATCCTATGATGTAGCACAATATTATATGTTTTTACATGTTTTTCTTATTGTTATAGTATTTTGATTGTTGCATATATTGTTTATGACATAAAAAGAAAGAAATACTATGGTATGGATTACTTATGCATTTGCAGGAAAACTGAAAAGGAAGAAATAACATGGTATGATAATGAAATAAAAAAGAAGAAATAATATGAAAAGAAAGGTCTTTTGATATGGCATAATTGTTTGGAATTATGATTGGAAATGATAGTAAAAAAATGGATTTCCAGAGGATATTATCCTCACCATTAGGCTCAGCATATGTTGTAGGGTATCGATCTTTGGATCATATATCTGGCTAGTGTTATATGTTATGTGTTATGACTCCATAATGATTTACACTAGGCTCAGCATGTGTTGCAGGGTATGGTACCATACCTGCCTGGTGGCACTAGGCTCAGCATGTGTTGTAGGGTATCGATCTTCGGATCAGATATCTGCCTAGTGTTATGTTGGTTGGATGCCGGCTGGAGGTCATTTATTGATGATGATTGGATCTAGAGGATAATGCGTCAAAGGGAATTGGGCCCAGTAATATCACACTATATAAGGAACTGACATTTTTTTTATGATTTTCATTTGGCATTACCTTATATATATGACATCTTGTGTGATTATAATTTTATGCATATGATTTATACATATGATTGATCTTCACTGCTCATGTTATTTTGATATCTCTTTTCATACTTGGTTAGTTGTGATTTATCTAGTGAGATGTGTAAAATCTCATTTAATGCTTACATCACAGGTCATGAGACCACTGCACCGAGAGATGGGAATGGTGCTGCTATAGAAGAGCTATTTTCAAGAGATGTGTGAGAGAGGAAAAGTTTTGGTGTGATTAAATGTTTAAAAACATGTCTTTATATATATATACTTTGGATTTTGGAGTTGGGGTTTTATCTCACCATCGGGTCCTCACCTTGGGTTTTGTTCTGTGTCCTCACTTAGATGTTGTATCTCGCGACTCTGATGATAAATTTGTTATATAGTGGTACTTAATGTAGGTGGGGGCTTGACAACGTGGGTGTATGCATGTATGTAAGCTTGCACTTACAAATGTATGTGTGTGGGTGCGTGTGTGCATGAGCTTGTGTGTGGGTGCTTGCATATGTGTTTTTGTTTTTGTGTCTTCTTTCATGTGTAAGTTTGTGTGTGTTGTATGTGTTTGTATGCACAGGTAGATATGTGTGTATCTGTGTGTGTGCATTGTCTGGGTGTATCACAAGAGTCAAGCTTAAGTTATAGAACTTGATTTTATCATGATAATTAAAGGTAGTTTTAGTTTGCCTATAGATCTCAAAGAAGATATTGAGAGTTTTCAAGATAAACTTGAGTTTAAATTAGTAAAGATAATGAGTACAATGAAGCTAAAAAATCAAATTAATTTATTTATCTTTTAAAGTAAGTGAAGGTGATTTTAGTTTACCCATTCAATCTCAAACAAGATATTGAGAGTTTTTTTAGATAAACTTGAGTTTAAAATAGTAAAGATAGTGAGTACAATGAAGTTAAAAAAATAAAATTAATTTATTTATCTTTTAAACTAAGTGAATAGAATGTTAGAGTGGATACATAAAAATTTTGTAATTATTATAGAGTGATGAAGCATAATCATGTGAAATAAATTAGATCAAATAATATGATTAAAAAGAAAAAATTAGAAAGAATAAATGAAAATTGCAAAGAAGATAAAAGAAACAAAATTATTATATGATTAGTCGATGTAGAATTTGAGAAGAAAGCAGAATAATAAAAGTAAATTAGTATGATAATCTAGATTTTATTGATAAAGAATAATTATTTCTATAAATAAAATTATGATTCTATCTCTTAATTATTGGAAGTAGATATTATTAATTGAATTCAAAGTATAAAGCTTTTGTTCATCTTTGAAGACTTTGGGTGTGGTCATTGAAAAAACTACAAATTTTGAAATTTCAATTGAATAATACAATCTATACATATTGATCATTTAGAAATATTTATAAGTTGGATGATATAGTTAATAGAATCATAAGACCATATCGACATCTAATATTGATATCTTTAACTTTTAGAATGAATATCCATATTTGGAGAAGTGTAAGACCTTGCTTTGAGAAGAAAGACCTTTTGAATGAAAGATTTGATTGAGAGAAATAGAAAAATGGAGATATCTTGCATTCGATTGCGAGTTGCTTAAAAACGTCATATAGTTATTATATCATTTTAGTCAGTAAAAAGTTTTAATGATAGATTTAAATCTTATTTAGGCATATATACATCTAATTTCATTTGATTGATTTAATTTAAATGATTTGAGATTGATATAGAGAAATCAAATCGTTGTTAGGTATAGCTACTTAAAGAAAATTAAAATACTTAATGAATTGAATATACAAAACTATAATGAAAATAATGGAAAAGAGAAATATTTTGGATGTTTACAATCTTAGTCATTATTATTGAATTGCTTATTCTTTTATATAAAGATAAAAGTTTTTGTGACTCATGTAAAACTTTGTGGAAATAGAAGATTTGATTATGTTGCCCACCCTTTAACTTGAAGTTATTTCTTTGAATATTTTCTCCTTTGTTTAGGAGAAGCATTGTTTAATTCTATGTTGCAAAAGTGTGTCATTCAATTATTGTTGAAGTAAAGCATCATAGGCCTATGATTCTTGTAAATTTGATTTGATTATAGAGAGACACTAAATGCTCATATCCATTGCATTCTTACTTCAATTACATAAAAAAGATCAAAATTAGCTAAATACAAGTTACAATTCTTTAGTTAAAGTAAATTAAAATATATAATGAAAGAAACTGATAAATATAACTTGGATTTATTTTAAGTTTTGGGATAAAATTTTTCTTAAGGTGGCTAGGATCTAATGACTTAATTTTTCTAATATTGATTTAAAATAGTTTTAAGTGATTTGATAAAGTGAATTGAGATTTTTATTTTTAATAAAATTGATTAAAATAATAATTTTAGTATTCTCTTATAAAACATATATTTATCAAAAATGTTGCATTTGAAAAATAATTATACCATTGGATCGAGCTTGAGGAGATGAGTTCGTCAAGATTTGTTATGTCGCAATCCAAGTTTGATTGGATTTAATATAATTTTTTTAAAAAAGAATTATTCAAAACACATAATTTATGATTAAAACAAATTTTAAAAATAAAATAACAAACGAAAAATTAGGAAACCCTGATTTTCTTTGCCTACATCGCTTTGTCGCCTCCCCTCTTCATTGTTCAGGTACGATCAACATTTTTGTTTTCGATCCTAAAAACCTCATCATCGTATAGCTTTATGAAGTTTTTATGATCAAGATTGGGGACTCATGAGCGACTATTGTTTTTTGGTTCCTCTTTGTTTTGACAAGAAAAACATACCTAAAAGTAGGTTGTCAAAAATGAGGAAAGGCATTGATTGACTTCATTTTCTTGCCTAAGTTCATCTTATTCCTTTGTAAAGAGTTGAAATAATTTGATTTTTAGCATTTTGCATTTAAATTGAGATGAGAAAGGGTAGTTTTTTTTTGCAAATCTAAGCCATGGTAATTACAGTTGAGTTTTGTTCTTGCAATTTTTTATACATAGAAAGGAGAATTAGTGGCCTATTATATAATTTCTTACCTTTGATGCACATGTGGAGGAACTAGGTAATTCTTTAAAGTTTTTAAGTAATATTAGAAACTTTTCACTATAAAACGAAGAAGCTTGAAGGATTATCTATAAAGTAGTAAAAGGTTGTTTATGGAATCACATGAACAAATCAAAAATAAAGTTCAAGTAGGTAACATTGAATTCACAAATTTCGAGATATTATTTGAATCAATATTGGACAACACTAGAATGATAGTTGTTTTTAATTAGGTGTTTAATTATTTATTTATAAGAAGTTAAAGGAAAAGAAAAGTTAATATTTTAATTTTTCCAATGAGAGTAGGTAGATAAATTTTAAATAATTATAATACAAGTATGATATTTTGTTAGAATTATTTAGTATTCAATATGTGGTTTGTTATTCGTTTCTTTTGTATCATATTCTACATCATTATTACATGCTATATGATGAAAAGTAAAAATAAAAATATGAAATAATTGATTGATTTAGTGATACTAATGATTTGAAAAGTAAAAAATGAATAAAAAAGAAAGGAGAAATAAAACCTAAAAAGAATAAAGTAAAAGATAAATATTATGACTTAAGACTACATAAGTATCTAATATGATTCAGGATATATAAGTTTTAATTTGATGATTTTATTGATGGTGGTATTAATTTATCATAGATATATTATGATTAAAATGAGTAAAGATGAAAATGATAGTATTTGTCTAATGATATTTACTTTAATTACAATATTTTGGTTTTTTTACAAATAGAGATGAGTTGATATATTATGATACAGTGCTATTGACATTAGATCCTACATAATATATGATGTGTTTTTTACTGTGTGATCTAACAGTTAAAGATGAGATCAATTATAATGTATATATAATATATAATGAGTTACTCGTTTTACGATCAAACAGTTAGAGATGAGATCTACTATGATATGAATATGACATATGATGAGCTGCTTGTTATGTGATCTAATAGCTAAAGATGAGATCTACTACGATACGAATATGATATATGATGAGATTTTTGTTATCTATTCTAACAGGTAGAAATGAGATCTATTATGAGATAGATATTATGTGATATGCATGTAGGCTATGTTAATATGCTATAATATGATGTTAAATGATATGCTATAAGATCTATATAATGTGTGCTGAATACAAACAAGATATAAATAAGATTAGATCTCATCTGATTAAATAAGAATCATTTGATAAATACCTGGGTCCTGATGATAAGTATGATTGCTATGAAATAGATGAGAAATAATATTAAGAAAAAAGTTAAGATAATATTAGAATCATTATAATTTAAAAACTTATAGAGAGATTAGATTTTAGGTAGGTAAATGAATAATAATGGATAGAGTGATGTGTATGCATGAACATATTACAAGCTACAATTATACATCTTTTTATGTATGAATTATGTTATATATTTTAATAATTTGATCACATGCTCTTGCATTGTTATGCATCTTATTATATCTTGATGTTATATTTTTATTAATTATTTTTATATATATTCCTAGATAATGATCATTAATATTTATTTAATATTATTTATTAATCTTTTTATATTTTATTTTATTATCTTATTTTATCTTATCTTATTATTTACATACAAAATTACTTACTGAGCTTCAAGCTCATTATGTATTTATATTAAAAATCAAAATCTTAAAGTATAAATAGATGAGAAACAATAGCTATATTTAAGTTGGATAACTTATTTGTTAAGAGATTATGATATTTATATTTATGTAGTTTAAAAGATATATGAATGGTTGTATTTTAGATGATTTTATCGATGTATATATTTATCTCTATATCTTTGATAAACACAGCTTGTTTTGTAGGTTTCAACTAATACTTCAAGAATTGATAATAAAATTATAGATTTTGTTATGTTGAAAAGCATTGATAGTTATGATATCTTTTAGTGATTAAATATTTGGATATGTGAGTGCATTGTATATTTCATTATGTTAAGATTATTGTTGTTAATTTATTATTATTATAAATGTTATATATATCTTATGATTATTATTATTGATTGTTAACTTATATAAAGAAAATATTAATAGTTTGAAGGAAAATTTTGTTTGTTTATTTTCTAAAGCATAATAATTTCTTATGTAGGAATTAAATAATTAGATGATTTGAACAAAAATTTGAGAAAACTTTACCATCATTCATTGCTTGGTTAAGCTATTATTGTTCTCTAACTATATTTAAACTCTAATTATTTTTTTCATAAAATTATTAGGAGTAATATTGGATTGGGATGTCAAGCAGGATGTGACATTAAAGTTAATGTAATAGCTACAATCTTAAGGAGTGAGGGTTGAGGTCAATTTGTAGACTAAGGTGGCATTTAAGAATGTATGTGATCACCATAAATATTTTATTTTATTATAATACCTCTCATTCATTTATATCCTATCATATTTATTAGAAGACTATTTCATTATCTACTTCACAACATAAATAATTAGATGTTATGCATAATTAATTTAATAAGAGTGGGCATAAAATCCTTAAAGGAGGCCTAATAATGAGACTAAATTCTCAAAACCAATCAACTAAAACCATAAAATATTTGTAAAAATAAAAATTTACTAGTAAAAATCATCCAATCCAAAATATATATAAAATTGATTCTATTGTCATCAAAAGAATAAAAATCTAACTCTCAAAAAGCACAATCTACTCTCACATCTCAAGGTAAGATACTATTTCATAATGTTTAATCCTTCATCTTATGATGCCATAGATGCATAATCTATGATGTAAGAATTAATAAAATTTATAAATCACAATAGATAAATTCAATAATCAACCAAGTATAAAAGACATACCAATATAAGCATAACGAGAAACAATATGAATAGACAACATCAAAAGTCATATAAGAAAGTTAGAAGCAATATCGTAGCCATACGAATATCATAAGAAAGCCATATGCAATAAGAATCATCAATTTTTCTTTTATTTCTAGTTTTATATACTTATATAATTATCATTTTTATATTTCTTTGAGCTAATTAATAACAACATAATAAAATCAAGTAAAAGGGTATCATAACCCTACCCATATTGAAATGTTAATATCTTTACATAAAGGATATCGTGTCCTTAACCATATTTAATAATTCGTGACTTTTGCATAAAGGGTATCTAGGTCTAGCCATATTTAAGGGCTAGTGACTTTTGCATAGAGGGTATCATAGCCCTGACTACACTGAAGTGTTCATGACTTTTGTATAGAGGATATCATTGCCTAACCACACTGAGGTGTTTATGACTTTAACATAAAGAGTATCATCCTCATAACTACATGAAGGTGTTTGTGACTTAACATAGAGGGTATCATTATCTTAGTCATATTAAGGTCTTATTGACTTTCACATATATGTTATGGTTACAATAACTACACTAAAATGTTAGTGACTTTCATATAAAAGATATCATAACCTTAGTTACATTAAAGTGTTATGTATACATGTAGGAAATATGACCCTAATATATGAAACATTACTTTTATTTTCCTTCATTACTAAATAATCATTCATATTTTTAGATAAATAAATTATTTCTTTTTAAGCATGTTCATATATCAAGTAAATGTGTTTGTTCATATGTCATTTTTGTATACATTCATTCCATTTGAAGTATTCCTTATGTTACCATATAATAAAGAAAGTAATAAATTAAGTAAAATTATGTAACTAATAAAGTCATGTGATAAGTAATATATAATATCATCAAAATTATGCTAAACCATAAGAAAAAATATGAGTATTTGAAAACAAAAAAGAATGTAATTCAAAAAAATAAAAATATAAAAAGTAATATTATGTTGCATCATAAGTTTTAGATTTATCTACTTAAATTTAAGATGTAATTTCTTATTTTAATTTTTTTATCCTTTTTGTTTCCTACAATGACATGTATGTACATAAACACCCTCAATAAATAATCACTTAATATTTTTTTATTTAATCACAATTGATCAAATGCATAATATTTTATTAAACCATTAATATTTGTCTCCATAAGCTTTTTCAAATGCTTTCTAACTTCTAACTTAACTTTTATTTAATTTTTGTCATATTTGTATATTTTTTATTATGTTATTATATTAGTATTTTATTATTTATACTTTTATATTTTTATACTATTTTTTTCACTTCCTCTCTTTACCACTAAATTTTGTCTTTTTCATATTTTTTTATCTTTTTTACGTTATTATTATTTATGTATCTCTTCTCCCTTTATTTTTTTTCTTTAATTTTATCCTCCTATTTTGTTATTTTTCCACAATTTCTTATGATTATTTATTTATGTTCTTATGTTAGTATTTTATTATATCTTTATTTATTTTATTTTTTTGTTATATTGCTCCATAACTCACAAATTTTGTTATTTATCGTCTTTTTATATTTATTACTATTTTCCTTAAAAATGCTTAAAATTGAATTTTTTTTATTGATTTTGCTGTCTGTCATCATCACGAACTCTGTCAGCATTCGCTGTCACTACTAGAGCTTACTCAAAAACTCATGTCCAAATAGACCCAAGAATATTATTTGACCAGTGCTCTACCCATGCCAAACCACCCATCCCATCGACCTGTTCTATTCTGGCTAACCAGCACCTACCCAAAAGTTGGATCAACAACTCTGCTGAGCTTTTTGCCCTGTCATTTTGCCGCAAGCCATTTTATCACTCGTCGTTATCACCCCCCCCTCAAATGTACAACTAGTTTGGAAACTTCTTAATTTAATTTATTTTACAGCTTTTTCCATTTTCTTAAAATATAAATGATAAACCTTTGAGATCTTTATAAATGGTGATGCTACCAGGTTGTGGATGATAAAAATTATGGAGTAAATTTATTTTGTTTGTCTACTTTTATCTTTTTGAATAAATTGTGTATACCTAACTCTATTTGGAGAGGTTCCAACTTTCTTTGTGAGAGATAAGGATTGAATGTGATAGACTTTCTATTAGGAGAGCTGATAATCAAGTCTCTTATGAGAGACAAGAATTGAAAGTGAGAGAATAGCTATTGAGAGAATCAATAACCAAACAAATTCTCATTTTTGTCAACACCTCAAAGCTTCCCTACTAACCCAAATTATCATCAGGTCACCCTATTACTCTATTTCTCCAAACTTTAATGCCTATAGAGTATCAATACATCATTGCTAAAAAAGCATGCCATTTCAATAACTTTTAAAGCACTTTACATAAAGTTTGCTTTAAATTCTTTATTTTATGTGTAAAATTAGATATAATAAAAATTATTTTATAAGATTTTATACTTAATATTTAAGGTGTTGTCACCTACTTAATTTTATAATCCATGCTATAGGTTCAGAATACCAATCTTTGAATAGTTCTAAAATATCATACATATTATCCAATCCTAATAAATGCATAATATCTATTACTATTTTCTAAAATCTATTAAGCATCTCCCATATTGAAAGCCATAATTTAGATCGTAATAGAAGTGTAAATTTATCTTACATCAACTTTGGTAACAGAGCATATGATTTTCTACTAAAAAATTATTCTACTTTGGTATTAAAAAATATGATTTTCTATTTTACATCAAATTTAGTATTATATAATATTATGTGTTATTAAAAAATAGAAAAAAATTATTTTGTACTTATCTTATTTACTAAAGAACTCTTAATTAGTTTTGGATAAACTTTGTCTTAAGAAGTGATACAAAAATAGTGTATGACTCCTCATTATCTTTCTTAAGAACTATCTAATTCTATCTAGGAGATTGTCTAGCAAAAGTGGAGTCCTAATCACTCACCAATTTTCTTAAAAACACATCCCATCTCAGCTTTGGTGGTCTTTAGCTATGATTATTTTGCTTTCATAATGTTTTATTAAAAAAAGACTTTTCACATTAGTTTTCTTCATATCCCCTTTTGTAATAATCATTTTAATGATCGTAAGATTTGATATATGTTATCAAATGGCAAATCAAATTGAAGAATTAGTTTAAAACTAAAGAAAACATTTTAACCAAGATCTTATATTAGAAATATTTTAATTAATAGCCCTACTCACCTAAATGGTTAGACAAATACTCTTAAACCAAAAGCATGAACCAAATCCTAAAAAAAAGAATAATAGAAGACAAAGTGCCACACTCGATGATTTAGAAGAAGAAATCTTAGAAGATGTAAGAATTATAAAAAAATAAACATTTTGATAAATCTGACCAAGATATTTATAAAAATCATGACTATAAGAGAAGAATTGAATCTTCTGATAGTTTAGACCAAAATGATGATCTATATATGTCGAGTAAGAGGGAAAGACCTAAAAGACATCAAGATAATGAGCATATCCCTAATATAAAATTGGCTTCCTTAACTTGTGATGATAATTATGAACCTGAAAATTTCTTCGACTAGTAGACCAGTATGGATAATTATTTTGATTGGCATCAAATGAGGGAGCAAAAAAGTACCAATTTATTAAGACTAAACTCACCATTATTATCTATAGGTTTTTTAAAAACTTAGAGTGATAATATGTTAACAATGATGAAGAGTTATCCTAAATTTAGAGAAAATTTAAGATTAAGTTATACAACAAGTTTGTTTCAAAAATCTATAATACTAAAATGTTAGATAAATACAAATATATTCTCAAGATGATAGATTCATTGAGTATATTAACAAATTTAAGGATTATAAACTTAGATGTGATATAATGAACCCAAACAAGTAGTACCCTCTTATTTTATGATAGGTTTAAGGGAATAAATATAGGTTAAACTTTAATTAAGAAATTTTACAATCTTAAAGAAAGCTTATTACATAGCTAAAATCTAAAAAAAATAGAACTTTCTATTGTAAGAGAAATGATGAGCTAGATCCTCTAAATACCTAATTCATTATTTCTCAACCATTCATACTTACACTTTGTCTATCTCTTCCATCATAATTTCTAAACCTACTAAACCTATATTACCATCCACTTCTTCTAACCTTTCTCAAACCAACCTACTTAATTTGAAATAGCCTATTTTAAATGTCATAAAAAAGACATAACTATTAACTACCTTAATAGATCTATGACTATGAACTTAGAAAGTGTTAATGACCAAGAAGAGTTAGAATAAGAAGAAAATATAGTGCCTAATGAGGAAGCTAAGCAAAAATTAAATAACATAGAAAATTGTATAATTAGGAACACCATTACAACCCATAACTATAAGATGATTAGAAGGGTACCAATATCTTTAGCACCAGTATAAAAATTAAGAAATAATTATATAGAATGATCATAGATAATAGTAGTTACATTAATGTAATATATTTTAAGAATATTAAATAAATATGAGATTCTTTATTAAAATATCTAAACTCCTACTTTGTGTCATGAATAGATAAAATATCTATACCCATTAAGCAACAATATTATATATCCTTGAAATTGGGTAGGTATAATGACTGGGTTTATGTAATGTCGTACCTTTGCAAGTAGATCATCTTATCCTTTGAAGACTATGACTTTTTGATAAGAATGTGACTTTAAAGGATAAGACTAACTTATACTTTTTTTTATTTATAAAGGAAAGATCATCACATTACATCTTGATCCATCTCATGAGATATCTCAATCTTTAAGCCTAGCAAATCTATAAAAAATTTTAAGCTCATGGATAAAGAAAATGGAGAGACAAAAAATTTAAGCTTGATTATATTATCCCAAGTTAGGAAGACCCTTGATCAAGGAGACTTAGATTGGTTATGGTAATTAAGGAGTTTGTCATCATCTTATCAAATCTACCACTTATTATACAAACACATGATAATAAGCCAATATCTTTTATTAATCTTATTCCCTTATTAGTAGATTTTCAAAGTTCTAGTTATATCTCTTTATTATCTATAGTAATATCTAAAAAATTAATTTAAATAATAAAATATACAAGAAACTAACAAATTCCCAAAGAAAGTTTAAGAAATTTTATGAAAGAGACAGTTATAATTAGAGTTAAATCAGAACAACTTTCTCTTTAACCTTAAAAGAAATTACAAGTGCATGAAGCTAAACTTTTTAGGAATATTTAAAAACTAAAAACTAATGCATGTGTCAGATTTGCTAAAAAAAGTATGAGTATATTGTAACATTTAATAATAAGGATTTAGTCCTTTACAAGGCATCATATCCAATACTTAGTGAGCCATTTGAGCTTGATTCTTTTATGTTGAGTAAACTTGTTGCTACCATTGCATTAATCTTAAGATTAAGGATAATGTGGAAGAAATTTTATATCATGAGATAATTCTAATCAAAGATTATAAACTTAAAATATTTTTAACTTGTTAGAAGAGCAAATCTCTAATCAAGAATTCTTGTCTATCATAACCTGCACCATATCACACTACACTTGCTAGAACATTATTGTACCCATCACACTGATACCATCGAGCCAAGCTCTCTCTTACCTAAAGAAGATGATGTTAGAGTATCTAATATTAGCTCAGAAATACACATTTATTAGCATCAAATAAGTTCTACAAGCCTATCGACATAAACTTTAGTTGAAAATTGCTTAAAATGGTGCTTAAAATTGATTTTTTTTATTAATTTTGTCTCCTATCATTGTCTGTCGCCATCACCCTCGTAGTTAACAGCCACTGTAGCCACCCAAGCTGATTTGCATACTTGCATGATCCAAATTGACCTATGTACACTGTTTGATCTGTGCTCGACATGTTACCCATTACAACTCATGATGACCCATGCCAACTACCATCCCCTTCACCCATTCTATTCTACTCGACCTACACTTACCTGAAAATTAGACGTGTAACTCCATCGGGGCAGCTCACCCACAGTTTTGCCACTCGTCATTATCGTCGCCCAAAATGCACAACCAATTTGGGAATTATTTAATTCAATTAATTTTGTAGTTTTTTTATTTTTTATTTTGTAAAAAATTTGTGAGAAACTTTTAAGGTCTTTAAAAAATAAGAATTCTCACTAGTCTATAGGATATAAAAAATTATGGAGTAAATTTATTTTGTTTGTATGTATTTATATTTATGAATAAAGTATAAGCACCTAATTCTAGTTAGAGAGATTCTAACTTCTCTTATGATAAATAATGATCAAAATTAAGAGACCTTCTATCAGGAGAATTGGTAACCAAATCTTTTGTGAGTGACAATGATCAAAAGTGAGTGATCTTTTACTAAAAGAGCTAATAACTAAAAAAATTCTTACTTCTGTTAACACCTTAAGCTTCTTTACTAACCCAAATCACCATGTCACCTTTTTACTCCTTTGATGCTCCAAACACCAATATCTATGCATCTATATGACATTATCACAAAAAAGTATGCCTTTTCAATAATTTTTATTTTCTAGGTAGTAATCTAAAGTTAGTGTTATTATTTTCTATTAAAATATTTCATATAGATTTTTCTTAATTCTTTATTTTATATGTATAAAATTGGATGCAACAAAAGCTATTTTATGAGATTTTATGCTTAATGCATAATGTTTTGTCATCTATTTAACTTAATAATCTATGTTATAGGTATATAATCTCAATCTTTGAATAGTTCTAAAATATCACACATGTCATCTAACCTTAATTAATATATGATATCTATTCATATTTATTAAAATCTACTAAGTAGCTTTAGTATTGTAAGCTATAATTTAAATCATAATAGAAGTCTAAATCTATTTTACATCACTTTTTATAAATTTGATGAATAAGATTTTCATTAAGTTGTTAGATCAATTTACTATTATTTTTATTTATTTATTATTTTGTACTCAATGTTTTAAGATCTCATGTACTTTGCTTATGCTTTGTTTTACAAACTTTAAGAGTGCATCAACTCTATGCAAAATTTTTCAAGTGTGAACTCTAGTTGTCCTGAGTAATATTTTTGGAACATGTGTTGTTAATAAGAATATCTATTAACCCTAAGAGGACTTTTGCCATTGTAGATTAGCATAAACCCACTTCTTTTTGTAGAGATTTAAATTTTCTTGGGTCTTATTAATTATTATAAAAAATTTGGACAAGGTTTTTCCCAAATAGCATCACCATTGATGAGATTGGAAAGAAAAGCTATAAAATTTGAGTGAGATGTTATTTGTGAGAATAGTTTATTAAGTTTAAAATTGAAATTAACAATATCTCCAATCTTGTAATGAAAAGAATTTGAGAGATATCAAATCTTTAATGCCCATGGGATAACGTGCTTGTTGTTTTAAAATAATAGAGTTATTATCTATACATCTATGCAAATAATTCCTTATGAGAAGAATTATCTAGTTTATAATATAGATTTGGTTGTCATAGTATTTTCTTTGAAAATTTAGAGACATTAATTGTATAGAGTAAAATGAAGTGTTTATTTACAATCAAAGCTTAAAATATATTTTTACCTAAAAAGCATTGAATAGACAAAGGAGATGGTAACAATCCATAAAAGATTATCTTTTGACTATCACTTATTATTTAGGTAAAGTTAATGTTATTGTAGATGATTTAAATATGAATGGTTTTCTGTATTCCCTTTTGGGTTAATGTAACATAGAAAATTGAAGAAGGTAGTAAGTAATTGTCATGTGTTGTCCCAATAGATAAATCATTAGATAAGGAGAAGCTTCAAATGGGTTTTTAGGTAAAAGGGTATGAGGATAAATAGTCTCACATTGACTACTTAAGGATTGTTTCTAAAATTTATGCAAACTATCATTATTATAAGATATTAAGATGCCCTAAAAGAGCAAACGACTTATAAAGGACAAATATAGTATGAGACAATATCTTGATGTCATGCTCATAATGAGCTTGGGGCACATGCTTGTTAAGATACTTTTTAAGGACAAAATTTATTTTAGTAAGGATGACATAACTCACTAAGATAATACATTGACATAAAGAAGCTAGAATGGCATATAATCTATCAAAGTAATACCCTTTTAAAAGTTTGAAGAGGTTCAAGGATGAACCAAGTGAAAGCTAGTGGGCTTAAAGATCTTTGAACTAAGGAGAGATGTTGTATCAAGAATTGAGGCAAATATATTATTCATTAGGTCTAAAGAGAGATGTTGCATAATGGGTTAAGAAGTGCCTTGTGTGCCAGTATGTTAAGGGTGTCTAGCTAAAGCTTAATGAATTATTACAAACTCTATTAATTCTTAAATGGAAATATGAATATATAATAATAAATGCTATTGTTGAACAACTTAAGATAGCTGCATGGCATGATTCAATATTGATTGTTATGGATAGATTGGTTAAATTTGCACATGTTTTAGTAGTCAGAATGAAAATGTTTATAAAAAATGTTGGGATAGATTTTTATCTAATAAATTAGGAGATTGCATAAGGTTCCAAAAGTAAATTTATGGAGACCTTAAATTCACATCTTAATTTTGGAGAATATACATAAAAGTTTTTAGTACTCAATTGAGATTTATCACAACCTTCCAACCTCAAACTAATAGGAAAGCTAAAAGAACTATTAAAATTCTTAAGTATTTGATGAGGTTTTGTTTGTTAGATATTGAAGGGAAGATTAGGAGAGACATTTATTATTAACTAAATTTGTTAAGACTCCACCTAACCAATCCATGATATATAAAGATAATAAATATTAAATGTAAACAAAATTCACCTATGAGGAAACATAAACTTAATTTTATGTACCTAATGATGGAACAAAAATCTAAACCTATCCAATATTAATAACTATCATATAATGCCATAATATAAAATATATTGAGCATAAAGTTCTAACCAAAAGATCTCTAACACACATACACAATATATGAGTATTAACCATACATTATTTATATACACATAAAATTACAGCCCTCAAAACCTCGTATCATAAACTCCATATAGTACCATACCTACTCAGCCAACTAAGGTAGAGAATCTTCTTCCATGGCATCATAATCCTCATCTCTAGATGTTGTAGAAGTATAACCTATAATATAAATAATAATAAGATTTTATAAAACTTAATATATAAGCTAATAAAGTAGCAATAGAGAACAAAATAGCATAACATTTGAAATCAATGTAAAACAATGCTCATGAAAATATAAAATTCATAACCATGAAATAAAAGAATAAATCATAAATAACCAAATGAAACAATGATTATAAGTGAGATCAAATAAAAATGACTTTCCTTATTTTCCATTTATCCCATTCCTAATGAGTTGTATCTTATAAGACCCAATTTTTTCACTAATCATTATCCTTTAAATATAATATCATATAAATACCTAAAGACCTTTTATCAAAATCCAACCATAATGGTATGGCTCTTAGTCTTGTACTTATAATCACTTGTACAATATGTCCTTTAGACTTATACTGTGTTATCCTATACAAAGTACTAGTGACATATAAATATATAGTGATATCTTAACTCCTAAAAGGTATAACCTCCAAACTAATAACTAAATAAATAAGATAAGAATAATTTCTTAAAAAAATGTTTTATTATTTTATTTACATTTCCAATTTAATTTTCATGCTTAATTTTTTTTATTTATTTTAAAATATTTTAAGTTGAAAAAAGAAGATGTATCATGATCTGAACCCATTACCCAATATGATTTACCTATATTTCATATTAATATCCATGCTTGAATTAAAAAATAAATGATAACATATAAAAATAATCAAATTTAAAAATAAAAATATATTGATTTAATCATATATTTATATTATAGTTGTAAAATTTACTTACATAAATTTAAAATGAATCTCCTTACTTGATCTTCTCATCTTAATAAGTTTTCTATAATAAAATACATGTGCATAGATTAACATAATAGTTTTCTAATAATTTCCTCCAAAATTCCTTAAACTCTTCTCTATTTTCTATTTTACCAACTATATCATACAATATGACCAACCCATCATACTATAGGATTTTTGCTCCTTACCCTTCATTTCTTATCTTATTGATTATACATCATATTATATAATTACTCTAATCATATAGTGTGATTCTCATCTCCTTTCATGTTTGAGATGAGTGAACCACAAAAGGGGGGGGTCAATTGTGCATTTTAAAAATTTAAAAGAATAAGCTACATAAATGATCTTGATGCTTCTAGTTGTAATTAACTAATCAGAATATTTTTAAGGAATACTCTTGATTATTTTGCAAATTTGTTGTGTGATCTATAAATATAACAATAAAAGACAATAAAGAACATAATGATTTTTAGGTTATCTAGTCACAACCATGGCTTACATCTACCCTTAATCAAGTGATTAGGCTTGCACTAATTATCCACTCCCTTTTGCCAAAGCCTAGTACCTTATACAAAAGTTTCACAAAAGGATCTATATTGTTCTTAAAGGAAATAAAAAAAAGATGCACAAGAGTCAAACAAAGCAATAGCTAAAGAATATGATTTTATAGAATTTGTGTTGTTGTAGCATCTTAAACATCACGTAGAGATTCTTCTTAGAAGCATATTAGTCATATTTTGACATAGAGTCATACTAGGATTAACTCATTTATTTCTTATTAGTCTATATTATCATCACCATTGGAGGATTAGTTACAACCAACTCTTATTTTTCACACATTTTAGTTTGTTTTTTTAATTCATCAAGTCATTTGCATATACAATATAATTTAAGTTGTTTGAAGATTAGTTTGTAACTTTTTAGGTATTTCTAGCTTTAAATTTAATTTAAAACATCTCTATACTAGTCTTATAGTTCGTTGGTGCAAATTTTAATAAAAATGACTTCAAATAGTTATGAAGTTGTTATTACCATCATGTACAACCCATCCCACATGATTAACCTACATCTTCTAAGTGACCCTTTCCACCAGCTCAACCCATGTCGACATATTATGCCTGCTCGACCCCCATCAACTCATAAACTTGCATCGATCCATGCAAATTCGCAAACTCGTGTCAACCTACTCTGACCTCTCAGACTCGCATAGATCCACTCTACCATTGTTGACTCATCAACCTATGTTGACCCTTGCAAATATACTCCAACCTGCGTTGGCCCGATAGATCCACAAATCTATGTTGACTTGTCATATAATGTTGATATGCTCCAAATCGCACTAACTTGTGCTATTTGCAAACTTGACCAGAGGCATCACCAAGCCCCTCTACCTAGAATGCCATTATCATGCTGTTACACCCTTATGTTTGATGAGTCAAGCATAAATGTGTATATTTTATTTGGGCTTGATTTTAAGTAAAATTGTTACTAATTAATTAAATCAAGCCATGTATTTTAGATGTCTAAAATAATGGTCTCTAAGGGCCTTGAAGTCATGGCATACTTCAAAGAAATTTGAGACATGCACAAGATTTTTTATAATTGAATTTCTTTTTATTTCTCTTGAATTTGATATGCCCAAACTTTGAGATTATGAGACACACTAGTAGTATTAATATTTAAAAATATTATAAAGTTATTTAATACTGAATTTTGATTTTTGGGCCAAGCATATTTGACAAAATGTATAGACATTGGTATTTGAGTTTAATATTGCTTTGGAATTGTTTTTCGTGAATTTCTTTTCATAGCTATTTAAATAACTTATAATACTATAAGAATATAAAATTATCTTTATACACTTATATTCAAATTTGTGGCACAAAAATTTGTCAAAAATACCCTAAAACAGCTGAAGTCTCGGGAAAATGCACTGTAGCAATGGGCGGGTCGACCCGGGGCGAAAACAGCCCGTCCAGGTTTTTTAAAAATTAAAACTTTAATTTAAAAATAAAAATTTGGTTGACCCGAGAAGGCCGAGCCAAGCCCGCCCAAAGCCCGCCGAGAGGAGCTCGGCTAGGTCAAACTGCAGCGCGGTCAACAGTCAATGAACATTGCTTGGCTAAGTCAACCCGAACTAGGTGATCAAGTCCTGGTCAAGGAAGGGGGGAGCCAACCCCAAAAAGGCTCGTAATGTAAACATGGTGGATTTCTTATATAGCGCTCCAACACTTCCGCATACGCAATGTGGGACTAAAAATCCCAGTTTCTGCCTTTGCGGGATCCAATGGCTCAGATCAAGCCCTCCCGAATCCAACGCACAGGATTCATCCCGTAAGGTAAAATCTGTGTCGTTCATCTTTGCGCTCGGATCCTACGCATGGGATTAAATCGCGTAAACGGTAATCACGAGATTTAATCCGTGCCGTTCGATTACGCGCTCGGATCCAACGCTCTGGATTAAGCCCGAACGGTAAAATGCGTAAATCAATCTGCGCCGTTCGTTTTTGGGCCTGGATCAGACGGTGGTTGCTTTCCGTCCATTGCCCAAACGGCTAATTAATTTTTGGAGCCGTTGGGGGTGTTTTTAGAGCTCAAATTTGAGCTCTATAAATAGGAAAAATTGATGTATTTTTCATTTTAATCTTTGCTAAATTTTCCAAAGATTTCAGATCTCAAAATTCGAGCACTCAAGAAAAAACGGTGCATCCAAGCTCAAAAAGCAAAGCGGCAAGAAGGCTATTAGAATTAGAGGTTTTTCAATTATTTCTCAATTTCTATCCCTCTAATTTGTCGATTGTATGTGCCTCCTCTTTTCTCCTATTTCTCTTAAGTTTTTTGCCAATCGTTGTACTTTTCGTTTTGGGGCAAGGGCATCCCGACAGTAGTGCTAAAGCCCCGGGTTTGAGTTGAGCCCAGTAAAAACTCAAGTAGGTTTGGGATTAGCCGTAGTAAAAATCCCAAGTAGGTTTGAGGTGAATCGTACAAAAAACCTCACTTGTAATCGGTGCATTTAGTGGATTTTTCCCAACACCGGTTGGGGGTGGACGTAAACTTGGTTTTGAGTTGAACCACTTAAAAATTTGTGTGTTCAACTCTCTTTACTCTTGCTTAAAGGTTTTTAAGTTTAATTTCGAAATTCATAAAATTTTAAATACACAATTCACCCCCCCCCCCCCTCTTGTGGGATTTTCTTAGCACGAAACACTTCACATGTAGACCTTGCTACTCGTCAGACTGTCACCAAAATGCACAAGTCATTTAGGATTTTCTTATTATATTCAATTTTGCAACTTTTTAAGGTATTTTTGGTAGAATTTAAAGCATAATTTTCTAAAATTTTGTGATGACTTTTGAATTTCATAAATAACCTTTAGAATTCCAAATTATGACCCTTAGTATTCCTAAGTGTCTTTTCATATCCTTAAGCTTATCAAATTATCATTTTACTCTTGGGGTCTTCATAAATAGGGATGCTTACTCTATTGTAAGGTATGAAATTTTTAATGAATAAGGAAGTGTCGTCACTAAGGTTGCTTGATACAATTGTGTCATGTGTGATCAATTTGATGGTATGATTTTAAGTTTCCAAAGGAAGAAAAACAAGAGGCTCAAAAAGGGTATCTCAACTGATTATCTTGCATCTAAAAGAGCACTTAATTACCAAAAAAATTCTTAGCTCAACTACCCTTTATTTTGTCTTTTGGGGAAATTAATTATTGTATCCTATTTTCTAGTTTGTATAATAACATATCAATTTTTTTGTTTGCATTCTAAGAAACCTACTTTTGTGTATATTGATACTTTACTACTAACTTGAGTACATTAGTTGTGGGTTATTAAACCATCATTTAGATTAAGATCTATCATGTTAAAGATTTGAATAAGTCCTTAGCTTGGAAGTTCTTGCTTGCTTAGTAAGTCTAGGATTTCTGATTCTAAGCCTAAAGCACCTAAGATAAACCATTGTATGAATATATTACTTGAATTTAAGTATTTCTTTATTATCTATTAATCAAATATAGACTTTAACATATCATCTTATATCAATTTGCATAATGCAAGCTTACAAAGATCCTACAACATTTCACTTTTTAAATTAAGTGACATAGCTAATGAATAAATCTGTAATAATATTACCACCATAAGTGTAGTAAAATGAAGAGTGTGTAGATAGCATGATGTAATTATAATCAAATCATAGCTCCAAGAGAATTTATGATTGTTGGAGCTCGATTTAGCTTGGGTAAACCTTTAGAGTGAAATGGCAATTTTCATTAACCTCATCTCAAATGCATATGTTGCCTCTTATACTCACCATTTGGATAAAAAATTATTTTAGAAAACTCCCAATGGATAAAATAAAATTTTTAATGAGATTAATTAGCTACACTTATGAGTTTAGTTTACACATGCATAATTTGAAGATCATACCACTAACACAAAGGAGGAACTAATTACTCAAGTGATTATCCTATACAACTTATTTGAGTTATTTAAAAAGTAAAGTACATGTACAATGAAACACATCACATGTTATGATCAAGTTTAAGGCAATGAGTTAGTTATAATTCTCTTAGGTTTATGTATTTTATACAAATATAACAAATATATCATAGTTGTACAATATAGTTCAAAGTTAACTTAATTATAGTGGTCTCAAGTTTCAAATTCTTTGTACAAATATTATAAACATATTATATCAATATAATGAGATTTATAATTTAACCTGATATAATGGTTTGGGATTATATGTACTTCATACAAGCATGATAAGTACATCATATTTATACAAAGTTTTTCAATGTTATTATTATATAATAATGATATGAATTGTACATATATGATATGATATAAGATTATATTTATATGATAACTTTTAGTTTAATTTTTACCTAAGTCCATTTAAGTGTTGTACATGAAGGGTATATTATATGAGAATTTTAATCCATATTATCTTGTACGATGCATGTATTTTCTTAGAATAATGAGTTGAGTGTTGCATTGTATAAAACTGATAATAAATATCATCGATATATGAACATACTACTAGTTAACAACTTCATAGGCAAATAATGGTTGTACCAATACAATGAGATCATCATTTATGTGTGACATACCAAACAATGTTCATCTAAACTAGATCAATAGTTTATATGCTGATCATATAAGTATGACAAGAATATTATTTTGTATAATTAATGTGTGGTTTTCATATAAGACTTTATATTCAATTGATTTTTTTGCAGACATGTTGCTTATCAAACTTTGTTATGACTCAGTTATTAAAAAGTTAAATTCTAAATAAATTTAACTATTAAACATACCTTAAACTCATGCAAGACTGATATAACACTAATGCATACATTAGTTAAATGGAATTAATGTATGCATTCTTATGTGTCACATAACTTTAAGTGAAGGTTTTTGACATTAGTTGATGATGACCTCTAAATATATAAGCACTCCATTAACACATAATCATACTTCTATGATAAGCATATTGACTAATGATTTATGTTCAATACACATTCAGTTGTATGTAACACATAAAATATGATCTTGTCTTACTCGTATGACCATGATTTACCTATGAAGTACTTAAGTTATAGTTTATTCTTATATTAATAATATTCAATATTGGTTTTATACAACTCCTCTTAATTCATAGTCCTAATAAAATACAAGCACATATAAGAAAATATAATTTACTATTCTTATATGATCTAATCTTCACACAGAACACTTAAATGGGCTTAGCAAAAAACTAAACTAAAATTTATTTTATATTATGATCTTATATCATATATTTATGATTCATATAAGTATAATATAATACTAAAGGTGTAAAGCTTTGTATGAATATGATATGCTCATTATACCTATATAAAGTATATATGACTCAAGATCATGATATTAGGCTTAACTTTGAACCTCATCATACTGATACAATATGTTTATCATACTCATATGAAGAACTTAAAACTTGAGAGTAATATAGTTAAGTAAATCTAGAAATATATTTTACAAATATAATATATTTGTCATACTTGTACAAAGTGAATAAACCTTAGAGCATTAGAACTAAGTCCCTAACTTAAACTTAATTATATAATACAATGTGCTACATCATAAATATATGATACCTTTTAAGTAACGAAATATGTGAATCATATAGATTGATTTCCTAGGTGCTATGTTGGCCTGATATGATCTCGAAATTCTAAATATACTAACAAAACTTATGAAATATAATATCTAGTTAATCTTACTAAGAATTTAATTTTAAAAATTAAGAGCTTTCTAAAATAATCATTTATCATAATGGAGAGTATAAAATGCATTATATGAATTTGCGATAAGGATAATGAAATATTAGCATGTCACTCTATGGGTTTACTTGAGCTCAACCATGCTTCAATAGTTATACATTCTCTTAGAGTTGTGATTTGAGTTTTGTTGCATTGTGGTATATATTTCCTCTTTATTTTAGTATATTTACTTTGGTAACATTATTATAGATTTATTTATTAGCTATGACACGAATTAAAAATTGAAAAGTTGCATGATCTTTATAAGCTTACATTGTGTAAGTGATGTAATCTTATACTTTGGCCATTACTTGTTTGACTCTCATGATTCTTTATTTTGTGTCTCCTCTAAATACTCTACATATTGCTTTGTAGATCTCTTGTGTAAGGTATAACCCTATAGGTTGTTGACAAAATGGACTAGATTTTCAATGCAATCTTAGTCATTTAATAAGGAATGGTTGTAAGCTCTAGTCTTAAAATATTTTAGATTAGTTGACTACAATTATAAGAATTAAGTCCATTTTATATAGCTTGTTGTTTTAAATTTTAAAAAAACATAATTTGCTCACTCATCTTGGCACCTATCAAACTTAACTAATGTAGCCCATGTTAACCTCTAACAATTCATACAATATGATTATAAATATTATTATTGTACAATCTCCTTATGATTTTGATCAAATCCATCACATTGGCAAGATACCCACATATAAGCACTCAAATGATACCTTGATAGAATAATTTGATCCTTTCTTTTGACAAACTTTGGATTGCATGATACAATCTAACCTATTATACTTATATGAACTTATTGCCTACCCAACTCTTACTAACTTACAATACATGATAAATGTATGATTATGATAATCATCCAATACAAACATCTTATTGCTACATGTTTGATATGACACAAGAATAATTTAGTCAATTATTTCAACTAGCTTAAAATGATTGTATAATATGATAAAGCCCATCATATTTGTATGATCCTACTCAAATAGTACTCAACTTCTTAGTTTCAAAACAAAACACCTTATATACTTCTTAAATTCATTCCCATGACTCTTCTAACTTCATAAATTAACTAAACACATCTAAACTTAAATAAAATATGTCAAATAAGGATAAAGAATGAAATACAATCCATAGCTTTCTTGCTTTTTCATATTTTTCTGTCTTTCTTTTTCCAACATTATTTTCAACTCTTTTTCTCCTTTTCTTTATTTTTATCTTCCTTTACAAGTCATAGTGAGTGAATTCAAGAGTTTTCATAAACCTCACCTTTTTCTATTATTTACCCCATTTCCAGGTGTTCCCCCTCTCTTCCTTCTCATACTCTCCCTCTCTTCCATCTAATTTTTCTTTTATTTTCTTATTATTACCCCTATGTAACATACCCAGAAACATATTTAAACATATTTTGTTACAAAAATGAAGACTTAGATTGAAACATTATCATTAGCCCTTTAATAATTAAGATAATTACTTATTTATGATTTTTTAAAAATTCATCACTAATTATCTAGATATTTAAAAATTATAAACTCAATATTATTGAATTTCTCTTTATAAGCTCTTTCTAATGATATAATCAAATAAAATTTTTAATCTTTGTTAATCTAAGATATACTTTTTAAGGCCACTTTATTTATTAATATTTTAATTTATAAATATCATGTGTTAAAAAATAACTTTATTATATAAAAATATATATAATTATAAATTTATACATTAATTTCATAATTTACAATATATTATTGATAATAAAATTTTTTATGTGTTATATAATTTGTTTATAAGAATAACTTTCAAGCTAATATTGGAATTGTTGTGTGCTTTATATAAAAGAAAGTGTCAATTTTTTATATTGATCCAAACGTAAGGAACAACAATTGATTAGATTAAACTTTTCTAAGAAAACCACTAAAAATATAATAAGAATAAGAGAAAGCCAAGATTAATAAAAGATATTCATTGATGAGAAACATAAAAGTATTAAATTTCATGAATATGAACATATCTTTCATAAAGTGAGTCCATTGAAAGGGGTAATTTATTTGAAAAAGTAGCAAAATTGAGATCTAAATACATTTAACCTTTTCAAATAATAGAAAAAGTTGGTCCTATTGCTTATAGAGTAGTGCTACTTCATGAAAATGAGAGTGTATAATGTTTTTTACATTTTTTCTTTGAGAACGTATGTTCTTAATTTATCTTATATTATTCAACATGATTCAAAAAAGATTAGATTTTGGCCTAATATAATATATTAAGAGTAATAAATAAGAATTTTAGCTAAGCAAGAAAAGAGATTATGAAACAAGGTTATTCACATGGTCAATATACTTCGAAATAATTAGAGTGAAAGAGAAGTTACTTTGGAATTTAAAGCTAACATGGGACACTACAATCCAATATTATTTTAAATTTTTAGATAGATTTTCTATGATATAGAAAACTTTTAATAGATTGAATATTTAATTATAAAATATTCAAGTATTTGGTATTTTATATTAGTTTTGGTTATGTAAAAATTTATATTTAAAAATTTGATGGGTTTTAGTGTATCTCAAAATATGACCCATGTTGTAATTAACTGGAATGATGTATTAAGTATACCATTGAGAAGAGCCTTATATTAAAAAATTTATTGATATACAAATTGTAATTTTCAAATATTTATTTAAATTTCTAGATTTTTTTTTTAACAATGAAGCTACTATTCAATTATTTTATCCTTTATTAAATTAAAAGAATCATACATAACCCTTCCTAAGTTCTCAATTGATTGCTTGCTATAAAAACCTTATAAAGCTTAGGAAAGGGAGATGGGGTTTAAGATTTGTTAATGAAGGTGAAGAAAAAGCCCATCAGCATTTAAGAGAACTATAATAAGTGAAAGGAGGCCTTAAGAGCAACTAGAATAGAAGTATGATCCATTCTAGAGCAAAAGATTTGAGTAAAAGTATGTTTTAAGGAACTCAATATTTTGATTTTAATTGGATAGGAATTGGACCATATAGGAAGTTGTAATCATTGTTTGTGTCTTATATATTCTATGTCTACCATACATTAAGAACCAATATAAGGTATATAAGTGTTCTATATATGACCAACACTTTCCCATAGAACAAATGATACATTCATATTTAATATAACACATTTTAAGGCTTTGGAGTGATACTAACTATTAGACCCTAGTTTTCCAAAGAAAATAAATGATATATTAATATTTAATATATCATACATTTAATTTATGAAATGAGAGCAATGAATGGTTCATCTAGACTCATGTATAATTCCTTGTGAAAGGCTTATCATATATTGAGACAAATTTACTATAAGTTTAGCATTAAGTGTAAAGTAGAAGAGCTTAAAATAGTTCATCTATTTCACTTGCATAAAGTGTTCAGCAACCATAATGCACCATAAATTTGGGCAAAAAACGTATGTTAAAAAGACTAAAAAACATATTTAAATTAAAATTTTAAGAATTTGTATAGCTTTGTCTATGAATATTTCAAGAAAACAAATCATGTAGTATTTGATAAATTGAGTAGTAAAAAGAGAAACTTTGATAAACTTAAGAATTATGAATGCTTTTTAATTAAAAAGCAAACACATATTGATGTTTGAAAGAAAATTTGTTTAAAAATAGAAAGCAAATGATGAAGAAAAAGGAGCAACTATAAAAAAAGGCACCTTAGAGCCATCAAGTTTTCAAATTGAGATAACTATGTTCTAAATAGGTTAATTATGAAATTTTGATACGAAATGTAATGCGAGTACATTGAATGACAGGAATTAGTTATGCATATATTTTGACTAATGATATAATATATGATATAAGATAAATTAGAATTTTATTAAAGTCTAATTTAAAGTGTACAATACTGAAGATGCTCAATAGATTATTAGAGATTGTTAAAAGTTATCATGCATTAATTAGAGTTTGGTGGCACATTTGACATTTTATAATTGTTTAAAGATTAGCCTCTAAATTTCTAAAATGAATTATTAAGTAAAATAATTGGTAACAAAATAATAGTTAAGCACAAAGTCTTATTGAGTAGTTTTATCATATCTAAATTCATACTAATAAAATAAAGACTTTAATGTAAACCTTATGTAAAGTACTTTAATAAAAGAAAGAATAATCCTAATTTTAGATTATCACTTAAAAAATAAAAATTACAATAATAATATAGCTTTTTAGCAATTATGGCTTGTAGTTTCCTTTGGAGTTGTTGTGTGGAGCATCGAAGTTAGAAAAAAGAAATGAGGTGGAATTTTTGGTTAGTTAAAAAGCTTGGCTAAAGAGGTAACAAGATGATATTTTAAGATCTAAAATCTCATTAAGGATGGTAATTTGATGATTGGACCAAGAGAGTAAAAGGGTGTGTGAAGACTTATGGTGTTACTAGAAGCAAGAATTTATGTGATTGCTAGCTCTCCTAATAGAAGGTCTCTCATATTCGATCTTTGTCTCTCACAAGAGAGGAGAAATTGAAATCTCTCTAAATAGAGTTGTGTGAATACTTTTTGCTTACAAAAGTGGAAGAATACAAATAAGAGAAACTTTATTTATTAAAAAGTATATTATAATGAGGGAGCCTCACCTATTTATAGATTAAGAAAAGCTCAATACATGAAGAAAAAAAATTATACATTTGAAAAATATCAAAAGCATAGAAAAAAAAGTGAAAGACAATTTTAGAGTTAAATCACTAAAAAATCTAAAAATATCTTTAACATTTTATGAGATTAACTCTTAGCATATCTATTATATTAAATATAAAATATATAAGAAGATATAATTTTGAAGTTAAAATATTGAAGAATTCAAAAAAGATTTTTAGAATTCCAAGACATTAACTCCAAGTAAGTCAATTGTATTAAATATAAAATATAAAAATACATAAAAAAAGTATGACATAGGAAAAATTATGTAATCATGCAACATAACGATTGAACATCAATGACGATGCAAATAGAATGCCAATAATGGATGAGTTGGCCGATAGTTGTCAACGATGATCAGATGGTGCTAGCTGATGGTTGGCTAGGTGATGGTGGGTGGCTAGGGAGCAATAGGAATCCTAGTAATAGTGGGTGACTAGATGATGTTGAGAAATTATGTAGTAGTGGTCAAGAGCCATAAATGATCAGGTGATAATGGAAGACTAACGAAAGTGAATGATGGATACAAGAAATTGACATCAATGATAACATATTTTATTATGAAATATGTTTGGATGAATAGAGCAAAATTAGCAAAGATAATAATAGAAAAAAAAAAGAGCACTGTAATTGATGCCTATGGTTGACAAGATAATTAATCGAAATAAGATTCGACTTGGGTACAGCTCTGAGATCGAATGGGACTAGTATGGCACCAGTGGGTGTGTGTTTCTGTGCTAACACAAAATGCTCTTACGTTAGTATGTTAGTATTACATATATATATACATACGTACTATTAGTATTAGAATAGAAGAAAATAAAAAAGAGAAATGAAATAATAAAATTAAATGAAAAAAATGAATAAGAAGAACAATATGATTATATAGGCCTACTAATTTACAAGATCATGAAAAATATTAAAATAAGAAAATATTGAAATTTTCTCTATGATATTATCTTATGACTATTTGATAAGATGTGATCACTCTTACTATTATTAGCACATTAAAATAAGGTGATGATAGCAAGAGACTCCACTATCATTAGTTATTTGTATAAGGTGATGTTAAGTGAAGATTCTATTATTAAGATAACATCAAACTTTATTCCTTTCATTATTGGTTTTTTAATATAAGATGATGATAATAAGTGACCCATTTCTATACAAGACAATGATAAATAAAGAGAGACCTAATTTAGTGGCCTATTTAATTACTGATAGAGATTTAAAGATATGATTGATACCATATATATATATATATATATAATATAATCTAAGTTTCAATAAAGTAGTGGTTATATATTAATCAATTCTACTCTAGAAATGGTAAAAGAGATTAAAGATATAAAGATAAAAGGTCTATGAAATATAAAGAGTAAAATAAGAAAGAAATGATATGAGTATTATATGATATTAATATTATATAATAATTATATGTATACATAGCATATATGTAGTAATTTCAATGCATATACATACTTTTTAGATATTATGTATTGTTATTACTACACTTACTATTACTTGCATGCTTAGTTTTTTATTTCATACTTCCTTATCTATCTATGATTATTCATTTATTTGTTGAATATTTTATACTCATTACTTACAAGTCAAGAAACAAACATACATAAAGCTAGGTGTTCCTAATGATATATAACATAAGTCCCTAAGAGATTATTTTATTTTAAGTGCTCGATGAAGACTTTTATAGAAGAAAATTTTTATTGTAACATTATGATAGATATTGTATGAGAATATTATTTTAGTTTTTGTTGATACTTTGCCAACTTTGAGACTTTGTACATAACTATTTATTCAATTGATTTATTTATTGTAGATTGTGAATTTTGTAATGAGTTTTTAATTATTTTGGCCCAATTTGAGTTGTATCTTTAAAGATATTATTATATACTTTACTATGACATGATATTTTTGTATTTATGAGTATTTTATTAAATTTATTTAATGGTTAGCTTGACATTGCATGACATGGAAGATCACCAAAGTGTTTGCTTTATAGCTCACAAAATAATCTCTTGATGAATGATGTAATGTAATAAGCCTCTTAAATTGTTTAAAAATAATTCGATATTAATAACTTATTCTCAATGTTTGTAGGAATATTTATAAGTAAAAGATCCCAAGAAGCCTCTTTATTCACCTCCAATAGCTCTCATAATGGTTATATCAAAATTCATATATATTTTTAAATTAGGATTTTATGCAACTTATGTAGCAAGCTACTGTGTGCAATAGAGTAGCATAGGCTGGCTCCAAGCACACTCATGCATGCAAGTAAGTTGGGTATGCAATACAATAGACACAAATGTAGGTGTATAGTGATATGCGATATAAGTGCAACGTGTGGTGTGATTGAGGCAATTTTTGTTTCCATAAGTACTATTTGTTGTGATGTTTACTTACAAATTATATATCATGTATCATATTTTAATAGTTAATTTTTACAAACTTATGATTTCGGTGCATTTTAATGAGTTAAAATGAAATTTGTGATCGTTATAAATTAAATAAATTTAAGCTTGAGGTTCATTAATTAAATTATAATCATAATCATTTTCTCTTATTTCTTGATGTGACTTTGATCATAATGAAGATTCATGGATTATATATTTAATAAGTTCTTCATGCTTCTTGTGACTTACATTAATGATATCAATTGGATTTGTGCAGACATGTTATACGCAATTTATCATAACATCAAATCCTATGCATAAGAATGCAAATGTTTATGTCTACAAGCTTTTGATAATTAAGATAACCATCAAACCAATCTTTGATATAAGTCCTTAAGAAATTAAAAAGCTTTTCCCAAAAGTCTTAAACTCATTTACTCCAATGAAATTCCTTCATCTTTTATATTCGTGAAGTTTTGTAAATATTAGAAAAGTTGAGCACTTATGTTAATCTAATAGATGATCCATAAGTCTACCTATCTTAGATGTAACATGTAGAATATATTAAATTGATACTTTAGTTCTCCACAATGAATACTTAAGGGCTTATTATCATTAAAACTAAATTTTCCCTTAGGCTCATGTGATTTAACAAATGCTATCCCAAAGAAGAATGTTCTTCACTAACATGCTTGAGATAAAGTTTACAAGACAATCTTATAGGGGCCTATATATTCATCACTTAAGAGGTGATGAGTAATTGTCTCAAATTTTATTACTCAGTCCTTTTATGGTTTAAGTACCTTGTCATAAAGTATGATAATAAACCTAATCCATTTATCACATATGATGTCACTCTTGAATGTTACCTTGTTTTCTTGGGTGACATTATTACCTTCTTATTTGTTGTTGGACTATTTTTATTAATATTTATCTTAGCTAGTCTTTCACTATGTCCTCTCCTTCAATGATTCTAAGATATTGAAGGAAAATTTCTTATAATCTATGTTACACTCCTCTATGAAAAGGTTTTTGTTTGCCTGAACCTTTAGCTCTCTATAATATCTCAAAAGTTAGGATAAGAAATTATAATAAATTCAAACCACATGATATTGAAAAAAATAATACTAAAAAATTATTAATGATCTTAAGAAGATATGAGTAATAAATAATAATTTTGAAATATATATTTTATTTTTTAAAAACTTTTTCTAAGGATGTTCAACGTTGTTAAGATATTGTATAGTTTGATATCATAAGATCATACTATATAAAAGTGCAAGAGAATCAATCGAGTGAACAATTCATTAGATGAGATTATGTCATATAAGTATGATTAAGATAATATTTAGTGTATCATTATTGTGATTAAGGAAAAGATTGATCATACAATACAATCTTATAGTATCATAAGATATGATCAAAGAGGGAATGAACATATGATATGAATGAATACACACAAAAGTAGGTTGAAGAATATACATGACAATCATGAAATTATACAATGTCATTAATGCATAAGGACAAATAGTGTTACAAATAATATAATATTGTATAGTATAAAAGCAACTAACATATCAATATGATAAAGTGTAGACCATATCACCTACTAATATAAGTATGATAGGACAAATGTATCCATACAATCATGTATAAGTATGAATTTGTAAACATATTATATTATATAATATGACAAATGCATATCATATAGTATGATTACACAATAAGAAAATGAAGTAAACTCAATATGAAAAAGTTCAAGAGAACATATCTTAAAATAATTGTACAAAGATGATCATGTCAGTATGATCATGACATAAGAGTATAATGTACAAAACTATCGTTAATTATAACTTAAAAAGAGATATAGAGAATGGATTATACTAGTACAACAAGTAAAATTGTATAGTTCAACATAATAACAATGCTTAAAAAATAGTTAGTTGAAGGGTGTCACATAGTATAATTATAAATAATGTATGATACAATAAGGTAAATATTAGCATCATAAACGAAATCATCCATACTACATAAAGGGAATGAGAGTATCATATTAATACAATAGTGAGATATAATAGTATAATAAAAAGAAATTAAGATAGATTTAGATAAGTTTGAGAAAATGCATAATACACGATTGGTAATTATACTTATACGATTAATAAAAATTGAATAAAATTTAAAGCTTAAAATAACAAACGATTAAAAAAACTGAAACAAAAAAGATTAGAAGGTGAAAAAGGTATTTACATGAAATGACATAACTATTTGAAGTATTTGAAAAGTTAGGAATATGAAACATTATGAAAACAAGTATAAATAAAATATTAGACATGGCTTAAAGAGTTTTTATTACAAATTTTTTAGAGGTGCAATACTTGGATATAGTTAATAGAAAAAAGAAAAGAATAAGTGAAGATGTTTTAAGAGATTTGGAAGGAGTTGTACAAGAGGCAAATGTAAAATTAAGAAAAAAAACTCTTAAGTACTTTAACAATTTAGATATAGAGTAAAGATCTAATTCTTGGTGAGACAACAAATCAATTTTTAAAGACAGAAAAAACCTTATACCTTTTTATATTTGCTTGTTTGCAATATGTATTATAGGATTAATACTTTGATTAATTAAAAAATGTTAAATTGAAGATGAGTTAAATATTTATAATATATATATATATATATATATATATATATATATATATATATTAATAGATGTTTATACAAATACATTATATTTGCAGGAATTTATATATTTAAAAGATAATAAAAAAATAAAAATTATGAATAATAGTAAAAAAATAAGTGTTTTTTACATCATTATTTATGTATGTATGTGATACTTGAGTGTGAAAAATATGTTACTTTCAATACAAGTCATTTATTGATATAATTATGTAATAATGAATACACAAGACTAATTATTTTGTGATTATTATCAAAGATAAAGAAAAGAAATTAAAAAAACCAAAAATAAGCTTGGTGATGAGAAGATAATATTCAAAATGAAAGAACATAAGATTGTCAAAGGTAGTAAATGTTATTCAAAGACAATGTATTTAGGATATGAGCCAAATGAGCTTAAGCTTAGACTATCAAGTGTATAATAACATGTTCTTAATATATTCAATTTGTTAATAAAAATAGTTTTTTCATAAGTCAAATATCTAAAAAGATAAAATGATAAAAAGAAATAAAATAATGTATAAAAATATAAAAGATTTATTTGTATAAAAATCACATATTTGTTATTACTTAATTTTTTTTAAAACTCAAAATTTTTAGTGATATTATATTATTACAAATGACCCTTATATATAATTACCCAAATATTATAGTACTTTAAACACACACACACACGCACACACACACACATACACATATATAATTATTTCTCATCGAGTCATTATTGACCAATTTATGCTCCTTTTGGTATAATAATTTTAGGTCAAAAAAAGATACTTAGTACTACTATGATGAAGTATAAGCTAATAAATTATGATTTAGATGATGTTCTAATTATCATTATATGTGTATTTTTTGGATTTATTTTATTTTAGTAAAAAAGATATATAAAAGATTTGTTTATATTGATATTGTTATATATACGCTTTTAAAAAGAAATATGAAAATGTAATGCTTCTACTTGCAAGATGTTTTCATTAATTTTAAAATGATAAATATTTACTTTTGTTATAATTATTTATAAAAAAATCAAGAATAATTTATATATTTTAAATATTAAAATAAAATGAGAAAGAAATAAATATTTTGACACAAAAATTGGGGAAGATTGATATCTTTTTTCTATTTGATCCATTTAATTGCAAAAGGTTGTTGGGACTAGAAGATCAATGCTCAACCTTAGTGTTATTCCTTTCTTTGAAAAATCTATAATGATGCTATGATTAATTTTCCTTGGTTATATTAGTGAGGCAAGTATATTGTTGTTTTTTTTTTATTTTGGGTTGTGCTCAAGAGTCATTGGATCGTGTCTTTTATGAGTGATCTAATGTAGTAATAATTTTTTCAAATATTCAACATGTTATATTGACTTATAGATTTTTGGATTAAATTTTTATTTTGTTAATACTTTTTCAAGGTATTGTTGAGAAAAATTGACTAAAGAATGTCCTATGATTATCACTACTATTATAATATTTAGATGTATTAGATGCTATAATCAATGGTAATTGGGTGAATTCAGTATACGACATCATTGTGTTCTACATATAGGCGATCATTAAAGTGTGCTTCTTGCTAGGAGACTTTGGGATTTAATTTCTCACGTTAGATGGAGAGAACTGTGATTTTTTGTGACCATCTTAGTGATTTATTAGTTATAATTGGGTTTCATATATATATATATTTGCTAGTATCTCGACCAACCTAAAGGGAGCCAAGACTCCTATCTCAATGCTTCTTCATCTTGTTGGACAATTTGATAGGGCAAGAGAGTTTGATTATATTAGGAGTTGATGAGTACGCTTTTAGGATTTAACTAATTTATTCTTCTTTATTTAACTGATGTACAAATGTGATAACTGCTTTTCCGAACCAACAGATACATCCATATATTACTGTGCTTTTATGACTAGCTTTTCCGTCCAGCAGGATAGCCGACGGTAACCCCAAAAAAAAAAAAAAAAAAAAAAAAAAAGAAAAGGGCGATATAGACGAACCTATTTCCCAGGCGTTCTCTTCAGTCCGTCTAGCAGATTAGGTTTTTCTCACTCACACGCTTGTCTCTAGTCTGTACCACTCCTTGCCGTGGCCTCGCCGATGGCAGCCTCCGCCTTCGCCTTCTCTGTGGCGAGAGCCAATCCCTCCCTACGCTCTACCTTAAGCCTCGTCCTTTCCAAACGTTTATTCCATTGCTCGACTCTCACTTCCAAGCAGCCTCTCGGCCTGGTCTCCTCCGTCATTGGTAGCGTCATACGACGTCACCCGTTTCCATATGCTGCTGTTCGGCTTGCTGCTGGAGCTGGTGCCGTCAGGTTCAATCCAATCCGTTGCAGAGTTAATCGGTCGGGGGATTCGTACTCGCCACTGAACTCTGGTTCGAGTGGTGGATTTAGCGATAGGCCGCCGACTGAGATGGCGCCTCTATTTCCTGGCTGCGATTACGAGCATTGGCTCATTGTCATGGATAAGCCGGGTGGAGAGAACGCTACCAAGGAGCAGATGATAGATTGCTACATTAAAACCCTGGCCAACGTTGTCGGGAGGTATTAGTACTTCCTCTTGGGCTGTTTCCCTTTATTTGCTGTCTTATTTTGGTTCAAGAAATCTTTTGTACTTTTATCTTGTTTAACTTTATATGGCTTTCACAATGGGATCCATTAATCATATTTGTTGTGGTGTTCTATATTTGTTGTTTTGTGAGGATTCAGTGAGGAAGAAGCAAAGAAGAAAATTTACAATGTTTCATGCGAACGCTACTTTGGCTTTGGCTGTGAGATTGACGAGGAAACTTCTAACAAACTGGAAGGTTTGCCAATGAATTATTAACTTACTTTTTTCCTGTTAATTACGTTAAAACAATATGCAACTGTGATACTGGATAATAGCGGTAAAGGAGATTGATGTGTCTTAATGTGCTGGGCATATTCTGATTTCTTCTCCATCAGCTATCAAGTATTAAATTTTGTTTGTTCGTATATATCTTGGTTCCCCTTGTTTAAATATGTATAAATTTCTGATTTTTACTTTTTTGCAATTTTGTATTTGTTACTTCAGGTCTTCCAGGAGTTCTGTTTGTTCTACCAGATTCTTATGTTGATGCAGAAAATAAAGACTATGGAGGTTTCTTATGTGTTTTTCACTTAATTTTTCTTTTAAAAAGCTTTTTTGAGACTTGGCTAGCAGTTAATCTTCATAGTTTGATATGCTATTATAGTTGAAGTTTTTCTTTTTATATTTCACATATGCAATCTATATTTATCTTTCAATCATGTCAATTCTTCATTTTCTTGATTAATCTATTGTATGTCATTTCATTATGCCTTTTATATCGATAACTACCAATGCTTAGGTGAATTGTTTTTGGTTTGAATGTGCTTGGACTGTTTTAATATTTTTGTTATTCTGCTATACTTTTTGAAGAAGCATTTGCTCAATATTGTTGATGCAATATTTTTCATTGTGCACTTCTCATCTTAAAGAAGATGAGTTGTAGAGGCTTTATTGTTTTTTGAACATGGTGATTGACATTAGCTAAAAAATAGTTACATTTTTGTGTTGTAGCATCATATTACTTTGTTAGATGAAATTTCTTATGGAACTTGCATAATTGGGCACTGGCTCTAAGATACCATCTTCCTTCGAGACTATCTTTTATGCTGTCTATGCCATCTCATAAGTAACTACCTTACCTTGTTTTTCACAATTTTCATATTACCATTAAGAGGCGGTCTTTTAACTATGCATGTTGTTTGTAATGATTTTCTTACTTGTTTGATATCATATGATGTAAAGGAATTGATTTATTCTTTTGTTGTATTGTTATCGTAAGAGTCACTTTTTAATTGTTTTGGCCATCTTCGATGAGTTGATTCATTCACTTGTTAGGAATGTGCACCTATAAGGAGACATGATGTTATTTAACACTTAGGTAGATGATTCTTGGGTAATTTGTTGAGCATGAAAAGTTTTATTAATTTGCATGCTATCTAATATTACTATAGAAAATTGCTAATTCTTGTTTCAAAAATATTTTGATCTACCCCTCCTGTGTTTATCGATATATAGCATTGATCGCTTAAATTCAAATTAGGGTTATATATTATTTTGACTATTTATTTCTCGTCTACTTGAATGATTTGTTGATTAGAATAGAATCCTTGCCTCCTTCCACCATTCACCGACCAAAATTGACTCCTCAACTCTATTGATTTGTTGATCAAATATGTAAGCTAAGTGCAAGAAATGTTTTGCATCTATATAGTTGTGCTTAGTTTGTATAAATTCTTCATATATGTCTCTCATTCTCAAGCTAGGGTTTTGATAAATCTTGGCCTTTGGTGTTAAATGTTTATCTTGTTATGTACTTAGTTGATGCTTTTGATTTTTTTATCATTCATTATTGTTTTGGTTTCTTTTGTGAGCTTTGTGCTACAAATTGAATTTACTTATGTTCACATCAAAGTGTATAGAGCATAAGCAAGATTTAAATTAGTCTCACATTGAAAGTTAGACTTACTATGAGAATATTATATGATTATGTGGCTCTTTGTTAGCTTTTGGGTTATTAGGTGTTTAGCAAGGTTATATTTGGCCAAACTCTTACTTAATTTGGTGCTTTTTCTTAATAGGTGGTATAAAAGCCATTTCTTGGCTTGGAGAGGAGTCCAACTTGGTTTTTATATAGTTGTTGCTTCCATGGTTCTCCCATTGCATCCACCAACTTTCCTCCATATTAAGCTAAACTTTAGTGAGAACATTTTGTGCCTTTATATTGTTAATTATTTGTATGCATGGCATTGACAAACCTTTTTGGAGTACCTTAGGCAATTGGTTCATAGTTCTCATGTTTGGTTTATATGGAAGTGTGGTGGTTCAAGTTCTCATATTTGATGTTTGATATGACATTCAATTTTTTTTGTTGAAAGAGTCATTAGTTTAGGAAAAAAATAAGCATTGTGGATTAGATTATTGTTTATGGGGGCTTACATTGAAAGTTATTGATGCATGGCAAATTTGATGAATTTTATGGTGGGAGCTTGAAGCATGGATTCCTAAAAAAGCATGCAAGATTTGTTGAAATAAACAAGAAGGAAAGTGAACAACCAAAATTCAATGTATAAAGGGAAGAGAATGGAATAAAACAATGAAGTGCATGGAATACTAGGGGAAAGACAATGACATAGGGGAGAATCTTGTTAGTTCTTGGCACACTTAAGAGGGTGATGAATTAAGTGATTTACAAAATAAAAATGCTTAACACAAGTTCAAATTAAAGGTAAAACAAAGTTTAAATATAAATCAAGAGAGAAGAAAAAGGCAAATGGATTTTTAGATGATTTAGTCTTTAACCCTTGGGCATATGTCTACCCTCAAGCAAATTTGCTTGGGCCTATACTCTTTACTATCCTTCGTAAATGTTGGTGGGGAAGCCTTTGCAATTGCCTTTTTGATCTGGCCAAAAGAACAAACCTAATCCCTCCAAAAGTTTTGACGTCTAACTTCGAGAGGAGGCTCAATGATGGAGATGAATGCATTTGAATAATTGATTGTATTTTTGTTCAGTTTGATTTTTTAAGTGTCCCTTATATAATGCAAATTGTAGTCAAATTATAGTAGTTTTTTAATCCCCAAATTATCCTTCATTGTTTATGTAGCTGTTTGTTTAATATTGGCTTAAAAAGATTGTTTTTTAGTTGAACTATTTCTTAATGATTTTTCATAAACTTGTTAGAAGCTTTGATTGTTTGGACAATTCAACCTAGTCTAACTTGATTCGTCTAATTTATTGGATTGTTTGTCAACTTAAACAATATACCATTTGATGACTATTGGACTATAATTTGATGGTTTGATGGTGTTTTGACAAATCTCTTTTTAACTCTAAATTTGAACAAATGTTTCGAATTAGCCATTCAATGTTTATTAGAGCATCTGGTAGTTGTTTGGTAGAAATCTCGATTACATGTATAAAATTATATTGTCATAAGATTTTTTTTATTGGAAGATCTGATACACCTTTGATGTTGGGTAGGATGGATCATTGGGTGGTCAGAGGCTTGTTTGATAGAGATCCATCTATTGATGATACTTTTTTTTGTGCCATAATTTTATTCTACTAAATTAGATTCTGTTGGAATGTGAAAAACTTTAAATCATATGTAATATAGATTCAAGATTTTTTGAATATGTAATGAGATGATAGACATCTTGAGCCAATTTCTATCAAGTTAATTGATATAATAAATATAGGGATAAAAGACTTAACAATTGAAATTGTTCTTGAGCTCTTCCTTACAATGCCAATGGGATTTACATGTTCCAAGTAGTCTTCAAGCAAAGAAAAGTTCAACCAAGTAGATCTCATTCAAATTCCTTCATAACAAAACCAAGAAATTGATCTGCTGGCCAAGCATTGAAATCCGCATGGAGGTTCCCTCTCAAGTCAAGGATTGTTTTGTCTTAGAAGTTCAATGTAAAGAAAGTTGAGCTTCAAGCCCAAATATGTTTTGCTCAAATGTTAGTTGTACACAAAGTCTTATCTCTAGCCTTTCTCAAGTATGTCCATCCTTTAAAAGTACAGGACATCATTGAGTTGATCCATTCAGGAGAGTAGTGATCTTGCATCTAGCTATAGTTGCACAATGAAGGTAATTCCTAAAGTATTCTTTCGATCGATTATACAGGAATTCATTTGCCTGATTTGTAATATATTGCAAAGGTTACCAAATTCGTGTTCCTTTATCTTGATAATTAGAAAACAAGATAAAAGTAATAATTGTATTTTAGCCTTTCTCTGTTTATGGCACAGACTTTTTTTGGTCAATTTATAATTACTTGAAGTGGAAAGAAGTTCTTATAAATGTTGACTTTCTGTAAGTGGATTGAAGCTAAAATACTTATTAGCCAAATCACCATTGAGGTTTGAAGCTTCATGATCGTGGACATTTTCGATAGGTTTGGAGTTCTTTCAACTATTAGCATTGACAATAAAACAATGTTCCAAATCGAAGAACTCCAATATTTCTATAAGAAGTATGGTTTTCACCTTAAATACGCTTAAGTGGTTCATCCTTGAAAAACGAGCAACTTGAAGCAACAAATAAAAGTCTTCTCAAGATTTTGAAGTCTTTTATAGATGATGAAATGGGTAAGTGGGTTGACAAACTCCTTTATTAAAATGTGACCGAGTTACTTTTTTTTGCTAATCCATGGATCTGAATCAATGCTTGTAGTGAATTTTATCATTCCACTTATCGAGATTAGAAGCTTCACTGCTTGGCCAACATGCCAGAAGCTTTGTTGTCCAATGAAGAAGTTCAAAGGATAGAACTAGATTTGTTGGAGGAGAAATGTCTCGACTTATGTTTACGTAGCTGAACAAAAAGCAGAGTATGAAAAAATATTACAAAAAAGCACATTCGAAAGCATCCGTTCAAAGTTAAAGATTTGTTTCTCAGGAATTGTGAGGGTTCTTGATGCCAGGAAGGCCTTGGCAAGCTTGTTTTAAACTGGGAAGGATTATATCCAATAAAGACATTGTTAGAACAAATGCATGCTAGTCTTAAGCAAAGGTAATGAATTCTCAATCATGGAGTATTGACCATTTGATGAAATTTTATTCATGATAGTTCCTTTATTTTTGTTCTCTTGCATTGATTTTTGAGGATATGAATTAACTTGGTGATGCAGGACGTATTGTATTAGAAGGACATTAAGTTGATCTAGTGGAGCATAAGATGCAAGAGATCTAGTTTTATTGTAAATTATAGATTGATGCTATTTTATTTAAACAACACACGAATTTATATTTTTAGCATGTTGAATATCCATCATGATTATTAATTTCACTAAAGCATGGAACCTATTTTAATATCAAGAAGATAAGATGTAAGTTACATTTGTTGAGATAAAAAATTTGATAGATTAGAGTAAAAGTGTAATTTATAAGATCTAACCACTATATATAGATGACTCAATATTAACATTTTCATATAGGCCATAATAGTTAGTTTCAAAACTATCATGATATCGATAAACATCATGTAGTGAATTTTACAAAGTTCAAATATGTAGGTTATGCCAAGAAATTTTGGTAAATATCTTAGAGAAGAAAAATAAGATAAGATAGTTTATCACTTGTTTACAAATGAAGGAATCATTAAGAGATAAATATTATTCAAAACAATAATATAGAAGTTGCCAAAATAACATTTGTATGTTTGGCTTTGAAAATACTAAAAATTTCTTAGTCTCATAGTACTTTTGAAAATCACATTCTTCGTCAACTTCTACTCTACCCATAGACACAAATTCCTTTAAGAAATATTCAATTTGATTTAGAAAATTATTGCCTTAAGGATTATTGAAAAAAATGACCTACAAAGTATGTTTTTTAAGTTTGAAAATAAGTTATTCCTTTTATTGATAAGAGGAACAAGTGAAAGATGAAATTAATTTAAAAAAAATTGAAGTGACTTATGACTTTATCCTTAAGAATCTTAAAAATATTTTAGGATTATCTATACATATTGTTATTTTTTTGTGTGCATCAAAAAATAATCTTTATTGCATGCTTAATATAATTAAACAATAGATGCGGTCTAATAATTCTATGCTTATTAAGTGAAGTAAATTCTCTTAAAAAAAAGTTGACAGGAGTGATAAATTATTGATGTGTATTTATTTAAAGAGTGTTATTCTTTTTAATTTTTTCTTAGAAATTTTTAGTGAAGTATTTTGAATTACATAAGAACATGAGAATATTTATATATGTTTTAAGTTTGTCACCATATATAAGTATTCTTATTACTATTTTTTTATCATATTTTGTTTCTATAAATTGTTTTGTTTTGTTTAGGTATTGATGTATTGGAAGGATCTTTCTCTACATGATGTTCTATTCTCTAAGAACTTGAAAACATAAGTATCTAACCTAACGAAAAGGCATTGTAGTGTAATTTTGTAGGACAATGTTTGGTTGTGGGTTAGATTGATGTAGGACCATTGCATTAGAAGGAGGACATCAAGTTATTGTAAATGAGTCCAAGGTAAATGAGATTTAGTTTCATTGCATATTATAGATCAAATCATAAAGGCTCTCAAACGACCCATATAGGTTTCTGTTGGTTTTTTAGTGCTATTGATTATTTTTGGATTATAATGAGATGTTTATGAAAACCATGATGACTTCTTGTGTGTTTTTAGTAATTCTTATTTATTTCAATTTTCTTATGTTTATTATTATTTTATTAGATTATTGGGTATTTTTTGTCTTTGGATTTTTTATTAGAGTTTCTTCTTGTATCGATTTAAACATTGCAAATGGTCGGAAATAGAGATTCTGATTTTTGTCATCTATTTATAGATATTAAAGTGTTCTTTTTGGGGCATGTATGCTTCTAATTTATTTAACACTTGAAAGGAGATTAGCTTTCCTCTCTCTCTTAACCCTAATAGAATGCTTGTTTCGTTTATTTTCGGTTTCTCCATCTTAGTTTTGGTCAAATTTGTAGTTTAGCTCTTGTCGAATGTGCCTTGTAGTTGTACGTTTTACATTAGCACGTGCCCATCCGCACATCTACGTTGCTCGCCTATGTGCCTACGTGGTCATCCACTTGTCTCGCATCCACTCGCATTGTGCACCCACACACTCGTCTTTTTGCCATCTCGCATTCATGTAATGTCTGCACATCTGCTAGTTTGTTCGCATGCGTGTGCGCTTGTCGGCATAGTGCTCATGAACTCGCTTAGTTTGCAATTATGCAATGATTGTCCACACCTCTCATGCACTCCTTTGCACCACCCAATCACGCACCTCCACATGTCCATCCATGTTTGATCCCACTTGCAAGCTGGCCCAAGTACATATCCCTGTTCTTGTGCATGTTCGACCTTCCACTTGCCAAGTAAACAATACTCGTACACTTCCATCAACTTTGCCCCAGTTCAATTGCTCCTATTTCTAATCATTTTCTTTTTCTATATCATTTTTGGCATTAGAACTAAATTCAATTTTGTATTTGGATTTTGATCTTTTTCTTCTTTATTATTTTTTGTATCAGAGCCGAATCAAGGTTTTTGCACTTGCACTCTTCATCACTTGGCTTGATCTATCATAGAATTCCATATTTTGCATGACAGCTTTGCACTTTCAAGACTTTATTAGCTTAGGTGAAGCAAATCCTCATTGATTTTTGTCTACAAATTCCAATTCACTAAAGACCTTTAGTCCATTACGATCAATGTCAATGCAACTATTCTTATTTACCTTAACAGCTCATTTATTGGCTTCGAGACCTACCAAAGTTGATTGTTTGTCTTCTAATCACTTTCAGTTCATTAATGATCCTTCATCTTTGCAAGTTAATCTCATGTGATCATTCACTAATCAAGACTTTTTAATGACATACCTTAAGATGCATTCTTGTGTTGTTGAGGTTCTTAATCAAACTTTTCTAATGTAGGTCATCACTCAAGTTGCAAAATTATGTTAATAAAACATAAGTAAATACATACAAGTGGCCTACTACTTGCGATATGAACCCTCTAAATAGGATTATATCATTCAAAAACCTACTTCTGCACTAATACTAAGCCCAAAATGGAATTTGCTACCTTTTGAATGGGTCACAATAATTCGAGATGTAAAAGGTTATGATTTTTTTGTCACATCCAATGGAATCAAGCTATAAATTGCTTGACATGTTTGTATGAAAGCTAAATTTCATGTGTTAATAACCAAGAGCAGGTCTAACAATTATTTTTGAAGTGAATAGCCTTGATTGACCTATGAGTATATAGAGTCATGCAAGAGACATAAGGACTTAAGCATCTTTCATCTTTTTAACTTTTTTTTTTTGCTTAATTTGATTCATACTCTTTAAACTTAACTTAGATTTAGTTAATTACTTGTTTGAGATTTGATCAATTCATTCTCGACACTCTACTCTTTACTTGGACCTTCATCATTATCTTATGAGGTTTTGAAAGGCATAGTTTTTGTTTTCATTTCTTTAACCTTCATAAGGTATTGAGAAGCCTTATCATTGAATCCTCTCTCGTGTAACTTAACTTCATCATTGTTTGATGGCTTAAAGTTGAAACCCTATTTAATTTCTAAGTGTCTAAATCTTTTGTCTTAGAATAATGATTAACGCTTAAGGATTGAGAAATAACCAATTTCCTTGGTTAAAGTCCTTTTCCCCATAATTGTGTTGGTCACACTAGGGGATTAGTTTATTCCATTGTTCTTTCCTCACGTATATACTTATGCTCGTGGTGCAGAGATTGTTTTTTTTGCTCATAGTATAATATTAAATCAAAGAATTAATTTATTAATGAATGTCAAAAAAATACATTGTTGTTTGTCAAAGAAAAAAATTATATGCATTTAATCTTTTAAGAAATATTTCAGAGCCTTTTTCAGCATCTCGAACTTAAGCGTTTTTATTATTTTAAGAAATAAATTTTTGATTAATTTTTGAAACCTAGAGATTAATTTATTAGCACTTTGGATATGCACAACTCCCTCAGCTTGGGTGGGCTGGATAAGGATAGCTGGGCATTGCCTTGTGTGTGAAGGAATTGGAGAGGAATGTGGAAAAGGGAAGTAGAAACTGCAAGAGAATAGAAGTATTTTCAGCTGCTGCAGATTTCAGCAAGATTAAGGGAAGAAGAAGGTAGAGAAGCAGGGTGAGCGAGCCCCAGCTGCTGCAGTTTTCAGCAGAGAAATCTTGTAGTTAATTGCTGTGTAGTTATTCTGAGGAGCTTTCAGAGCTGTTGCAGAGGAATAGCTTAATTAGTAAATCAGATACAAAGGACGGCTGCAGCTAATGCTTTGAGGAAGTGCATTTGCAGCTTCAGCAAGTTAGTTAGCAGATACTTGACTTGGAAGAAGTCGAGGGTTACTGGGCTTGGAACTGGAAGAGGAAGAACTCTCAGCAAAACTAAAGAGCAAACGTGTGAGCTATTGTTGGAAGTATTGGTGGTTGCTGCTGCTTCCTTAGAAAGCAGTGAAGAGCATTGCTTTGTAAGTGCTTGAGCTGCTGCAACAAGATAGAAGGAATAGAAGGAGCTGCTGCTAAGAGGGGTTGCAGTCAAGTAAAGGAAGAAAGGCTGCTGCAAAAAGGTTAAGAAAATCAGGTCAAGCAGTTCAGCAGCTTTAACAATTGAAGTTTGGGGCAAGCTAAGTTTTCTATGGCAGCTTCCCTCTATTTTGACGAGGTTTTGCTTCATTACAGCATGTTTGAAAAACTTTTGTGCTACAGATTTTACTAAGTATTCTAGCAAGTTGAATTGTTGGACAGCAGGAAATATAAGCTCAGATTTTGTATTTCACATGTTTTTAGTGAGGTTTTGTTGTGTTAATGTCTTATTATGGTGGTTTCTTTCTTTAGGCCTTAGTTTTTCTTTTATGCTATGAGGTTGGAATTAGTTTTATATCAAACCTAGAGTAGGTCTGTGATATCTCAGCTTTCTGGTGAGGTATTATCTTGATCAAAGATGAACACCTCACCAAAAAAGTCGAGATACCACATTATGTTTGGAGTTTTGTTTTTTATTAGGACAATGCTTCATCAAGAAGGTTGGAATGTCACAATATCATTGTAGCATGCCGTTTCAAGCTTGACGTGCGGTATGTTGAGCCAAATGTAACATACGTGTAGTGGACAGATGGTATGTTTATGTTGTAGTTTTCAACTCATAGCATAGGGAGTAAATTAAGGATTTAGAGAGACTTTGAGAATAACTAGAGATTATTATGATTTTTGAAGTGTATATTTTATAATAGAATGACATATACTTTTTATGTGTAAGAACTGTAAGGGGAGCAGGAATAAGAATCGGATCAACTCAAGAACAAGTTGATAATTTAGAGAGAATGGAAAAAAATTAGATGAAAAAGAAGAGAAATAAATCAGGTCATTAAATAAATGATATGTCATAAAAATATGGCATGAGATATAATATGAGTTGGTGATATGACTTGGGTGATATGAACGTCGTAGTATACCAATGATGGTATTGATAATACAAAATTGAAGTCTCTTAATGTTATGACTTTATACATCAAGAAGGTTGGGATGTCACAATATCATTATAGTATGCCATCTCAAGCTTGGCATACGATATTTTAAGCCAAATGTAACATACGTGAGGTGGATAGATGGTATGTTTATGTTGTCGTTTTCAACTCTTAGCATAGGGAGCAAATTAGGGATTTATAGAGAGTCTGAGAATGACTAATTGAGATTATTATGATTTTTGAAGTTTATATATTATAATAGAATGACAAATGCTTTTTATGTGTCAGAATTGGAAGTGGAGCAAGAATAAGAATCAGATCAACCCTTAGAACAAGTTGATAGTTTAGAGAGAATGGAAATAAATTAGATGAAAAAAAGAGAAATAAATTAGGTCATTTAATAAATGATGTGTTATAAAAATATGGCATGAGATATGAGTTGGTGATATGACTTGGGCCATATGCGATTTATAGTATACCAATGATGGTATTGATAATACAAAATTGAAGTCTCTTAATGCTTTGACTTGATAATATTGTATGATAAGGAAAATGATATTTTTCTAAGACGTTATCTTTTGAATATCATAGCATATGATTAATTTCGAGCACATAATACAGGGATTGATAGGGGCATATATTATGAATTATGCTATGAGATGTCATCAAAGATCTCATTATTAATAATACATGATGATAAGTCATAATGATATAACTTGATAATATACTATGCTAAGAGAAATGAGGTTTTCTTAAGAGATTATCTTATTTATGTCATAATATCTAATTGACCTCTAGCACATAGTGTGTGGCTTGATAGGCATGAGGTATAAAATATGCTATAAGATGGTATTAGAGACCTCATTATTCGTTATCACTTGTACTTTATATAGGATTGATGTGCACAGATGATATGATTGAGATGTTCTTAATTACAACTAGTACTTTGTATAAGTTTGATGTATTGGGGACGTGATATGCATATCGATTGAAGTGTTTGCAATTACTGTTAGTGTTTTGTGTAGGGTCAAATGTACTACATTCATGATTACATTTATAATTGAAATGATTGGTTAGTTAAGATATGTCAATGGGTTAAGGCTTAAATATGATATAATATAATGCTAGATTGAAATAAAATTAAAATGAGATAAGTGAGATGGGATGAAATTATAAGAAAATGGGATAATGATTAGTTGGAAAATTTTGATCTATGTATGTATGAGATAGAGATGCAAATAAGAAATATGAGACAGATGTGAATGTGAGAAATATGTGAAAAATGTATATGAAGTGTTAAGTCATTGTGATATGATAAGTAGTTATGTTTAAGGAATGGATATGATCATGATTTTGCATTCATTCATATTTTTTCCTAATCACAAATTTTATATGATCACGTGATTTTATTTTTTCACGTATTTTTACATGTTCTTATACCCTTTTTTTATGTTATTTCATATATGTAATGCGCTATTGTTATGGGTTATTTTGTTATTTATATGATCACATGAATTAACAATTTATCTGTCAAGTTATGAGAATTTTTTTTACTTATATTATAATTCATATCTTAGGTACATTGAGAGTATGGAAACTATGTGGCAATAGGGGAAATTTGATTGAGTGTTTGTGATATGTTTTGTAATAGTATTTGTGTTGGATGTTATATCTTTTTTGATGTTAGAAATGAATGCACTTATTATACATAATTACTTTGGTCATGTATGCAGATGTGCATATTTATACTTAGTTTATTTAGCTTTATACTTAGTTTACTTAGCTTTGTGTTATCAATTTAAAAAGTCATTGGGCTTTAAATTTCTTGTTTAATGTTAGAAATGAATGTACTTATTATACATAATTACTTTGGGCATGTATGCAGATGTACATATTTGTACTTCGCTTACTTAGCTTTGTGCTATCAATTTAAAAAGTAGTTGAGTTTTGAATTTCTCGAATTTATATAATATGGGAATGTTTTTGGTATGATGTTTCTTCTTTACCCTTGCTTTCATTACACTCTACCCGATCTGTATGATATTTTGTGTATTATTGGGCTATCGAATAAACAATGCATGACACCTTTATCACAATCCATTATCTTGGCTACTAAGAACTCATTTAGCAAACACATCACTTGTCACTTACGATAGGGGTGAAATCTCTTGAGCTAGTTGAAAATTTCCTCAAGGTTGGAGTGATTTGCTTCATCTTGGATTTGAGACCCTAATGGTTTGGTCCTTTCATGCCCTTGTATTTCTTTTCAATCTTCTCTTGGGCTTTGTTTATCTCGACCTCCTTCTAAAAACATAGATGGCTGAGTGTTCATCACAATTTAATCCAAAATTAGTAAGTGTTAGAAAAGCATTTGATGCTTCACCGTTCTTTAGGGCTCGAAAATCCTCTTCAACCACAAAACAATTATTATCTAAGATATGATAAACAATGATAAATTAACATATGAGGAATTTTTTTGCCTCCTATTGCAGGAAAATCCTTTACAAAAAACTTAAATTATCATGGACACCTCCTCAAGGTCTCTTTTAGGAAAAATAATGATGTTTTTTTGTCTCAAATTATATATTCGTCGACATTCTAACGGGTGCAGAGTGGACCATCTCTTTGACCAGACCCTCGAGATCATGCTTTGTTAGGCATGAGACATAATTGAATTATGACTAAAGACCTTGACAAGTGATGCTCCAGGAATATTTCTTTTCTAGGCTCTTTATTGAAGGTTGCTTGGAGAGTGATAATCTCATTTTTCTTGGACTTCTAATGGCCGAGGGAGGATTCATTAGTTGTTTGAAGACATCCTTCTAACTCGTTTCTCCTCCCTCCCATAGAAGTTGTCTTCTTTCACTTATTGATGATGTAGTGTGACTATTGTCATCTTCTTTTTGGGCCTTTGGGATCTCAGAGGGTAGGATCAACTTCTTTACCCCAATAGTAGATGTTCTTTTTAGATTTGTTTTCTTCTTGTTGTCCGACTTTGGTCCTTCAATTAGAAGCTTGATCATAGAGGTCGATTCGGGCACGTTGAACTCGTCCTTCCGAACCACCTTCAACAGGTATTGAAGGGACCCTTTCATTCTTGTTGTGACCTATTGTTAAAGATGTATTTCTACCTTTAGTTGAGGTGAGAAAAGGCATTTTAAAATATATTTTTTTGCCCCTTCTCCGCAAGTAAATGGACCCAAGGTATGTGAGAGTCTCTACCATTAAAACGATAAATAAAAAAATTACTATAGATTATATATTATTTTTTCTAAAATATCATTTAAAACATAAATTATGGTCATTGTGTGGGTGCCAATTGAGTTAGTATAATATTAAAAAAATATATTAACTATATTGAGAAAGGTTAAAAATGAATAGAAAGATTCTATAGCAAAAGATCAGTAAGATACAAATCTTGTTATGCGTATTAGTGAAGGGGCATTCTTTTGAGTAAGGTTTCGATAGGTTGATTTCAAAATCAAGTCCTCTACCATGATTTTTGATGGTCTAAGGCTTTTGTTCTTTACAAAAGTTGATGTAATTGAACTCTCTCCTTTCGTCTTAGCATTGCTTTGATGTGGGGTTCTTCTATGGAACCATGGATCAAAAGTACTTTGGTCGCTAGAGCTTAGGGAGCAAGGAAACAAGAAGGCAAAAAGTGGATAGTTGGGTGTAGGTTAATAATGCGAACATGAGTTCAAGGGTTTTATATAATTACTCTTAGGAAACATTTGCCATTAGATCGTACCAATGTGTCATATGATCATATGGTCAATAAACAACCCTTCTCTTTGGTCATTTTAGGAAAGATGTAAGAACTAAGCACATTTTAAGAAAATAATTTTTTACCATACAATGATCATCAATTGCAATTGTAAGCTAGTATTCATAATTGTGTATACGAGTACAAAATATCCAAATATGTTTCAAATAAGATAAAGATACTACATTATATGTTGTGAGAAAATTTTTAAGTTGAATGTGTTTTAGAATTATTTAGCGAACTTAGTCAGATGAATTATCTAAAACATTGTGATATATTTCATGATCAAATATGTATGGAATAAACTTATGAGACAAAAAATATCAAGAAGTTATTACTTGGAGATGGAAGTGATATAAACATGATGAACAAACAATTTTTTAGAAGTCAAGACCGTCATGTTGATATATAAGGGAATAGTGGCAAAATCCGACTTTAAAAAGTAAGTGTATCTCATAATTTCTAGACATTCTTGGGATGAACATCCAATGGCATCAATATATAGGCAAACACCGAAGTGTTTGTTGTTGGTGGATGCTTATGTAATTGACATGAGTGGTGGCAACATAAGAGATCTCAATGTCAATAGTTGATGAGCATGACTACCGTGAGTTGTCCATAGAATAGCAAAGCAACGTTGGTGCAACGAGTCAATTGTTTGAGGCCAACAATTAGGTTATGAGAGAGTGATCACCATGTGAATTGTTGTTAGAAGGATAGGGCATGATGATAATCAGACAATAATGACCAAATGGTTAGAACCCTACAATGAAGTTGAAGCAATATCCTTGCAAATGAACAGGGGTGTAGATTAAAGTGGTGAGAGGACCATGCATTGATTATGATAGTTGACATTTGGGTCATAACTAATAGAAGCTTGGTGAAGGTGTTGGACATTGGAGATGTCTTTGTAGATAATGGAAGGCATTAAGAAGTGCCCAAAATGTGAGTGGAGTGCTATTGACAATTGCTGAGAAAGTTGGGTTGAATAAAGCAATCAAAGTAGTGGGGGATGAAACAACTTCTTGCATGATGGTTGGAGGTAATGTGAGGTTGGTCAGTTTGTGGTATGGCTCTGGTGTTGTTATTCTCATTTATGGGTGCTTGAGTCAATCTCTAGCGTGCTTGCTAGAGAAATTTATTGATGCAAAGGGATGGAAATTGGGTTGACAAGCATTGTTTTGAGGTTGATGAATCGAAGAGTATGGGTTGTTGGCGCGCTATGATGTGAATCTAGGTTTTTGATGAGTTGGGGAAAGCATGGTAGATCATCATCTGCATCAGCAAGTCATCGTCTATGATTACTGAGTGATGAGGTAGGGCTGTTGGCTTGTTGGGATGATTGTGAGAGAGCTTTTGGTGTCTAGTTTTAGGATTGAGTGGTGCTGTGAATGGAAGCGGAAGATGGGGTTGGGTGGCATGGCAAGCACTTGATTTGGTGGCAACAACATAGGATCATGCATTTGTTGGGTGAGGTAATTGGTGTGAATAATTTGGTGAGAGGAGATTAAGGATAGTGAGATTATAGCTTATGAAAGTTGGAAGGCGTGGAGGGGTGGAATTAGCAAAATGAGACTTTTTTCCAATTTGTTTCTTGAATTTTTTCAATTTTATTCTTTTTTCACATTTTTTCTCTCTTTTCCTTTCTTGCCCTCTTTTCGTATAAACCTTTTTCTCACTTTTTTCACACTTTGTTTTTTGTCACTATTTTTTTTTATGAACATTTGCTTTTTCTTTATTTTTTAACCTCGCAATCTTTTTTCTTTAAATTCTAAAAACCTTGTGAAGTGAAAAAAATTATGAAAAAATGATGGTGGAGATATGAAATGATTAAGGAAGGAAAAATTTCTAAAATGAGAAGGAAAAATAGAGATGGAGAGGAGGAATATAAGTCGATCATTTTTTCTTATGAAACAAAGAACCTTGCTCATTGCTGTGATTCATTGCAAATTTAAGGTATCATGCGATGGGAGATCAAAGTATGTTTGTCGAAAGTGCATGTTTGAATTGATGGAAGAAAGAAAGGTGAACAATTGAAATTCAATGAATGAAGAGAAAAAATGGAAAAAAAACAATGAAATCCTTGGAATACGATGGGGAATAGAATGCTGTGAGAGAGAACCTCAGCCCTTCTGATGTCTTGCTTTATGTGGGCAACATCCTTGGAGTTAAGTCTGAGATAATGCTTCTATAAAAGCCATCAAATCTCTTGAGCATTTAAATTTTCTTTCATGAACCGAAGACCTCCCCACATTTGTATCATAATTTATGTTTATACTTATATAGTCTATATGATATTTTTGATAAAAAATAGTCAAATAAACACATACAATCATAGTTCTTCAAATTCACTCAAAACGCACTAAACTAACAAAATAAAACACTTAAAAAGAAATATAGGACACAATAGCTAAAATATTGAAAGAAAATGGCTCTCGATCTTAGCCAAATGTGGACAACCAACTCTATAGCAGTATTCTGCAAGGTTAACTGGCTACCATGCATTAGTTATGCATTTTCTAGTGCTAATATATGATTAAGTGGCCCCTTTTTATAGGTTTGTGTTTTCTGTGCAATTGGATACCCACCCAAGGGTATATTGAGCTTAACTTGAGCTCTTATTTATACATTTTATTTTGTATAATTCACGTATCCTTTCATTAATCATGATTCACATGGAGAAAATGTTTTAAAGTAGTAACAACAACTTCATTTTTTTTGCTAATTAATTGGTTTTCTTTTCTTTCCCCAACCAGATAAATGCCCTCATCATTTATTCTTAGGTTCAAAGTTTTGGTTTCAATTTTGCTTGTTTAATCAAAAGATTTGATAACTTTGATTGTTTGTATTTATTTTTTTTCATCTTTAATTATATTTAATGTAGTTTTGATTATTTTAAATTAGTTTTTATTTTGATTATTCAAGTATTTCTTGGTTTCAACCTTAACCATTAAAATCAACCGAAACTAGTTGAAATCGATTTTTGGTGATGGTTTCGATGGCAGAAACCAAGAAATACGAATCTAAACCCATTAGGCTACCTACTTCTGGAATTGATTTTGGTGTATTGCTTTTGTCAATCATTTTCTTACATTATAGTTAAAGAAATTGAAACAAGCACAGCAGTATAATAAGCATATCTTTTTTGGGTTTAACAGATTTTCCTTTTATCATTTGCAAGGTTTAACTCAAACGTAGTGTTGCAAATGATATATGTTTCTTCTCATCAATAAACGACGTTGTTAAATTTTCAAGGCAAACTTTTCCTTTTGTTTTTTAAGTAGTCTGCTTTCATCTCTTTACCTTATTTTAATCTTTTTATACAAATTTCTTAGTCTTTGGAGTTAATGTTTTGGCTCACATTGAAAAACATTACTGAAATTTTACTTTTATTCTCTAAATTCCTTTGTTGTTGATGAGGAAAATTTAGACTCTTGTATTAATCTTGTCAGCTAAGAGAGTTATCTAATTGAATGTATGTGCAAGCTTGATTGATATTACACAGGTGACTCGCAAATTAAAGCATTTTTTTCTAATTATAATGTTGTGCATTTCTTGATAATAAGCCTTAACTCTAAGTACGTCTATCTTATTGTGATCAATTGGGTTTTGATGGATATGCTTCATGCTCTTGTGTGTCATTTATAGTATATATGTTGTATGGAAATATAGTTCTGGTGCTGTATGATTAAAGGTTTGATTCAAATTGAAAATTCTTTTGAATTTGTTTTTGTAATATCATTATATTTTTTTATTTCACTTTATCCTTGTGATCGTTTTAAATGATTTGTGAATTTTTAAGCAATTTTTTTTTTTGAAAGTAATATGATACATGTGTTCATTTGCTATTTCGTTAAGTAGAATGAGTGATAGGAGATATACTAAGACACTGGAATTAATAAGAATTTTTTGTTGATTTTCTTTGTTGAATTATTTAATTATACAGTTCTGCTGCTATTTGAATGAAGGTTAGATTCAAATTGAAAATTCTTCAGAAGTTTTCTTAGCATCATTTTAGTTTTTTAAATTCACTTTCTTTATGTGCTTATTTTAAAAGATTTCCGAATTTTAAATAAAGAAATTGATGTGTTTTTAAGAGAAATTTAATACGTTTATTTATTTTTTATTTCATTAAATAAAATCAGTGACAGGATATATGCTAGCCATTGATATTAATAAGAATGTTGCTTTCCTTTGTTGCATTATTTAAAATGATTATTTCATTATTGTTTGCTGAACTGTTGTTTCTACAGCCGAGTTGTTTGTGAATGGAGAAATTGTGAAGAGGTCTCCAGAGCGTCAGAGAAGGGTCGAGCCAGCTCCCCAGAGGGCCCAAGACCGACCAAGATACAATGATAGAACCCGTTATGCCAGGCGGAGGGATAACCGCTGAAATTGGTATGCATTCAAATCCTCCAGTAACCATCTCTGCTGTTATATTATTACTCTGTAAAACACTTTGATTAGTATGTTGTTAGGATATTAATGGTGGGAGTTCTTTGTCATGTGAATTGGAGACGTTAAACAAACTCTATTTTGACATTGTTCAATAACTGATTCTATCCATGGAGGGTTGTTCTTCTTTCCTCTTACATGATATGCAAAAATTTCTCCTTCAGCCTGTGTAGTGACGATGACACAGCAACTGTTGATTGAATTTTTTTTTGCATATGTAGTGCATTTGATTGTGTTCTTCCCCAATCTTATCATGTTTGTTTGTTCATGTGAACTTGTTTGTTATCATCCATTTTTGTTGTTGTTTTTGGTTATGCAAATTCATGATTGTTGCACCTTTTTTTTATTATTTATGATTGATGTAATATATATGTTTGGAATAAACTTTTGCACAACTATAATTATGAGCTCTCTAGTTCGTTGATTTTTTATTAAACAAATTATTATTATTAATTCAACTATGTTGACTTTAAAATTGAAGTTATCAACCTTAATATTCATAATAAGTATATATACTATTAAATAAGTTTTTTATGTATAATAATTTTAATAATTATATTATAATTGTTTTCTCATATGACAACTCTATTGTGGGTGTAAACAAAATTGTCTCAGCAATAGTAGAGACAAATTAATGGTAAGTAATGTGGGTATCCATAAACAAAGTTACTAGACTGGCACATACACAAGATGCTTATCACCCAAATATTATGATGTACTTATTCTGTTCAATAGTTAAGAAAAGCTCAATTGAGAATGACCATTAATCGAAAGGGGTTAGTATTATATTAAAATTTACATGATTTTCAACAATATAATATAAAAAATAACAAATTTTATAGATTGTGTAATAAAATTTTATAACACATCAATATATACAACATTGAAGTTTAAGTTACTCTTCATGTTGAACATGTATATCATTTGGGATCTACTCATTAGTCAACATAATCTCACCTACAAATGCATATTGTATATTAACCTCATTTGGTTAGTCACACATTTAAATTCAAGAACATGATGTTGCATTTAATTGTCAATTGTCAGTTAAATTATGAAATGCTTCTAACTATTATCTATTTTATTCTCACATATCAAAGAAAAAGAGTTTGAATTATGCCACATAAAAATACATGACAATCATTTAAACTTTGTGATAATCTTATTTTATTGAATTGATCTTAAAAAATTGATTATATGATACCAAATATCTAAATACAATTTTAAATATGATTATTTATGTGGATAATTAGCACCAAAAAATGGAGGCATAAAAAAATTAATTCTTTCCTTTGTTTTTAAAAGCTTGTTCTTTCCTCATCTTCACTTCTACTCTTTTATAAGTTTGATCTTTTTCTTTCTTTTTTTTCTTTTAATAATAATAATTTTTTTTTAATAAAAATTCAATGAACAAATAACTTCATTAGCTTAAAAAAGGTACATAACCGAAAGAAAAGTTTAATTATTTTTTTTTTCGTTTTTTGTTTTTTTTTTTTTTAAGTACAAAGCTATTCAAGTTGTTCTTTATTAGAGATTCCATCGTTATTATTGAAATTAATAAACTGTGTTTACATATAATTATATTTGAAGAACTTAATATTGGCCACTAATGGTAGACCCACAAGAACTTGCCACAAAATTTTAAAAATAAAATGACAAAATCAAAATTATTATTTAACATCTATGATTATTATACTAATATTTTATCTCATTTTTTAAAAAAATAAAAAATAACAGCATACATCTGCTAATATTTTATCTCGTTTTGAGCCTTATCGTTGAAATAAACAGATTTTAATTTAAAATATGGGTGTGTCTGTGCTTGAATAATACCTTCACAGTTTAAAAATATATATATTTTTAAAAATAATTAAATATCATTCTTAAAAAATCGTATTGCTTTTATACTTGAAAACATAAGAGATACCTTATACTTATATACCACCTGCAAGTCTAAAAGAATAATTAAACATAATATTATAAAAAATATCAAAATTGAATTTTTTTTAAATTTTAATATTTTTAAATTTTAAAAATTTTCACAAAATTGAATTGAAGTTCGTTTTTTTTAAGGCATTAAAAAAATATTATTGAAAATCTTTCAAAAACACAGGCCTGAGTGAGAGAATTCTACTAACTAGAGATAAAGTTGTCTGTTTACTGCTGCAAAAGTTCGTTCAGAAGAACGAAAAATTGCTTTTAAAGGCCACGCTGTAGAGGAAATCTCCTTCCCACCGCCCGTGCGATATCCATCCACCATTCGCGACCATATAGAGAAGGAGAGAGGAACATCAGCTCAACCATGGCAGTAGGCTCGCCCTTCTTCTCGATTTTGTGTTTCCCTTCCCCTTCCAAATCATGTCTTCCCTCTGCCACATTATCTAGAGCTAATGTAAGCGTAGACTTCTTGTTTCCTCGTGTTTGCTTCCGTAGATCAATCACATCTACAGCACCTCGCTCTCTTTGCACTGTTTTTGTATAAACTTGCTCTGCTGTCATTTTTTCGAACATTTTTTTGTCAATAATCTTGGTTTTTTGTTAGCAACGACAGAGTGAACGTAAACCAGTACAGCTTCCTTCTTTGTTTTCTTTTCTTATTTTAGCTTTACAAATGCTTAATGTGAAACCAGGTTACCATCAGTTGTCATCAGAAGTTAGAGGAGTGCAAGAACAATGAAGGAATGCAGCGGCTGCAGCTTAATCGTCGGGACGTGCTACGTTGCTTTACCTCCGTGGTCGGATTGGTACGTCACTTTATCTCCCAATTCGTTATTGGTTAATGTTTTTAAATTGAAGTAGAATTTGGGGCCTGGGCATTGTTCTCAAGAAAAGCGCATGATTGTAATAAAGATTTTCTGATGAAAATCCCGGGTTATTTTATCAAAACAGGCCCTAGAGAATGGAGACAATAAAAGAACAATCCTCCTGATGATCAGCTAATGACTATCTTTCATTCTTTTGATAAGGATTTTTTCTAATGTACACTTTTAACAATCCTATTTACTTATTATCTTAAACCATAGTATCACCAATGTACCATTTGTATCTATGCTAATCACTAATGTAGAACTTTTTTTTAAATAGTAATTGTAATGTTCCATTGTTTGTAAACTATTATTTAGTTTTTGCATTTCCCTTAATAGATGGCTTAGGTCATGCTTAAATTAGTCAAATAATTACTAATATATTTATTTCCCTTGTTAGATGACTTAGGTCATCTTTGATTAGTACAATACTTAACTAATAAACAAACTCTATCTAACATTTTCTGCCATTATGTTTCACATAAGCCATTATTTTGTACAAAGTATATCACCTTTTATTAATTTCAAAAAGAATATGTTGTCATGGCTATGACTTGATGGCTCCATGAACAAATCTTAGAGTTTCGATCTCTTCCAAAAAGCTTGAAAGGAACACCACAGCAAAACCTAAAAAATGTTAAGTACATAAAGGTTAGTCTAGCATGTCAGCCAAAGTTTTGTTTAGCCATCTTAGAAGGCAACAAAAACCATGGAAGCCACGAATGCATGGGCACTTGATTTCAAAGAAATGAAAACCATGGGAGCCACTTAATTGCACATTAGGGTTCAAATATTATATGAAATTTTCAGGGCAAGGCTGATTTAACTCTCTTTTGTACTTAACAATTAGTTTATACGCATGGTTTATCATTTCCTGCTGCAGCTGAGCATCAACTTGATCTTTATTCAAAATCAGTCTACCTTTTTTCAAGTTATAAGATCCCTTAATTGGATATATCTCAAATTGAGTTGTTTCAAAGTTTTTTCTTTCAAAAAAATGGTGTCATTAGAATCCTGTACCTGGCTTCATTATGTTATATTGCAAGTGAAAGGAAAATTTAAGGGTTAGGGCTTCATGATATCCTTGTAAAACATTGAATACCTAATGCCAAATAAACAGCAACAAATTCAACTACATAAGAATTATGGTAAACATCATGCAAACCATGGTTTCTGTAGCAAATTAAATACGTTATGATGCACATCACTCTAGATATTTGTTCCCTGTAGTACTTAAACTGGATGGTTCCAAGTGAAGATATTATTTTTTTCTAAAGAAATGAATCCAGAAAGTCTTCTTAGCACATTTTACCATAAGACCGATTAGAGACAAAAACAAAAGTAGCTATAGATTAAGTATTCACCCAAATCTTTCATCTCCAACTCATGCTTCCTTTGATGATTCTGTATGAGTCTACAGTTCTTTTGATTGTTCAATTTTGAGTCCACTCCGTTGTGTTTGTTGAGGCAGATGTCTTACGGCTACTGGATTAGGTTGCAGAAGGATGGCTACAGGAGAGCTGTGAGAGGAGGGCTACAGCTATCCTGCCAGAAGCCTTCTCTGCATGTGCAACAATACACTACCTACATGCTAATTTTCATAGGAAACTTCTCAAGCTATCATTCGTTACATACCTTTATGTTCCTTGGGGAAATGGGATGATACACTTTTTTTGGTAGGGGAGCTCTCTGATTTACTGCTCTGTTCGTAAACATTTTTGCGATAGATTATCTTGCTCTGTGCCTCGGAATTTATGCCCAGTTGATGTTTCTAATCTCATATTTAGGTGGGCATGGTGGACGACCCTTGGCTATCTCTGTCACTTAATAATTTGTAGGCTCGTATTTTTAAACTAGTTGGTTGTTGGTTTGGGCTGTGAATAGTGCTTTTGGTTCCTCTGGTAACAGATGGGCTGATTTAACATGTTTTTCTGCCTAGATCTCTTGGTTTGTTTTCAAAGATTATCTCTTCTTTGTGTTTCTCATGCCTTCCACCTTATGTTGGTTTCAATCCTTTATGGTTATTGTAATGTTGTACTTGTCAACTGTATATAGTTATTTTTTTTTAATAATTAACTGTTAACGTAGTATTCTTTAGCTTTTAATGCATTTGCCTTGGTTAGGGTGTCCTCCACCAAAGCTATGCTAAATTCACTGGGCTTAGGACATCAAATGTAACAGACTTTAAGTGATGCATCTTGAGGTTTAGTTTGGAAGATGTAAATGAGATTCAGGCTAGAGAGATAGATCATAGTTTTGCTGTTGGGCCAATTGATTTATTTCTTGTTTTATATTTATTAATGAATAATAATTCCATGAAAAAGATTTCTTAGAGAGCTGGTTCAATCATTATTTGTAATCTTCAAGCCAAATAATCCTTTATTTTATCTTAGTTGTGGTTTCTAGTATTATGTGATTACCAAATGCTGTTAACTGGAATAATTTTCATGATGTTGAGTGTTTGCCAGCTTTGCTTAATAGGAAATGATAGTAGGCTCTGAACTGCATACGGAAACTGCCTTTGCTGCTGATCTCATCCAAAGAAGACAGCGATATGAATTTCAGAGCAAGTTCTCGAATTCGTTTTGTGTGTGCTTATGCATGTTGTTTGGTACAGTCATTTGCTACATCTACTTTATCTTCTTGTGTCATTTCAGCAATTGTTAAAGACACCCTTTCCAAAGCATTGAAGGTAGCTAGCCTAAAATTCAGTTATGCACATTAAATTACTCTTAAAACTACTAAAAATTTTTGTTCTCTTTTGAAGCAACACCTAGAGCTCATACCATCCATACTAACATTAGCTCTGAATGATGCTGCAACGTATGACAAGGTGACAAGATGATCTATAAACATCTGCTTATGCATTCAACTACGGGGTAACTCATCTTTCTGGAATGCAATTTTTAGGCTACCAACACTGGAGGACCAAATGGTTCTATCCGCTTAAGGTATGTTAGGATATTGGATTTGAAACTTTATTTAACATGTAGTATAATTTCACTAGAATTTTGAAGCCATGACTCGTTAATTTTCCATAATTAAGGATGGAGATCAGCAGACCAGAGAATAGGGGACTTTCTGCTGCTTTGGATCTGTTAGTGGAAGCTAAAAAAGAAATTGATTCCTATTCAAAAGGAGGTCTTATTTCATATGCAGATCTCATCCAGTTTGCAGGTAGTGTATCATGTCCTGTTTAGCGACCGTTCCATTTTATTCCTGTCTTCCAATGATATGAAATTTGTTATTCCAAAATTTTCTGCATGAACATCTTGAAATAATATGTCTAATACAATTGATTCTTTAATATAAATTTTGAGCCGTTTATTTAACATGTAGCTATCTATTTATCAATGATTATGGAAATTTTTTTGTTACAAAGTTGATTGTATTTGATGTAATCCTGTCGCACATAGTACACAGAATTGAGTGAATAATATGTTTAAATTAATAAGACTTTCTTTAATGTTTATTTTTGTTAATGCCAAAATTGGGTGATCAAGTAAAAAATGAGTATGGAAATTGTGATAACACAAATCATATGAAAGGCGTTAAAGAATAAAAAAGATAAAGGAAAAAAAGCTAGACACCAAGGTAAGAAAATCTAAACATTCTTGATGAAATCTAGTACATAGCTAGACTGAAAAATCAAATAATTGATTATTATTGAAAAATCCATGAAAAAGTTTATTGGATAACATATTGAATCTTAATTAATGCCTACAAAAAAGCATGTAATGTGCATCATGCAATGTACATGAATGTGATGATGGCTTTTTGGCCTACTTCTATTAATTATATGCCACTTTAATATTTGACTAATTTAATATTAATTAGGAATGATGACAGTAATATAGTATTTAATAATTAGTAAATTGAGCATAGTGTATTAGTTTATGCATATCGATTATCAATTATGACTTGTTAGGTTTATATGTAACTCATATTGACCTTTGTAATGGTGTTAGTATTGCACGTAAGGAGCAATAGACCATGCATAATGCTTTCATGGTTCGTAATAGTCATGCATCATATTATTGTTAATGATTTTAATTTTTATTTCATGTCGCTAAGTTCGTAATTACATTCTTAATATTGTGTGACTAGGATGTCATCTAAAACAAAGTTGTAGTTTTACCTAAATTAAATCTAGGCAATATTGTGTTTGGTACAAAAGATCTAAGCAATGATCTTTTGTATGATATCAAAGTTAGGCTTAGTGAAGACCCAAGTTTGTAGTATTTTTTATATGGACTTAAGCTAATTTGAAAACTAGACCAAATTAGGATAAAATAACATGCAATGTACTTTATTTTTCTTATGAATTTGTAATTTTTTTTGAAAATATAAGGGATTTAAAAAATGCCAATAATTATTTAACAAATGGAACTATATTGCTTTAATACCTTTTTGTGGTTTGGAATGCTTTGTAAAAATATAATAAAAAAGTATTTTTTGTTCTATAAAACTACTATTATGAAGGTTTCAAATTTCTAATTTTCTTATATATATATAAGGAATAATGCATTTTATTTTAAAAATTATACGTTACGTATCATAGATCATATTGGATAATGCATGAAGAACTAAATCATACAAAGCAAAATATGGGCTGATTTTGTATTAGAATATACAAGAAATAGAATAGTAAGGTATCAACTATTGATGCTGATTGTTTTTAATATATATATATATATATTAACATATATTAATAATAGTCACACTTATCTCTTATTTAAACTATGTTTTTTGAATTTGTGCCAAACATATGATGAAAATAGGAAGCACAATCATTAAACATGATTGCAATAATCATTTGGAAAGAATGAAGAATGATCACAAAGAGTGATTGTCAAAACTTGATCATGAAAGAGTGAACTAATGCATCGGGGAAACATCATGATGGTGAACAATTGTGCTCAGTTGTGATGATGAATGATTATGATAAAAAATGGTTGTAATGAGGAACAATTGGCTTAAGTATGGTCACAGAGGAATGGTACAATTGGGAAGAAAGAAATAATATGATTGATAAGTGTTAGAATGAGAATATTAGATGTTCACACAAGAGGGCTGAATCATAAATTATAATTTTAAAAATAATAATTAAAATAATAAAAATCTTATTTATTTCTGGAGAGTAATTGCTCTTATAAATTGTTTTATAAAGTCTTGTTATTTTAAAAACTCTATGTGAGGTATGCAATAAAGTAAATAATATAAATATTTTGAGATGGTTCGATCCAAAATTTGGATCTCTACATCTACCCTTAGTTAAAAGAGTAAGCTTACTCAAGTAACACTTTTTGTAAATATAAGTAGACAAAACCTCACATTAGGTTAAAAGATCCTACAAAGTGCTTGATTAAAGTACCTTACAATACTTGCCCAAAAGAGCTTATAACATTGGGTCAAAACACCCTACAATCATTGGTTCGAAAGACTCTACAAGCCTACAAGTTGGCCAAAAGAACAATAAAATAACTAAGAAAAAGTTTCAATAATAGAACAAATAATCAATATAAAAGGTTCAAATACACAAAATATTATAACTCAATAAGAATATCTAGTGACGTGCTAAATTGATATAAAATAATTTAGAATTGATTTGTAATTTAACTCAAGAGAAATAGATTGAAGGCTAATATAGAATGAGATCTAAGATTAAGTGTGTAACCTTACACTTTTTTTTGCTTTTCAATGATTATATTTAAGTGTGAATCCTTGTAAATGATATGCAAATATTTATTACTTTTCTCAAAGTTTGGAAGTTATTTATGGAGATTTAAGAAAGCTCTTAATGACTCTATTCATCCCAAATGATTCTTAAACAATTAATTTGGAAATTCCCAAAATTTGATTAAACTAGTCGTTATTAATTTAAATGATCCAAAGGATCTTACTATATGATATCATTAATTTGTGCTAATTGTGCTATACATTAAATGAAAATGTTTTGTATAATACTCTAGTTTCCTCTTCTTGAAGTATTCATAGCCCATTAGCTTAATCTTAGCATATGAAATTCCCTGGATTTTACAATTCAATTACTAGTTGAGTTTTTAAATTTATGTTATATTAAATGTATTATATGATGAACAATTTTGTATGGTTTGATCTTGATTTCACATTAAACAATCTTTGAGTCCGTTCTCTTTGACTAAATTGTGCTTTACGATACAATAATCAAATCGTACAATCCTTTTAGGTTATCTTTTTTATCCTTCCATCTAATTGATTGTACTTTGTCCAATTGAAGTGATCGCACGGTGTGATAGATGTCATTGTACTGTACAAAAACCAGAGCACTAGTTATGATACCTAATTGGACAATCTTATCACTCTTTCATTCTTAACTAATTGTATTGTATGTTCATGTGATTGTATTATACTATGTACTCATTTTAATATTTTAGAATTTTTGCATTTTAAGTATTTTGAACACAGTATATGAATAGAAAATATCATTTTTAATTTTTAATAAGACAATTCTATAAATCAAGAAATGCATGTGTTAATCTACCCTAGAGGTTTATGGAAAAATTTTTTCAAAACTTTTATCATACACTTAAATTATCACTGTTTGTTCTAACACGTCAAGAATGTTGTTTATTATAGGTCTTACATTTGAAAAGCAAGTAAAACTCCAAAATCATCATCTCTAAGTATACTCAACTTTCTACGTAGTGTAAGTTATTGTTTATACCAAACATTGTCAATTAGTCATTAAAGTTAAGACTAAACTCCTCAAATTGGTCATCTATTTGTTTTTGAGACATATGATCTGAAACACCTACGAAAAAGAATTAGCATAAAAAGGGAATTGTTTTGTTGTTATTAAACTGCTTATATATGGATGAAGAGTTTAACAAGGACTAGTATAGAAAGGACTGATATGGTTAGGAAGAAAAGATGAGGAATGATACAGTCGAGAGGGAAGGAAAGATATAATCAGGAGGGAAGGAATGATATGGTAAGGAAGGATTGTGTGGAAAAGGTACTGTTGTGAAGGAATGACTTAGTTGGAAGGGAAAGAACGTTAAGTTCAAGAAGGAACGTCTTGAGGGGAACAAGTTGGTCGTGAAGGTACAGTATGTCAAGGAGGAAGGAATGATGTGGTCGAGAAGAAAGTAATGATCGTGATGAAATAGTGAGATATGATTGTATCGTTTTGCTTTGTAATCATATATTACCAAAAGTGCATTACAGGCTTTTTGTTTTTTGAATTGTATATTGTTAATGGAGAAAGAATGTAGGATAGAATTTAACATTGTTCTTTTTGCATGAGCAATGCTATTCATTTTGTAGGTTTGTGGTAAAAAGTGTGGAAGTGGGTGCCAGTGTGTGGGTGAGGTTGTTGTGGGGATGCATGATGACTACGAAGATATGTAGATAGGTGCGCTTTCATGGTTTACAGGAGAGTAGGGTTCACGAGTTAGTGGGATGGACAAGTTGGGGTTGTGCATAGGTGAACGAGATGTAGGTGCATGCGCACGAGAGGACATTGTGTGTGTGGTTGACCAAGCAATGCAAAGAGGCAATTGCTATAGTGATGATTTTCAAAAGCTATAATGTTGTGTTGGGGAGGGGTTAAGAGATATAAAAAAATGAAAGTCATAAGAGAAGAAGATGGCCATCAAACACTTCCATGGATAGGTTGTCCACCAAGCCTCACAAAAGCAAGCCATCAAGCATCACTAAAATAAGTCACCAAAATATTCGAGCACTTTTTTGTAAACATTCATCATTTTGTGTTTTATTTATCCTTTAATTTGTTTAAATAAAAAAATTATGAAAACTACATAAAAAGAAAGAAATATTAATGATACTAAATATCTTAATCAAATTTTTCATAATGCATACTTTAAGTGCATGAAAGAAATAAAAATATCTCAAATAAAATAAAAAATCAAGCCATGTCATATCTTGAAACTTATTTAAGAAAACCCAAATAAAGAATGAATAATCGAGATTATTTGTATTTTTGGGGGGAACCCAAGAGAATCTTCGTAATGAACTAATCTTTAATGAATCATCTTAAATAATGACCAAATCAAAAGACTTTATGAACCACAAATAAACTAAGATGAATGAATCATATCATGTCATTCAAACTATTTGCTGTCCAACTTATTCTTTTGTATATTATTCTCTTATTTTGCATTATTCTCCCCCTCTTAAAAAATTTTCATCCATAAGATTGCTATTTTGGAAAAGAAGGGTGGACCATTATAAGCTATCTAGAGGACAACTAAGATACAAACTTAGCAACAATAATGAATTATGATCTATTGAATGGTCCAACTAACATCTCAATAGTATCAATAAGTTAGGAGGTTGACTAAGATATGCTTTATGCCATAATAATAAGTTAAAAAAACATCTAATATGGTGGTTTGCTTGTAGAAGTCAATTGTAACTATTTCCAATTCCTATGACCTATGTGTGGTAGTAATGATATTCTCAAGCTATCTTATAGATTGAATAACATGTTTGTAAAATAATAAACTTATTTAGAGAAAAAAAAAAAAAAAAAAATACAAATTCAATAATTTCTACATCTTGAATGAAATAACTAAGAATTTGTGGATTAGAAGGCATATGTTTATGAGAATTCTTTTCTTTAGGTAAGGTGGTAAGATATGAAGTAGTATTTTCTATAGTAGTTGATATAATGGATGACTTAGAAATGGTAGAGCAACTGAAAAGGCTCCATTTTTTTATATGATAAAATTGGAATATTTTGAGAGGGCTCTTTTAGCAATGTATAGGAGGGTTCTTTGGACTCATGTTTGGGTTCATCTTTTGTTTTTGGTTCAAATTCATGTGAAGGAATGCAATTTTTATTTGAAAATGGAGTTTTATGTATACAAGGGTAATTAACATTGATTTTACATCTAAATGAAATTTTCATAAATCATTTATTTGTTTAGCCTCAACTTTTCATTCAATGTTGGCCCAAGTCAACAAATTTGCTTTTAAATAGAATAACATCATCCTAAATATATAAAGGAGAATGTTGGTCAAATTTTATTAGAATGAAGCATCTTTTCAGAATTTAACAATGCAAATTATTGGTGTCGATAATAGAATAAAGACATGAATAATTTTACAAAAATATTATATTGAATAATATAAGTATTGATGACATTAACTAGACATTTAATATCAAATATAACTCTATATAATTTGTTATGTCAAGAGAGTACAAAATACATAATATTGGTCACGAAAAATTTAATATGATTTTCAAATGATGAATATATTTAATAATCAATATATATATATATACATATGATTAAAAGTTTTTTTTTATATAATTCATATATACTAGGTATAAAGGAAGAATTCAAGAGAGGATAATTAACCAAAGAGATTTTTAAAGATTTGGAATAACAATTAAATTATCAATGATATGTTAGTTTGATTGTTGATAACTAGTTTGTTGGAGGTAGTTGGGAACTTCATTATCATCATTGTGATGGGATGTTGTGTTATTAGGCTTTGTTATCATGTAAGATGGAATTTGGCACTGTTCAGTTTGCTTTAGTAGCGTTATTTATTTTATAGGTTTGTGTTTAGGTGTGTGGAGGCCGATGAAAGCAGGAAAGATTTAAAGATTTTAAATAAAATCAAAATACCAAATCATATCATCTTGATGCTTATTTAAAGAGATAGAAAGAGGATAATAAGGATTCTTTTCATCTTAGGAGGGAATTCAAGAGGATCTTCATGATGAATTATTCTTTAATGAACCATAATAAAAAATTAAACAAACAAGAGTCTTCATGAACCACAAATAAGCTTAAGATGAGTGCATCATGGCACATGCCATTTAAACTTGTCTTTTATCCAACTTATTCTTTTTTGCGTTATTCTATTACTCTACATTAGTTATTATTTTTTTCTTTTTCGATCATAATCACAAATCCTACTAAAGGTAGTTTAGATATGTATTACAAACTCAAGTAAACATTGTGGATATGTTTGGAAAAATATTTGAAAGAAAAAAATGTGATGTATGTTTATTTGCAAAATAATTAAATAAATTAAACTTAAAAGTAGAATTTCAAGAAAAAAATGATTTTGATATAAAAAGGAAATCGAATCTTAATGGGTGCACATAAATGTGGACACCAAAATTGGTTGATGAGCATGAAAATTGTGATAACACATTAACCGTATAAAGGAGAGAAGATTTGAAGAAAATAACAAAAAAATGAAGGGGCAAACTTATGTGGAAAAACCCAAGGTAGGTAAAAACCATGACAACAATGTTAGCAGCTAAATTATATTATGATGGTAACATGAGAAGGAAGACTCAAAGAGGTAGGCTCTTAAGGTAAGGAGAATCTAGAAGAAAAAGAGGTGAAGTTTTTTGTTGTATTTTTTACCCCTAGTTATGGTACTTTGTTTGACGATAACAAACTTTAAGTATTTCTGATAAATTTGTCTAGGTGATTTTTTAGATTTTAAATAGTTGATGCTCTTTTTTATGAGAGAATTTAAAAAAGAAAAGGAACAAAAGTGAAATATCATGAAGATCATCTTATTTGGAGTGATAAACCATTAAGAGATACATTTTAAATTTAATTTTAAGTATTTTTAATTTTATTTTACTTAAAATGTTAAGTTTGATTGAAATATTAATGATAAGTCACGCAAATTAAATTAAAATTAATCTTAGAAAAATATTTAGATTTTTTAATATCTTTGATCTATCTTATCTTGATTATTATTTTACCTTAATCATATATTTGAAAATCTCAATTAATTTATTATAAAAAATATGTTATAGTAGTATTAATTAATTAGTAAAACTCGTTAACCCATTCGCTACATAACGCTTTAGGTCAAGACAATGAAGCTTGAATCGATTTGGTATTGTAAACAGGTTGTGTAATCAACCCTGCACCAGCATTAAAGTGTATCAAATCGGTTTATCACTCCCGCATTTGTAAATCATCCATAAATCAGGTATAACGCGTCACTAGTTGAACAGGTTATGACTTCTTAAGCAGGTCAAAGGGTAGCCAACCCTAATAGGTTAACTTATAGAATGACGCAAAGCTTTATAAAGACAATTTCTTCACTAGTTCCAGAATGTGGGAGTAAAACTTTGCCTTTTTGTCACATGACTTGCTTCCAAATTGCGGGAGTAACCAGAGTTGTCTGATTGCTCAATTTTGCTATCAAACAATGTTGATCTCATCTGCCTTTTTATAATTTCTGGTTATATCTTTTGTTCGATCGTGCCATTTCATGATCGCATGGTTTATTTATTATCCGTGCGTAAGACTTAAATCAAGTCATCATATCATTATTTAGATCTAACGATCCTAATTAAATCTAATTTCTAAATAGTGTTTGTTGAATTTCATCTATTCGATGATTCTAATTGAGCGACTCCTGCTCAACGACTCTTTTAGTCGTTATTTCAAGCTGTTAGAATATGTTATTTAAACAATAATTTTTAATTAAAATATGTGAACGCTAGTTGAACTCTAACAATTAATTTTCTACCTGGTAAGTATTTTTAGTCATTAGAAAATGTTTATAACTAGAATTATTTTTGAACGAAATAGATTGATAAATTTTTATATAATATAAAGAAAATTTTTAAGTCTAGACATTCAAGCAATTAGTAGCTTGTTCTCATTGTCACTTCTATACGTTGCTTTTTCAGTCGTGAAACTCTTAAATTTGGCTTTCTTCTCAATTCAACTAAGTTATCAATTTTCTTTATTTTTAATTAATTTAATTAATATATTTGTATCTTGTTAATCATTTTATCAAGCATAGGATTTTGTTTTAATTAATTTCGATTGTGTCGTCGAACATTTTTCCTCTATTGTCATTTTATTTCGTTGTAAGGCCGTAGTAGTAATTTGTTTTTGTTTAGTTGTTGTAAGGGTTTAGCTAATCTGTCTTTTGACAAAAGGCTTATATTGAGTGTTTGTTTTTGCTTGGTTTTTGTTAAGGATGGACTTAAGTCGAACCACCTAAAAATTATTGTACTTTTTTAATTTTTTTTAATTTTTCTATCACAAAATTTTTATAAAAATCAACTTATTTTAAATTAAAATTAAAAATTATATAAAATTATTTTTAGAGATTTTTTCAAGTTTATTAAAAATTATTTTTTACAATATTTTTGTAAGAAATACAATTTTTTATTCTTAACAATTTCTATTTTTCTTGTTGAATCACACTTCAATTAGTATCAGAACAAGGTCCCTTTCTATTGAGAAGAAATTCTTTGATAAATCTACGAGTCAAGTTAATTTTTTAATAAGTTTGGGTAAAGATGCTTTAGCAATTAGTATCTGTGTCTCTTATTGAGAGATATGATGTGAAAGAGGTTAAAGTCTTGTTGTTGCAACTTGAGCCCATATTTATGAAGCTTTGGGACCACCAATGCTTGAGTCCTGGTCAAGTTGCCAAAATTAGCACCAAATAAGGTCTCTTTCTTTGTCCATGTTTGATTGTTGATGCAACAAGATGACATGACTTGTCTTTCAAAGTTTTCTATAACACAATTGAATTAAAATGCATGCCAACCATGATTGTTCTATTGTAATGATCAAGAATGAAATGGAATAAATGTTATTCGTCACTACAAGAATAAGAAAGTCATGGTGATGGCTTTAATTAAACATGTTAATTTTGTGTTCATAGTTTTCAACATTTCCATGCTTATTTTGGTGGGGTAAGGAATTTGTTGCCAACATTGCGATGAAAGTATCGAGGATATATTTGTAGATGTTGCAAATATATTCTTGGTTTTTTTGGCAGATGCAACTTGTAGGAGTAATGGTTTCCTTTAAAAGTAATGAACACAACTAATATGCATCTCTTAAAGCTATTGTCTTATGCTTTTGAAGATACTATTATTGATGGAAAAATGCATGGTGGTTTTTGTATACATCTTCTCCTGCAAAACTTGGTGTTAGCAATTTTATGCCATTCATCCTTGTGAATGTTTATGTTAACAACGTTTGTGATCTTGAATTCATTGCATTTTCCAAATGAATGATTGAATGCGATATTGCATATTTCTTGATTTAATGATACTTAAATTTATGAAGAATGGTAGAAGATATGCATAGTTGTATTGTTAGTAAGTTGAAAGATCTTCCAATTATCATATAATGGACTTTTTTTGACTTGCTACTTTGGATAAAGTTTTTATGCTTGTAAGCATTACCTTATTATTTTTTTTTTTTGTGTTAGTTTTCCAAACAAAAGATTGGTTCACAATTAATTAAAAATTATTGATGCAGTAGATTAAGCATATCCAATAGAGCTTAGGATGGGGTTTACTTTTGTCATCAGTCTTGGACTATATATCTCAAATAAGTGTTATTGGATTGTAATAAGTTATTTATTGAGTTGGAAAATGATTTATTAGTTGTCTGTATTATTGGATTGTAAAAAGTCATTTATGAGGTCTAAGATTGTTTTTTAGTTTTTTTTTACTAGTCTTTTATTTTTTGTATTTTTAATTATTTTGTTAGTTTTTTGAAGAAATGATATTTTAGTTATTATTGTTATCGGGTTATAATAGATTGTAACAAGTTATTATGAGAGAAATGATATTCTTTTATTTTGTTTTTGTCTTTTAGTTTTCATACACCTTTTCATTTTTTAGTAGGGCTTAATTTTTGTATTCAATTTAAATGCTTGTGGTTGAATAAAAAGGGAGCTTTTGAATTGCTATCAATTTAATAAAAAATGTTTCATGATTGGCATGCATGAACAAGAAATTCTTTTCATGGATGCATAGACTGATTTTTGTTCTTTCTGAGTTACGGCTGTAATTACCCCAATCTTTTGCCATCCTCTTCTTTGGTCATGGCTAGTGACCCCGACATCTTAAACGTCTTTTTCTTCTCTTGCCATATCTTTGCATCCACTGTTGCAGATCTGCCCTACTTGGTTTGATGCATCGACCTTGCAACAACATCACTCGCTAGGGCAGCTCACCCATGTCGCCCAAGCATGCACATCTGCTTGTGATACATCCGGCATCCCATTTGCAGGTCGCTTGCCTGCATCTGCACATCTGAACTCTCACATGTTGCTGCAGCCTGGTTGCTCGTGCTTCTGCCTGCATGTGCTTGTGTGACGTGCGCTCATTCCTCGGTCTAATTCTGTCGTACATCTGTGCCTCTGCCCTATGCATGCATCTCTATGCAATCGCATGACTTTGCCTGTGCATTTGTGCATCTATGCATTGCACTGTCATGCACCCTTGCGCCTGTGTGATGGTGCCTCTGAACATTTGCTCTGCACCAACCTGTTTACATTGCAGCTGTCACAGCTGCACAGCCTGCCGCAGGCAAATGTTGCCTCCAACAGCCACGCCATGTGTTCCTGCCTCCTGCTACCTTGTTCATTGTATGCCTCCGTTAACTTCTTTGTGTCAGAGCCACATTCACCTCTACCAATTACTCACAAGTCTTGATTAGAAATTGATTCAGCGAGAGATTGGGCCTTGCCAGGCTAAGAACATATTGTTTAAATTTTGAAGCCCAACAGAAGCTCTGAACTGCTAGTGTTTGTCATGTTGGCGACTGCATATTTAGTGATGTCAATATTAATCTCCTTTCCTTTATGTAGCTCAAGCCGCTGTTAAGAAAACATTTCTTGCTTCTGCAATTCGCAAGTGTGGTGGGAATGAAGAGAAGGGGAATTTATTATACACTGCATATGGTTCCAATGGCCAGGTTTGATCAATGTACTAGATCTCTTTTTATTTCAGGGTTAAAAACTTGGCATAGCTGTCCTCAAAATTTGTGAAGTTTGCCATGTGGAAATTTAATCATGTTGGGTGATGTTGAGCAAACTGGGTTTTAGTTTGATGCATCTTCTATATTTTTGTGGAATCAATGACTTCTATGGACAAAAATAAACAGCTGTCAATGTTCTTTTAGCTCAATTTAACTCTAAAGCTTGCCATACTTGGTCAACGTTTCCATGACTGCTTCCTTATTGTCCTTCCATTGAATGCAGAAAAAAAGCTTGTTGTCCATTGAAGGTTAACTTTCTTACTATCGTTTGTTGGATTGTGTGATCACAAGATGTTGTAAAAGATTGTTATTTTCCTATGATAAATTGTTATCAAGTATTTTGCTCTGCCATTCAAATGGTAAACTTATACCCAAGGATAAAAATGTACGTTTGGTCAACTAGATATATTCTTTGTTTCCTTTTGTACTATCAATTATCAAATTATCGTCAAGCTATGGTCATTCTGTAGTCATTTTTTTCCATATTGCTCTTGTTTTTACAAGACAAAAGTCCAGCAAAAATTCTTTTATTAAATGGAGAAAAATAGGGAATATGCTCGACCTGCTGGGAAAATTGTTTTATTTTGCTTAGGTTGCATGGTTCTTGACATTTATTCAGTTAATTTATCTGCTGTTGCTACTGAATGCTCGTTGTTGTCAGAGGAAAACTCAACTATAGTTTTGGTTGTAGCTCTGATTTATGTGGCATTAAAGATGATTTTTTGTGGAAATGACTAGTATATTTCTTCCTATGGGCAGTGGGGTTTATTTGACAAGCAATTTGGTCGAACAGACTCTCAAGATCCTGATCCCGAGGGAAGGATTCCTCAATGGGACAAAGCATCTGTTCAGGACTTGAAAGCCAAGTTCTCAAGCATTGGTTTGGGAACCCGTCAGGTATGCCACTTGTTTCCTTTAAGTTAGCAAATAAATCAGTAAACCAATCAGATGTTTGCATGCTATCTGTTTACTACTACAAATACCTACTGCGATTTAGTTATAGCTAGCAATTTTGATTGACTCAATAAACATGAACAACATTCCACCAACACTTAATTCCTTTGCATTAGTTCACAACACTTCCTTTTGATGTAAAATTTCTGCACCTAGTGATTATCCACAATTTTCAATCTTTGAAAAGTTAGGTGCTTTTAATGAAACTATTGCTACTTGGCTATTTGTAGAATAGAACTTAATGCTAATATTTTCTTTAAAGATTGCATTTCAAATAAATAGTTATTGGAGTGCTATGTGTTTTATCCTTTCATGAAACACAAAGGTTTCTATTATTGTTATTATAAACTTGTTATCACAAAACATTTGCATCACATTTAAAAGAGGATGATATGAATCTTTTAAACTTCTTCTCTTCCAAATCTGATTGCTTGACGTTTAATAAATATAATGACTATACTCAAACTTCTTACGATTGCAACATTGTGCTAACTTGATTTTTTGACCTCAAAGTTACCACCCCAAATCTAAGATTGAACATGAACTTGTACTTTTTTTATTATCCTTGGAACATGTCCAATCATGATAAAATTTTTTAATTAAAAATTAAAATATGAATTATACCAAATTTGAAATTGTTCGTAGCTTGAATTTAGCAAAGAATTTGTTTGGCTTCCCCACGATGGTTTGTAGAAGTATTATGCATGAATTTTGAAAACAGATGAATTCGATATATAACTGATGGCAAACCAAACACTTCTTGACTCGTTTTGTCATTTCTCTTTCTAATTTATGCCATTAGTAGTTTTATTTAACTTTTGATATATCTTATTATTTCTTGGATAACTTGAATACTTGGAAGTGTGAGCTTTAGACAATAGTAATTGCTTAAAATACTAGTGAATAGGAAGACACAACCTATCTTAAAAGCTCAACACATAAAGTCAAATTCTCATTTATCCCTAATTCTTTGAATTAATTTTTGATATTTTTTATCTTGTACCGGATCTTTTATTATAGTTTCAAGCCAATTTGTAGTAATGAGAGTTGAAAAAGTAACCTTACATTCTTATACATAGCTCTTTCCATTTGTAATATTTCAATTTTTAAAAAAAAATATTTGTAGTCAAGTTGTTCTAAAAGGGAACGTATTACAATTTTCTTGCTTAGAACATCTATAACATCGACTCTACTTGTATAATAGTTGATGGTTAGGTTATGATTTTTAATAAATTTTAGTTATCTTCTCTAGGTTCAACTCTTTTTGGGTGAAGAGATATTTTAAGTTTTAATGATCTGTAAATGTCTTGCATTTTATTCCATTCAAATAATGTCTCTAAATTCTTAAAATAAAAATTATAGTAGCTAATTCTAAAAAATATACTAGATAATTCATCTTATGATGTTTCAATTACTTAGAAGCATGGTCTCTCACCTCAATCTCTAAAGTAAAGTATTATTGAGGATTTGGTATCCATCAGATCATTCTAACAATATTAGTCAACTTTTCTTTCAAAAAACTGTTGTCATTGTTGACGTCTGATTTAAGTTTATGGTTTTTTGAGTCAATTTTATAAGCGGAGATATTGAAAAACATTTTACACAAATTTCTGATAATGATTGGCTAGACCCAAAAAAACTTAAAAATTTTTTAAACTAAAGTAGGTTTAGGACAATCCACAATGACAAAATTTTTGAAAATCAATCAACGTCTTTGTTGCATTAATCACTTGTCCTAAGAATATAGCCTAGGACAATCAGATTCACATTTAGAAAATTTTCATGCAACTACATCTTTCTCAGAATTTGCGATACAATATGCAATTGTTGAACATGATCTTCTGTAGATTTAGAATACACGAGAATGCTATCAATAAAGATGATCACAAATTGATCTAAAAGTATCTTAAAAATTCTGCTTGTTAAGTCCATAAATGTTACAGGTGCATCATTTAGATCAAAAGATAGTGCCAAGAACTTATGATGCCTATAACAAATTTTGTAAGCATTCTTAGATGCATCTCATTTTTTAATTTTTAATTGATGGTCCTAGATCTCAAATTGATTTTGGAAAACATTGCGATGCCTTGCAACTAATCAAATAGATCAGCAATTCATGGTAGATGGTTGTTATTGATGGTCAATTCACGATAGTCTGCACACAGTCTCAGATTATCATCTTTTTTTTTTTTTAATAAAGAGGACAAGTGTTTTCTATGAAAACACATTATGGAGAATAAAACTCTTATCTAATAATCTTGAATTTGAAGTTTCATCTCTGCCAACTCTATATGTGCCATCTTATATAAGACTCTAGATGTAAGCCTAGCTCAAGATATTAGCTGAAGTTTAAACTCTTTTGATCAAAAGAAAGACTAGGCATTTGCTTTAAAATATGTTTAGATGCAAATCACTGGTTCATCTCGAGGCACAATAAATTTTTTATCAACATATATAATAGATAACATAAATCCTTGAGTACCCTTTATCAACAATTTTTGAGCATTCAACATAGAATAAGTGGAATTTCTCTTCCTTCATAAAAAAAACTACTTTTTTATTTGGAGTTGTCAATATGATTCTCTTCTAGAAATAATCAATTAATGCTTGATGATCATATAACTAGTCTATGCCAAAGTTAATATTAAATTTAAATGAGGTAACATATGTAATTAAGTAAGAAATTTTTCTCTTATTTCTATTTTCTTCGAAACAAACATGTCTACTTGAAATTCATTTCCACTAGACAATTTTACACGTAAAGGGGTACTTATTTGATTTAATTTGATAATTAGTGCATCAAGCATATGATGGATAAAAATGAATGCAAGACATCACTATTAAATAATATATCTATTGATAATTGCTAAATTAATACATTATTTGCTATCACATCAAACAGATGAGAGGCATCTTACTAAGTGATTAATATAGGATAATTTATATCAAGTGGATGATGAGTTGATTTAGTAGATCATATAGAATTTTTTTATTTTTAGTTAATTGTCAATTGGAGTGATTCATTTATAAGACTCTTAGGAGTTTAATTATTTATGTATATCTTTATATTTATTATTATTATGTTATTAGATAATGATATTTTTGTAATTCTTTTAGTCTAGATGTTCTGTTTTGTCTATTATGTTTTATACAATGAAAAGAAAAGATGATTTTAGCTTGACATTTTTTTTTAAATTACAACTTCTCATGTATGTATGCATAACTTAGGTTGTTATTTTGGGTTTTTTTTGTTGTAATTGAAACATCCAAACTAAGATTTGGATCTTTCACTATTTGATATCAAAATTTGATTAAAATCTAATAGTAAGAGTTCCTCTTACCTATTTTTCATTAATCATAGCATGCACCATAGGCTGTCCACTGCAACTTGTAGATTGGCCTTGACCCACTCTTCCTGTGGTTGATGTGGAAGTGCTCCCTTTGCCTCTATTAAAACCTCTGCTAGCACCATGACTAAAGCTTGGTGGGGTGTGGTTTTCTTAAAATTAGGATAAGTAGAAGAAAAGATCATGATGAGTAAAGAGTAAAGAACTGGAGAGATTGAGGTTTTGGGAACAATTGGATTGAGTGGGTGAGGGCAATAAGTATAGTGATAGTGTATTAGTACTCTTGGAGTTGTAAGGAACTCTGCAATTCACAATAAAGGGGAGGTGTTGTTGGTTCTTTTGATGGAAGGTCTGATACCTTCGATCCTTGTCTTTCACAAGGGGTGGGATAGTTGGAATCTTTCCAATTAGAGTTGGGTATATACTCTTTACTTATAGAAGTGGAAGCACATAAACAAGAGAAGTTTTATTCATCAATAATAACATTAGAGTGAGAGAGCCATTTATTTATAAATAAGAAGAGCTCATTAACTATGCATGAAAAAAGGAGAATTAAATATACTTTGGAAACATATAAGTATGAGAAAGATGAGAAGCCAATCTTGAGGAAAGATAATTTTGGAGTTATATTATTTGGAAAATCCAAAAGATGTTTTTAGAATTTCAAGATATTAACTCCAAATGGGCATGAGAAAAGACAATTTTAAAATTGAATTACTTGAAAATCCAAAAAGAGATTTTTAAATTCAAGACATTAATTCTAAGTAGGTCACCCATTTTAAATACAAAATATAAAAATACATGAGAAAAATAACAACATTATGCAATCATATAATTTAAAGATCGGACATCAACGACAATGCGATTAAGATGTCAGTAATGGACGAGGTAGATAATGACGATCAGCAGTGGCCGTAGGCCGAGTGGTTGATGAATGGCCAGGCGATGTTGGGCGGCCTGACGATGGTGGGTGACAAGGTGATGTTGGGCTACCAGGCGACAATGATCTAGAGTACCAATGATTTGGTGATGACAGACGACTGACGATAATGGGCGAAGTATGCATAGGAACTAACATCGATGATGACATTTTATTGCAAAATATGCTTGGACAAATAGAGCAAAAATAATGGAGATAGTCGTAGGGAAAAATAAAGCACTATAGTCGACTCCTATGGTTGAAAAAGTTGACTAATTGAAATAGGATTCGGCTCGGGACTCTGAGTTTGAATGGGATTGGTCTGATGTCAGTAGGTGTGTTTGTAAGCTAACACAATACAATCCTGCATTAGTAAGTGATCAGACAGATTTTAAGTGGTTTGAAAAAATTTTTGTTTATATTCATCATTATTTAACCCACTAAGTTTTCATTGAACTATTGTTTTTTGTCGATCTAATGGGTAGGCCACAAAACCTTCGCAGCAAATGATCTATACAAATCAAACATAAGCTCTTATAAAGTTTACATTAACATCAGGTCCATTGAGTTTATAATACCAACTCAACCAAGACTATACATAACAAAACAACTCAAACAGTTACTCGGCTACAGTAGTTATACAACAATTTTATGATAAGTTATAAAAATATTTATACGTTAATCCATAAAGCAATGTGGCACAATAACTTGATATATTAAATGGAATACTACCAGAGGTGAATGAATGAAGAACAATATAATCTAAGTCTGAATGATATTGTAGTAGAACACAAATGCTTCAATCATAGATATATTGACACTCCTATTTATATGTCAAGCATTTAGAATAAGTTAAGGCAGTTGCAACTGCTAGCTTTGACTTTTATGAAGTGAATGAACTAGCCATTATATATTACAGTAACTGATCGTTAAAGTCATCACAAGAATCATAAGATGACAAGAATAGAATTAATATCGTTCTAACAAGTGATATGTCTAGCTCCAATTGAATAAAAAAAACTTATCATAAAAAAATTAAAATGTTCTCATATTATACTATGATAATTTATAGTGCAATGCTTAAGTTTATATATATAACGTACCAGATGATCACATAGATCATTGTAGTACAAAGAAACTCAACTTAATAGTTTAAGTAGATCATACATTTTTTATAGTGGATTGTTATTGTACGATATTTATTTTTATCAAGAGTTGAACTCTCAAAAAAATGTTGTATGATGTGATTGTATAAGAACGAGTGCTTGTATAATTATGTAATCTTTTGTTCAAACAACATACATTTGTATGATAAATTCATCGTATCTAGACGATGTCATGACAACTTCAAATTTTAATTGATACTTTAAGCCAGAGTTTAAACTATACAAGTACAATACATGACATTATAATGTATAATCCTTAAGTAGTAAAAACAAGCTTATTTTAAACATGAATTAACCAACTTAAACACCTAAATTTCATCTAAGAAGAATTATAATAATGTTGTAGACTCTAACACAACTTTTAAGTGATTTAATTTTTTAATAATAAGGGTTTTTAACAACAATGTATAAGATAAATTGTAGAATGCAATCCTAATATACTACTTAAGCATAAAGGAAAAGTTTGACAATGCTAATCATAGTAATGTTGTAAGTGGAAGTTTGCAAGTGATTTAGTCATGTCACAATGAGTAACTTAGTTGACTCCAAAATTTGAAGGTTGAGTCAAACATACTTAAACAACAAAGGTTTTCTCTTTTTATTTCATTCCAAAATTTTTGTGCTTTACTTCTTACATTTAATACCTACATTTATTATATAATCTTACATTCTCACAATACTTAGCAAATTATTAGTCAACTTAAATTTGGTTTTGTAATCATCAAACTTAAGAGTATAACAGGAGCTATGTAACACTATCCTCCCACGAGTCTTCTAAAATCAGCAATCACAAAATAGATGGGTTAGAACTCCATTTGTACTTCTAATCAACTACATTGATTACAACTTAAAGATCAGTCTTATCTAAGTGCCACAAAAAATATTAAAAAAAGAGTAATTTCAAACCCATTTAACCGAATTTGAGCTTAAAGTTGAAAATTGCAATAATATAAAACTTTATGCCATCTACTAACCCAAGGACATTTAGGTAACGTTAATAGGCCAAGAGGAGGGGTTAGATGGAGGGCAGTGGTACTTGTCAATGGAGCACGTGACATAAGCAAGAGGCACTATCAAGCATGTGACATGTGGTCATTGGTTATGATAGAGGTGAAAAGCATGTCAACAACTACATAAGTGGGGAGTGTTGGATAAGGATGAATCTTGAAGATGTTTCCCACTGTCTCGGGATGTTCTAGGAAATTAGAAAAAAGCAAGTAGCCTCAAGGGAATATATTGGTTTAATTAAAGGTTGATTTGGCATACTTATTTTTGAATACTTTGCTAATTATCAAAATGGTGGTTTGAAAAGTGTTATAGGTCAGTGTTATTAAAAAATTATATATTTTATAATATGTTATTAATAATTTTTTAATAAAATAATTGATATTATGAAATGGTTAAAAAAGTTTTTATTTGTTGATAAAAAGATTAAGTGAATTATCTTAATGTTATTTTGTAATGACAAATCATATGGTACTTAGTGATACAAAAATAATTATCAATTGCTCTATAGTTATTAGTTGAGTTGGATGTTAGATTAGTTTAGTGATTATGATAAGAATAAGACACAATTTTATTGTGGTTACCGTTTGAATGCATGAAAGCCATGTTAGCAATGTGTCTGAAAATGTTTTATAATCTTTTGTTGTAATCTTAGGATTCTTAATTGAATCTCATAGGACAAAAATAAGAAAAAAAAAATGAAAGATAAAGAAAAGAATGAGCTCTTTTTTAAAGTACTAGGTTTTCTTTCCATAATCAACCTCTCATTTGCCTATCCTCTCTTGCCTCCTTTCCTTTACGCCAAAGAGGTCCTTTTCTAGTCATTGAGAAGTGCCTTCAATACTTTAGAATGCTGATAGATAGGTTTTCAAAATTTGTGCATGACTTTTAGAGAGAGATGCTTCGAATTCTATCGTTATAAAGCTCAAATAGTCATGTTACTAATTTATAACGCATCTCCTAACTAAAAATTTTGATTATGGTGCCAATTTCATAGACAACACCAACGTCAATTATAGAAACGTTTCTACTTCAAATATTTTATAATATGTTGAGTTAAAAATATTTAAATCTTCTTTTTAGTCTTAAATATTATATGAAATTAATTTTTATTACCTTGTAACCCTACCTGCAGTTAGCCGTGATGTCTGCTTTTCTTGGCCCAGACCAAGTGGCCATAGAAAACCTTCTTGCATCTGATCCGGAGGTACGACCTTGGGTTGACAAGTACCAACGCAGTCGAGAAACTGTCTCCCAAACGGACTACGAGGTTAGAATCAATAAGCATACAATGAATTGAATTCTGATGAATAATTCCTTGTAATTAATTAGAAAGCCAACTGTTGCTCTGATTCCTTGTCCAGGTTGACCTCATCACAACGCTTACCAAACTAAGTTGCCTCGGTCAAAAAATAAACTATGAAGCTTACACATATCCGGTTCAGAAGATCGATTTGAGTAAACTCAAGTTATAATTGATTAAGATGAGGACGGTGGGCCGGCAATGAGCTGTAAGTGTTTCATTTTTTTTCTTCCAATGAGTAACTTAATTGAGAATATTTTGTTTATTCTACTATCAAAGATATTAGCTTAAATTTTCATCCGAAATAAGAAATTTATAAGAGCGAAGTTAAGTTATTATAATATTGACGTGATCTTCGAAAAGCAGAGAAATACATATGACATTTATGTTCTAAATAATAAAAAAATGTCCCTTGGTGTGAGTTGTACTTTCATGTCATGTGACAATTGTTCGAATGTGAATATGTAATTTTTAATTGGCATTATTTCAATTATAGTTCATCAGAGTTTCTTGGGTGAGCAAGATTTAGATTTGAGTTCAGTTTTTCTTAAATAGAGAAACCTTGTCAACAGAATCTACCAAAATGTTTCGTATTGATCAATCTTTCATAAAATAGATCGAAATCTTTAGAAGTTTGGATTGTTAGGTTTTTTAGAAATGTTTATTGTAATCACTTTTCTTAACAAAATGTATTTTATAGATATGTAATTATAAAAGTAGGTTTTTGTAATGAAAATATCTGTATTGAAAATCTTTTATTGTCACAAATGGTTTTTGGTGATAGAAATTTTCTTAGCAAAAATCTTTGCTGATGCCTTTTTGTAGATTACTATGACAGCTTTATGTGATAGAAATTTGGGACTTATAATTGTTAGTGAAATATCCGCCACAATATTTTTAAATTTGTCTTTTAAATTAGCGATGAAAATAGTTAGGAGAACCTCAGCTATGGCAAACATCCATTACAAAAGATATTATGTAATTTTAATTTAAAAAATAAATAAATAATAAGTATAAAATAAATAATACTAAATTTTATTTCAAAATGATAAAAAAAATACATAATAATAATAATTGTTAGTGATTGTTAAGTATTTTTAATTTAAAAAATTAACATAATAATAAAAAATAAATAATAATAAGAAAACTTGTTTTAAAAAAGTATTGAGTTGTTCATATATAATGTGTGCTAAATAAGTTAGTCTTAATACGTAATTCCATGCACAATCATTCGATACTCTTTATTGACTTGAAGACATGCTTTGATGATGTTGGGATGATTGTTAGAGCATGATGGTAGAAGCATGTGTGATGCAACGATTTGTATACACTGTTTTTGGAAGATATAACTTATTACATGCATCAAGTATCTGGTTCAAATATCACTTATATCGTAGAATCGTTATTATACCATATGAGGGTCTATTGATATCTCTTTTATCTAAACATAATTTAATCATGAAATTGTTATTATTTTGAACAAAAATGTTAGAAAACATTGAAATAAAGTACTTATGTTAATGACATCATGACCACTAATTGACTTAAGTTTGCTTGATCTCTCTTACGTGTGTGGGTGTTCACAAGTACCACAAGAAGGATTGGCTCACGCTTGAGAGTTTTAGTCTAAGGGCAACTTATACATGAATAACAATATAATTTATTTTATTAAAAAGACTTAATTTTCATATTCAATTAAAATCAAGTTACTTTTATTTCTCAAATGAGATAGACTCCCCAATATGTTAAGAGATCAATCTTTTAAAATCCATTACTTAATTTGTTTTGCCACTCTATGAATTATGGTGCCACTCTTAAGACATTTAAGTCTCCATAAACCCACTTCATATGTAGGCAATCATAAAGATAAGGTCATGCTCAATTGTCTTTGTAATGTCTTAAACCTCAAAACTCTTAGTACATCATAGAGAGCCCTCAACAAGATATCTCTAAATCTAGTTTGGCCCACATTAATGATAATGAGAATTTAATATGTATTTACTCTATAATAAAAAAATCAATAATCAAATGATATAATTACAAATTATAAGTTTAGTGAATTGGAAAACAAAAAATTGCATTAATACTAAACAGCTCAAAAAAACATATATGGATGGGTTTGTCAAATCTCCCTCCATCTAGTTAAAGCATTATCAAAATGGCCTTTGAAATTAATGATTGCTTCATTCAAGAAATGAGAATAATCCTCCATACATGACTTATGTTCGTTCATTTAATAAAGACAACATTCTTAAGAAAGTAATTTATATGACATTATTAATGCTTTCATGGTGCCATTAACAAAAAATCTGAGTACTTATTATGACAAGTCTATTGGAATGCACATTCCTCTAGTGGATCCCTTAGTATAGGGACCCATTATAACTTTTTGTTGCTTAACATTAATGTAGAAGATTAAAGGGAGACCCCCAAAGTCTCTCCCTTCCAAGCCAAAAATATGCTTACACCTAGGTTATCATGAATGTGAATGTGTCTGATTGCAAAGTTTGCATTGAATGTGTCTGATTGTTAAAAAAAATAAACAATTATAAATTATACATTAGTCATTATTTTCACCAGAATTAATGTTGATCCTTATCTTAATGTCAGATTTGAAACTATATTCATTCTTTATCATTGGTTTATAGTACATTCAAGAAAGGGAGAGGGGCAATGAAACTATCTTCTTTCTTGAATCACAGTGGTTAAAACGAATACAATTGTAGTGAAATAATTCTTATACATTGTTGCAATAGAGTATATAAAAAAAGTACAATCAATGAAAGACACAAGAAACTTTGTATGTGTTTAGATTCTTATCTAATGAGTATACATCGACTTCTAATCCAATTGAACTTGGACCAACTCTTTCCTTCGCTCTTCGCTACAACTTGTGAAAAAACCATTATAATTGTCTCATTTTCATTAAGGCTTAAACATAATTTGACAAAGGATGTGATGAGCAAAGAACTTGTGCAGCTAAATGAGGATTGCAAAGATGGCAAGTGGAGATAAGCTCTACTCTTCTATATAAGGTATGCTTTTATAGGCACAAAAGTAAGCTTTTTGAAGCTCAAAACTCTTAAATACTTTATTTTAAATTCATCAAAAATCTCATATTACATTATTTTAAAACTATTTATAGACCCAATATGAAAAGATAAGATAAACTAATATAATTCTTATTTTTATGAAGATAAGACATGAAAAATTAAGTAATTAATTATCTTCTAAAGGTGGCTAAACTTTTCATCTAATTAAGAACCTTTGTGGAACACTATGGTGCATAGAAATCTCTTCAATTAAAATCTAATTAATAATAAAGAAATTTGAAACCAAATCTTTATGAATCTAAACAATTTTTTAATCATCTACATTAGAGTTGGTCAACAAATTTCCTTCATAAATAATATCTTTGAAAGATAGTAAATCTGTAACATTAAAATCATTACTTATGCATATGTTAAGAGACAATTCAAAGATGCAAGTATTATTATTAATTTTCTCTAAATGTTTGAAAGGACCACAAGCTTTTCAAGTACTTTTTTGTATTTGGTGGATGTTATCTCTTTGGGTGAAACATATTCACTTTCTTTAAATTTTTAATGGTTCTACTTTGGCTCACTATTTCAAAATATCTTAAATTACTAAATTATATTTGCTACTTAACTTATTAAGCAAAGTTTTAAAATTACATACAAATAAACATACAAGATGAGAATACATATGAGATGGTAAGTTAATTAAATCAATTGGTTGATTAGGTTTTATGTCATAAACAATTTCAATTGGGGATAACTTTGTTGTTTTAGACACTATATTATTATAAAGAAACTCTATATATGGTAAATGAGAATTTTAATTTTCAATACTTTTCTTAACTAAGAATGTTAATAATTTTTTTAAGGTTCTATTTACTACTTCAGTGTCACACCTGATTTTTTTTCTTTTTTTTCAAAATCATGAGTGTAACCAAAATTCAAATGACATAATATCAAGATATACCTATAATTGATAATATATCAAGATGCAAAATATTAATATATTAAGAATCCAATAATGTTTTTCATCTACAAAATTTAAGTATAAATAAAATGTCAAAAACTTTAATGTCTAATAGAAAGCATAATAAACAACTACTCAGTCCAATATAATAGTCTGTATAGTCTCATGTCTAACAAAATACAACTAATGACAAATAAATAATAAATTACCATTATTAATGATGAAATATAAAATGATGAATTATCCAATTGATGTAATAACTTTGATAATCTCCAATTCAATTCCTACTCAACATTTACTCCCTAATCTTGCAAAAAATATAAGGGGGTGAGTTAGGAGGCTCAATATGGAATCCTTAAGTTATATTATAAGACTAATATAAAGTGGTAATATATATATATATATATATATATATATATATATATATATATATATATATATATATATATATATATATATATATATATATATATATATATATATATATATATATATATATATATATATATATATATATATATATATATATATATATATATATATATATATTGACAAATGATTAAATATTATAAATGAATGGCAACAACTTTTTACTTCCATAAAACATCATCTACCAGTTAAGTTGATATGTATCCTATAAGGTGACTAATTAGATGCTTAGTGTATCCTTTTTTATCTAAAACATTCTTCTGTCTAATAGAATCATGATAAGACTTGGCATTCTTATCACGTCATATAATTTATAACTCTTTAAGACAATGTTGATTACATGGGCCAATCTCATAGGGCTTTAGGAGTTCTCAAGGAATCATATATACTCCTCTTCATAACACAACACATCATATGTTTTCTCATAGGACTAAATGTGAAACTATTTTCTTCTTTGACTATTTATACAATAGCTTTTAACTAACACTAGAGATTCTTATCACATGATTTGGCACTCATCTCATAAGCTCAACTAACCACATAACTATTTTTAAGCTAGGGGAGTAGAGAAACTAGCCAACTTAGCTCCTGAGTGAATGTACAAGATCACAGGTATATTATTTTTAATTCTCATTTAATCAAAATCATATCCTTGCAAAATTTTGCTTACTTTAATACATCACTGCTTAGTATTAGTTTGAGTTCCTTAATTTGAATTTGACCTATAAGGAATTCTAATCATAAAATAAGTCAAGGGTTTCCCTTAACCCTAAATATACTATATATGATTATTTTTGTCGTGATTGAGTCAATCTAGGGTTTCAATTATCCAATGTTATTATCATATGAATATCCTAAGATTTTTATAAAATATTAATTCAATAGTTTAGAATATTTTAACCTATTTTTCTTGTAATTAGTCTTGCCTTAATTTTATCTAAGATCTTGCCTATCTAGGCTACCTAATATGTTCATATAGTCTTCTCTTTTACCCTTAGGCTCAATATATATGTAATTTTTATTACAACTAAATTTAGTTTTACACAAGTTTCACTAGTAATTGTTATGCCTGTAAGGTAAACTTAAGTCATAATACCCACATTAAGGCTTCTTTTGAGCCACTACACATCTCATAAATCATCATTTAGAACATCATTACATGGCTCAAGTGTTTAATTAGGGTCACTTATGAGTTTAACCAAAAAAACTTGATAACCCAATAGTTTAGCCAACATTTTTACTTTATTGTTTCCTTGGTCGAATCTAGTATATTTCTAAGTCTTATCCTAAACTCTTCTACCTCATCTTAAGTATTGGTGGAGAGCTTAACTATCTAAATCTTTATTTATAATTATATAAAAGTTCACAAATAGTATATCATCAATGCATCACTAGGATCTGTTATTGAGGGTTTCTTTTCCATGGATTATTTTAATTCTTTAAGCCTAATTCTAAGACTAGACTTACCTTACATAGTCTTATTTAAGTACCTTAAGTCCTTTTTTAGACTCTAATGAGAATTATATTTATAAGTCTTTAAATTTTAATCATAGTCTTAACACTGCTAGTCATAACCAAACTTTTTTCTTATCAACCATATCTCTATCCAACCTAACCTTCTTATAAGGTCCTAAATCGAGTCATTCAAAACTTTTCAACTAGAAACCAAGGGTCATATAAACCGCAGAGGCCAATGGTGTTCTAATGCATTATCGATTCTTTTCCATGACTTGTATCATTTGATGATGTCATGTGAATTGCCAAGTAATGGTTTATGTCAAATAGATAATGATTTTTTTGTCTCTTGTAGAATCTTTTTCATGGCTTAAAAAATTTTATAAGCCAATGATTTTTTTTTGCGTTTTAAAATACAATTAACCAGTAAAAATAAAAGCCAATTAAATATTTTAGGTGTCAATAGGTTAGCCATATTACTGTACAGTATCCTCTATATCAAAAGAGAAAAAGAAAGTCAATAGGCTAGTGGTGAAATAAAAACTATCAAGGGATCTACAATAGTAGGACCTAATAGTACACCTTAAAGCGCTCATGGTATCAACTAAGGATAGGCTTCTATAGCACCATAACATACTACATAATCTTATATTTATGTCATTACAGAGATTTTTGTGTCATCTAAAGTTATCACAAGTACTTTTATATCACAAACTTATAATTGTTTTATTCGATGACGGTGCATCGTATTCCTTTATATCAGCTGATCTGATTATATGATTATTAGTTTAAATGTATATATTAAAAATTCTTCTTTTAATAAAACTACTTATAAGAGAGGAAGTAAAAGTAGATAAATATATCAAATAAGATGTCAAAATTAATGAGACATTATTTAAATCCTAATTGACTATGATAAAACTATCAAAATTCAATGTTATTTTTTAAATGGATTGGTTAATATCTCATCAAGTCATTATTCATTATTGAGAAAAAAATTAAGGAACACATGACACATGGCATTAATTTGGTTTATTTTGGTATGAATAAAAAAATATCTATAATATCTATTTTGAAATCTAAAGTTTGATAAAAAAAAGTTATGAGTGCTATCCAGTATTAATATAAGTTAAAATAACATAATAACAATTATAAAAAGTTTAAGTGGTATGTGAATATTTAAATATTTTTTTAAAGATTTACATAAAATATCATATGATACAGAGATTGAATTTATGATTAATTTGATACCAGAAGTAAAACCAATCTCAAAAGCACTTTACAAAATGGAACCACTTGAATTACAAGAATTTAAAAAACATAATTATAGGATCTAAGTAATAAAGGTTTTATCATACCCAATGTGTTCCCTTGGAGTGCACTTGTATTATTTATGAAGAAAAATGTAAGTTTAAGAATGTACATTGATAATAAAAAATTGAATAAGATTATAATCAAGAATGAATATCCTTCACCCAAAATAGATGAATTATTTAATCAATTATAAGGAGCTAAAGTATTTTAAAAGATTGACTTAAGATTTGGTTTTCATTATATGAAAATAGAAGAGAAGATATTTCAAAAATTACTTTTAGAACTAGATACATTTATTTTGAATTTCTTATGTTTCTTTTTGGTTTAACAAATTCTCCAACAATTCTTATGGATTTGATGAACAAAATATTCTATTAATGGTTAGATTATTTTGTCAATATTTTAATTGATGATTTGTTGTTCTACTCAATAAATGAAGTAGAACATAAAAGATACTTACATCTAGTATTAGAAAGGCTATGAGAATAGTAATTATGTGCAAAGTTTTCAAAATATAGTTCTTGGTTATCTAGTATATCTTTCTTAGGACATGTAATCAATATTATTGAAATTTTGTGATAGAATTATAGTATATGCTTCAATACAACTATGACATTATGAAAGAAATTATCTTATACATGGTCTTAAGCTTGTTGTAATTATATTTACCTTAAAGATTTAGAGACATTATCTTTATAGTGTAAAAAGTTATCTATTTACTAATATCTAAAGTTTGAAGTATGTTTGCACATAGAAAGTTTTAAGATAATGAAGGTGTTTGGAACTATTTAAAGATTAAGACAGAGAGTTTTATCTTTTAGGTGAGCTAATATTGTAGCTGATGCATTAAACAAAATGGATAGTCATCATTAGTATAATATCAAGCTTGAAAGAAGTATAATTAATATCTAAAATAAATAAGTTTGAATTAAATTATTTATTAGTTACTATTAGAAAAACTTTTTCTTAATTAGTTATTGCAATAAAGTGGTTGCAAGCTTTAAAAGTTGCTCCAGATATAGAAAAAGATATCAAACAAATAAGGTCAAAATTACTAAAGTTAAAGAAATAAATTTTAATTTAAATGAATAAGTTTTACTTTATAAGAATAGAATATATATACTAAAATAGATTTATGAAAATAAAATTTATTAAAAGAGACTCATGAAAAAAAGATATGTAATTAATGTAAGAATCACAACAATATATCATGACTTAAAATAGAGAATTTGGTTGGATGGCATGAAGAAAGATGTCTATGTTTATATGAGTAAGTATATGATATATCAACAAGTGAAAGGGGAGTAATAGAGACAAAGTGGGTTATTACAATATCTTTTTATTCAAATGTAAAAATAAGAAGAAATATTAATAGATTTTGTAGTTAGGTTACTAAACATCAGTTAAGAAAATGATGTTATATAGATAATTATTGATAAATTAATAAAATTATCTTATTTTTTTACTCATCAAAACTATTTATATTTGATTGATTTTCTAAATTCACCTTGTATTTCTAAAAAAAGGTACATAAAATATTTGATATTCAATTAATATTTAGCACAAAATTTCATCTTCAAATAAATGGATAGATTAAAAAAACCATAAAGACTTTAGAGAATCTATTGAGACTAAGGTTGAGTTCCAAGAAGGAGAATATATATTCTTAAAAGAAAGTTTAATGAAGGGTGTAACTCAATTTGGTAAAGGTGAGAAACTAAATCTAAGGTACATTGGACCTTTCTAGATACTAAAAAGAGTTAGAGATATTACATACAGAGTAATTTTATCTCTAACATTAGTAGTTCATAATGTAGTTCACATTTTAGCTTTGATGCATGCATTATTGATCCATCTCATATAGTGATATGATACAAACACTATAAAAGTTACAAAGAGAAGCCTATAAGAATCTTAGCCAAGGAGATCAAGCAAATGAAAAGAAAGAAATTCTTATGGTTAAAGTATAATGGCCAAAGCAAATAGAATGTGAAGCCACTTAAGAACTCGAAGATGAAATGAAAAAGAAATATCTTAAGCTATTCTAAATTTTGAGGATAAAATTCTTACAAAGGAGAGAATTTGTAGTATTATTGATCATCAAATCAGTTATAAATCAAAATATCTTATAAAGTGTGTCAAAAGTTTAAAAAAATATTTAAAATAATAAAAATAAATATTTATTGAATAGAGGTTGTTGAGATGAGACCAATGATGTTTGTTTTATCAATATTAGAGTTCGTTTGAAATTACTGTGAATTATCAAAGTAAATATGCAATAATAATAATAAATTAATATTTTAATATTAAGTTAATATATATTAGAGATGACTTTTGTTTACCAAAAAAATCATCTTTTCTTCTCAATTGTGCCTGAATGCAACCATGCTCTAGAGAGGGATTTCCTACTTACTAGTTGGAATTTTTCCTAAGAGTCATTGTGCTGACAATGAGGATGTTGATTGCCATTATCTTTTGAAGAGGATTAAGCACTTGAGGCTGATTTGCATCATTGAAATGTCTCATGAGTTAGAAAAGTCAAAATCTAAAATAGTTTTTAGTTTTGTAATTTTTAACTTGGAATTCATGAGAGCCTAAGCAATAATCATTACATAAGATCCAAATTAGAGTTTTATATTATTATTTAAAAGATTTGAGAAAAAACTAGTGGTAATAAGGATCCATGTGTTCCCTAACCCATAATTTGTGCTTTGATCTCTCTCATTTCTAATAATATAAGATAAGATTTGGTTATATTCAAAATCTTATTTGATTATTAGATTGATGGTATGCAAAATCCCTTGAGTTTTATAAGCTAAGGTTTTGAAAAAATAGAAAATCAATATGAAGTGCATGAAGAGAGAAAAAGAAAAATTCATTAATTTGAAGTGAGTTTTATATTAGAGAAATTATAAATTTTGGTAAATTAGAACTTCATAATTTTTTATATTAAGTTGAGACATGTGTTGCTTGATTGGTCAAAATTGAGAAATAAGAAATTTGACTAACAACATGGACAAGTATGAAAAAATAAGAAAACCTTTGAAGTATGTACTCTAACATAAAAATATGTATGTATTCTTAAAGTATTACTAATTATTGAAATTAAGACTCTATATATGAATGTTATACAAGGCATGTGATACTAATGTCCTAATATAATGTTATTATATATAACTACTTAAAAATTTGTATTTATAACTAGATGTATGCCTTTAATTTTGATAAATAATTATTTGAAATTGTTTTGAGTGATTAATTATGTAGGCTTAACATTGATATGTTGATTCAAAGACATACATCTTATTAAATAATATGAAAAATAAAGACTATTTGTGTGAAAATAAATTAAGAGAATTTTCATTATGAGGTCACTAGTGGCTAGTGTGTCACATGATTGACATTGTTGTCGTGAGACGGTTAGTGGCCAGTGGGCTATATTATTATGATTTGTTGTAGTGATGTAGTCAATGGAAAAAAAATATGAAATGGCTAAGCATGATTCTATATGAAAATATAATATGATAAATTGATAAATAAGATTTTTATTGTAACTAAGTAAAATAAAATAAAGATAATAACTATCCTAAGAGAGAGAGAGAGGGAGCAATAATATTGGCCATTATAAGGTTTACTTAAGTAAAAATTGACACCAATAAGCAAGACCATATTAAGAAAAAGATTAAAACTATAATAAAAAGTTGCATGTGCTTAGTATTTTTTTTAGAATTTGTAGCATATTGTTTTATAACATATTATATTTCTTTTTACATTTTAATGAGAATGACACTCTGCTTGGTTACATGTTATGGTTAATACTTGTGATTAAGCAAGCCTTATATATAGTTATCTCAAATTATTACTTATTTTGTATATTTATTTATTATTAGAGGTAGCTTATTAAGTCAATGATGGTTGGCTTAACACTAATATTTTAGACATATTAGAACCACAATAAAAATGGGCTACTCGTAAGAATAATTTGTAAGAAAATATTTAAAACTACAAAGGTTTGTGTTACAATAGTTGTGTTGAATGATTTATTAATTATGTTATTTGTTTAGTATTGTACATATTTGTAGGAATTGATTATAATATTTTAAATAACTATGGAAATTATGAAATGTGATTATTGCAATGATTTTAGTTGTTCATAATAATTGGATTCAATTTTTTATATTAATAATTGTGGATATAAACTATACAATTGTTATATTTGTGAATAAATATGAGTATTGATATGCTTGTAAATTGGAAAATAGACAAAATTTAAGGAGATTTTATCTATTTGGATTTCAAAAAATTAAGAATGTCACATATGTGGTATTAGAGCATGAATTAAATCGAGCAAATACATAGATTTGTGTGACAAACAAATAAGGTCATCACAATTATTCATTCATGGTTGAATAAAAATAAGGAATATTAACAAAATTAAGAATACCAATAAAATTTCAAACACTGAGCTCAATCTTATTAAGAATTATGTGGTGCAATTTAAATCTTATCATTCAACCATACCTCTCATTTCTAATATTTCGAAAGTGAGAGTTCAAAATTTAATTTACTAATATTCAAAATTTAAACATATTAATTCAAACTTAAAATTTTAAATCATAAGAAAATGCATACCTTAGTTAACTAAATTGTACAAGAATGTTGGGTTTAATGTTTAGTTTGTCTTATCTAATTGCAGATGAAAATATATGAAAACTTAATTGTAGTGCATAGTAATGTCCATAAAATTTTCCAAAAATATGAAATGAATCTAACATCTTTGTCAGACATTATAGTAGGCAATCCATGCAACCTAGCTATTTTCTTAAAAAATAGTTTTGTTATTCATGCTTCATTGGTCTTTTTATAGGGATAAATGTGTCATTTTAGAAAACTTGTCCATCACTACAAAAATTCTATCATGGTATCCAGGAGTACATGATAATCCTAAAATAAAGTTCATATATAATCTACTCAAGGTTTACTTGGAACGAGTAAAGAAATATATTTTCTTGATTTTGCTAAGTAGTCTACATAATTCTATAAGTATGATATTGTACAAATATTCTTCCAACATCTCTTTTTAAAGGTGACCAATAAAATCTAGATTCTAATGATGATATAGCTTTATCTCTTCTTATGTGTCATGTTATGCCTCCTAAATGTTTTTTTAGAAATTATAAATTCTCTCAAAGAAGATTGTAGAGTGCATAAATTCCTTCCTCTAAATAAATACTCTTCCATTTTATGAAATAGATCACCAAAATAAGTGTATCGTCTTTTGCTTTCTCATATATAACATTAACATTTGGATAAGTTAAATAGTCATATTTAATCTTGTGAAATCTAAGGATACTAAATTTTGGAGACAAAATAGTCAAAGTAATAGAAAATAATGCACTTGTAGGTTTGTTTTAAATTCTTTGCTTATGTTTCAATACAAAGGAAAAAGTCTTATAAAAAATCCACTCATTTTGTATCTATGTTGTTTAGCTTTCTTTGGGTATTTATAAATTCTAATGCTTGGCAGTTTGTAGTAAGGGTAAACTGCCAATGAAGTAAATAATGCCTCCAATATCTTAACATTTGAATTATAACATAAAATTCTATCATAGGTGGAATACTTTGATCTTAAATTGTTTAATTTCTTACTAAAGAATGCTATAGCCCCTCTTAACTTGAAATTTTACCTATGCTTCCTTTAGAAGCATTATAAGTTACTTTAAACACCTTAGAAAAATTAGGCAACCTCAAAATAGGTGAATAAGTTGCATGGATTTTAATTTGATTAAAATATTTACTACTAGTATATGTCCATAAAATTTTATGTCATCTTAATAAATCAAAGGTCATTGTTACAATAGTGCTAAAAACCTTAATAAACCTCTGATAAAAAGCAACTAAACTATGAAAATTTCTAATATCAATAAAAATTGGATCTTTGATTTCAATTGGATCTAGTTTTAACTCAAATGATTAAACTATAAAACCTAAGAAATTTACATCGCTCTATGTAATTAAATATTTCTTTAAATTTGAATATAACTTCTCCTTAATAATTCTATAACATTCCTCAAATACTTTTAGTGATCATTTTTATTATCATTATAAATTAAAATATCATTGAAATATACTACTAAAAATCTGTCAATAAATGGATTGAACACTGTATTCATTACTTTCATAAAAATGCTAGGTACATTAGATAATCAAAAAGGTATAATTAACCATTCATTTAATCCATTTGGTATTTTGAAAAACTATCTTCCATTCATGATTATATTTAATTTTAATTTAATGATGACCACCTCTAAAATTAATTTTACTAAAATAACATGCATAAAATACTAAATTCAAAAAGGTTATCGAGTCTAAGAATAAGAAATCTAGACTTACTAGTAACCTTATTTGTACCTTTATTATTAACACACATTCTTTAACTACCATCTTTCTTAGGTATTAATAATCAAGAATAACATAGGGACTCAAACTTTCTCTTAAGAAACTTTTTCTTAGATGATCATTTATTAGTCTTTTTAACTCAATATTTTTAGTTGGGTTTATCTTATAATAGGGTAAATTTAGTAGTTATGATCCTTGTATAAGATCTATAACATGTCATATATTCCTTAATAAAGTTATTTTATTTTAAAGCTCTTCAAGTGTGACTTCAACAAATTATTCAAGTTAGAAACTTTCTTAAGAATGTGTATCTCAAGTAGAATAGGTAAGATCTCTTTTACATGAAGAAGAAACAAAGAACTAATGCATGTAAACTCCCTCCACAAATTATTAAATCTCTTTTCTTCTACCATAGAAGACACAATTTCTATGTTTTTTTTATCCTTTAAAGCTGGTACTATAGATTCTTTAGTAGAGAGCAAAGTGATAACTTGCATCTTATTTTTCTTAGTAACTACTCTCTTTAACTTAGAGGATAGTGTAAGGGGAAGAAAATTTTCAAAAAGCTTCACAAGATTGAGCCTTATATTATAGAATTTGAATTTAAAAATATAAATATTTTCTCTACCATAATTAACTACTAATAATTCATAAAACCATGATCTTTCTAATGGAATATGGGGTATCCATAGGAAGGACATCACACCATAATTGATTTACATGATTTCTTATCATAAGTGGCACTAAACATTTATATGTGACTAGTAAAAAGGTTTGATTCACCCAACTAACATAGAAAGGTTAGGGATGTGGTTCAATCTTTAGATTTACCATTTTAACTACATTTATTGATATCGTATTTATAACACATCCATCATCTATAACTAATCTCAATCTCTTATCTTGGCAAATTTTGAAGTACTAAAAATATTTTCATGTCTTCGATCCTTTGTCTAACCTAGAGACATAGATAAGCATCTCATGAGATCTACATATCCATTCTTATTTTCATAATTTTGCTTCTCATCAATGAGGTATATGTCTTGCTCCATAATCTCTTCTTCTTCAGCCTTAGGCTTAGCTTCTAGAACATATGTTAACATCTTGCAATTTTTCATTTTATACCCTAGCTTAGCAAACATAAAATATTTTCTCCTTTTTTTTGTAACAAATAGTGGTTGTATTCTTTGTGAATTATATGCCAAATATAGAAGGTGACACCCTTGTTCTAATTATAAACTTAGGTACATTTGGTGTGCCCTCTTGAATTTTTGATTTATTAAATAAGGGGACATACTTTCTTTGTCTTTCTATATACTAAGCTAGGGAACATGCATCCTTCAAGGTCTTTTAGTCATGTAAATCAATGTTGTTCTTAATATTTGTTCTAAAACCCATAATAAATCTATTAGTTAATTGCCGATTAGGTTTAGAACATTTAGTCCTATAGATGAGATCATCAAATTGATTGTGATATTCAACTATTATTAAAGTATCCTATTCATGACTATGGAATTTGCTATAAAATTTTTTATTATGAAATCTAGGGTAGTATTTCAACATAAGCACATGTTTCATTTTAGGCCATTTGATTGAAGTTGTACCTAACCTTCATTCCTTAAACTAAGAGTTATTCTAAGAAACCATAGCTAGATCTACTAACTTTATTTTTACAAATCTAATCACTTGGTATTAATTAAACTTAAACAATTTAAAGATATTATATAGTTATATAGTTTAATTTTAAAATTGATTTGGATTGTGGATCCTATCAAAAGTAGGAACTGGCTTAACTCTTATCTTAAATCTTAAAACTATCATCTCTATAGTTTTGTCCACAATGACATCGTATCCTATCTATTCTAGATGTCCTTGCTTCTTCGTAATATTGATTCTTGTCATTTGTCCATTATGATTTTTAATGCCTACAATCTTAGTGTGCAAATCTTGAAATAGTTTAATGAAATTATCAATTTTAGTTTCAATTTGAGTTTTAAAAGTGTCCAAATTATCTCTTGAAATTTCATATTGTTCCATTTGATTTTGTCTTAACAGTATGATAATTTAATTTAATTACTTAAGAAAATGTTAAAATAAACATTTTGTAATGATACAATAATAAAATTTAAGTTAAATATGATGTTATGTAAGATAACCTATATGTATATATATATATAAGGGATTAACAATGCAAACAAAGTTGAGGGCAAAAACAAAAGCTAATTTAAATTTAAATTTAATACATACAAAGGCCAACTAGGAGTATGCAAAGATGATTAGATGATGGTAATGTATGCAACATATATTTAGTAATAAATAAGTAGTAATTTAAAAATTCTTTCATAATAAATTTTAAGAAAAACTTTTTAAGAATTTAAACTAAGTTTTTATGCCATAAATTGTACTTTAGGGTGGCCAAAATTTTGGAATATATCCCTAATAAATGGCACTCAATTAGGATAAGGTAGATTAAAGCAAAATTATGTCTGCTTGAAGTGAAAAAACTTAATGTAATTTTATCCATAAGATTGCCAAAATACAAGGTCCTTTTGTAAACTTTTAATTATTGAGATCTAAACCCTTAAAAGGGCAATGTAAAATCTTAATATTTGTGAGGATAACTCATTTGTAAATGAACCTTTTAGATGAACAAATCTTTTAGATCTAACTCCATATTCTTTGATCTTACTTATATTATTCATGATTTACTTATTTATAATTAATATCCTTACTAATATCACTTTTGGAAAGTACTTTTGATAAGAACCTTTTAAATGCACTTCTAAAGCATAGTTCCAAACAAGCCATTAAATAAGTAGACTTTTTTAGTTTGTTCATGGCTCTACTTGGTTCTGTTTGTATGGGTGGTTCAATGCATGCATAGAATATTTGCTAGTTTGAAAATTACATGGGTTAGTTTGGAAGGTGATTTAGATCATGCTGTTTAAAGGATGGAACACATGCAAAAGGTATTTGATAGTTCAGTGGGTGTTAAACTTATTTGATTCACACGTTAATTTAGTGTTATGATTTTTTATGTAAAAACTTGTGATATCTTTGTTTCATTATGTTGAGATATTGTCCTCTTAGATTATCAATAAATCCAAATATATTTTATCCTTAAAAGATATCTCAACATCCTAAGATAATGACATCTGATATAAATACTAAGATCAATCTCTCAATAGCCAATGTGAGATAATTCATATTTATACCTCTCCACTTAAATGCCTATTATGAGTTTCTCTTTATTTAGTAATTTTTCTCTAAAGATATTATCTAATGATCACCCACTATCTTTTTTTGTCCATGATTATTATAGAGCCACCAACTTTCACTTGGCTCATTATTGAATCATATCAAACTTGTAGAAAGTACTACTTTGATACCAAATATAGCATCCTAGTCTTATTATATTAAAATATTATCCTAACATGTAGTTTGATATCAATCTAAGTAGGTTTTTCCCTTAAAAAGTGCCTTAACAACTTAATATCAAGGTATCACATATAAACACAAAGATGAATCCTTCAAAAACCAATATGGGATAATTAATCACTATATCTATCCAATTAAAAGTATGCCAAGAGCCACTCTTTATCCAATAATTTCTCTTACAAGACATCACTATATGATCATTTGTTGCTCTCTTTTATCTTAAGAATTATAAAAAAAAGTTTGAATCTTCTAGTGATAGAAGTAGAAGCAAGGCCTAGGTTTGCATAGCTCACTTATTATCTTTTAGGCATGGCATAGATGAGAAAGAGGGTGAATGTAGTTCACTTATAAGATAAAAGTGTGCATACAAGGACAAAGATGTGTATAAATGTTGCACATAACTCAAGATGCATGTATGGATAGTAGATTCAGAGAGGGCAATGCACGCATGGTTAGTAGATGTTGGGCATGCAAGTAGTAAGTCTTAATTGAGAATTTTGGTGAGGAAAGAATTTTGACTAAGATGGTTTCCTACACATTGATACCAAATTGATTAGGGATATGATAAGGGAAGAACTCATGCAACAAAGGATGGAAATGATGGTTAATGGATATAAGCCCCACACTTTTTGGTTGGGTTGTGCTCTTTAAAGCAGGGTTTGAGCTCTTTTTGGCTCAAAGCTATTCAAGACTTTATTTTAAATTCATCAAAAGTTCCTAATTCATAGATTTCAATGTATTTATAAACTCAACATGAAAAGATAAGATAAATTTATCTAATTATTATTTTTATGAACATACGACATAAAAATATAAAATATATCTACCTAATCTTTTTCTTTATGAAAATAAGATACTTAAAAGTTGAACTTTTTAACCAACTACTATTACTAATTTAAATATCATAACTTATCAGCAAAGAATAATAACTATCAATAGTTATAGTTTTTTATTTAGAATTATATGACTCAAAAAACATAAAATAATACTAAATAAATAATAATGAAAACTCTATCCTAAAATAAGCATCTTAGCCCTTCTATTTCTTGATTATAGCTCATTAGTCTTAACCCTGATAACTAGCCTATGCACCACTTTGTGTTTGTATACTCTCTGATTAATTGAATCACCCTTTGGCTCAATCTATATATTTGGGATAGCTTTTGGCTCATCTGAGTCATTTATTGATGCTTAATCTAATCTCACAATCTCTTCAGTTATTTTCAGAGATCAAACTCAAGCATTTCTTGATTCATATCATCCTAAAGGCATAAGTTTTAATTAAACAAGTATTTTTGAAAACTTTAGAAATCATTATCACCTAATTAACAATCAAGTAAATTTGTACATATAAGGAGAGAGGAGAAATTATAATGGACACTAAGACATGTGAGTTTAATAACTTGAAGCTTTAATTTTATCAACTTTTAGAAATTTACTTGAATTAACAAAATTTGTAACAATTATGAAAAAAGTCTATTAGTCCAAAAAAGAAGAAAGAGAATGTTAAATAATGAAGAATGACTTATTATAAAACTAATGGTATATTTTTTTTAAAATTTAAACTTGAATCAATCATAAAATGAATTATCAATGCTATAGAAAAGTATTATTATAAATATTTTAAAATTGAAAAATTATTAAAATATTAGATGATTTGAAAATCTTTTAAAAAAATAAATAAGTAGTACATTTTATAAGGAGACTAATTGTATGACTTGTTAAAATTGGAGCTATAACAAACATGAAATTTGATGTCAAACTTATAAGAAAATAAAAAAAAATTAAAAATATTCAATGTCATCACAAAATTACAACATTTTATGATAAATGGTACATTGTATTATGAGGCAAATGATATTAATTTTGTAGAAATAAAAAATGTCTCAATTATAAAATAAGATGCCAAAACATATAAGAAAATAATATTTATTAAATATTTACATTGTAATTTAAGAAATAATAGTTAAAAATAGTAACTGATATTAAAAAATTATAAATATTTTATGCCTTATAGAGTTTGAAGAGTATATTATTTTAGTTGATGAAATTTTGGAAGATAATTGGATAACAAAATTCAACAAATTTGATCAAGCCTAAGGTGTTAATTAAAATCTAAAACTAACTTTGTTCATTATTTTAATAAAATGGCAAGAGAATGAATTAAATAATAAGATTTTTGAAAATGTTTTAAATTAAATGGGCTAACCTATTTTAAGAAAAGGAAGCGACACTTGGGGAATAACAAAAAAGGAAAAAAAACATTTCAACTACTTAAAGGTTTGTATTAAGGAAAAAACTTGAAGATCACCCACAAGGAGAGAGAAATTTATGGAACGATCTTGCTATTGTCACGGAGGAAGAGAATTTAAAAGGTACTTGACAACATAGCCTAGTAAGAATGAAGAAGGAAATAGTTGATTTTTAATAATTTTGCTTACAAAAAAAATCAAACTATTTAGTGTGATCTGTATAAAAAGAAAAAGGGTTATTGATCTATATATTGAATGCATTTGATTGATAATTGTGTAATTTCGATGCAAAACTCTATTTTGAAATTTATAATTTGTAAATGTTAACTTATTTTGATCGATGCTTATTATATTAGTTGATAGTTTAATACACACACAAACACATACACACACGCACACACACATATATATGTATATATATATATATAAAGAGAGAGAGAGAGAGTTTTGATTAACAGTGTCAACATGATTATCAAATCATATGATTACTATGAAATGAGGTTCATGATAGTTATTGTATTCATTTGGATAATTTTTTAGAAAGGTCATTTATGGAAATAAGAAAAATAAAAAATTTTCATTAAATTAACATATCAAATTCAACAAGGAGATGGATATGTTTTTGCAAAAAAAAACAGTAAAGAAACTTTATTAAACATTTTCAATTTATTTAAAGAATATTAAAAGATTTGAGAAATAAAGTTTGGAAACTTAAATGATTTTGTAGCATTTTAATAAAAATTTGGGGAATTAAATTATTTGAGCAATTTAAATAACTCTAGAGAAATTTAAATAAAATTGAGTGGTCAAGATATAATTGAATATTTTTTTGGTAATTTTGAGAAATGTTCTTAAGGAATTTGTGATTACAAATGAATTGTAAGAACTTAAATGATTTTGAGTTTTTTAGAACTTTTAGGAAAATTTGAGTATGCAAGCAATTTAAAGATTTTATAGAAATTCTAGAATGAATTTTAAGTGGTTTTGATGGAAATTTTAATATGTTAGAGAAATTTTGAGGGATCTAATAATAAATAAAATTTGGGAAAAGTTTATTTTATTTTGATTTTGTTCAACCAAGATATTGTGAAAAGATAATTTAAAGGTTTTAAGAAGAATTTGAATTCTTTAATAATAATTTGAGATATTCAAGTTATTTTTTTTCTATGTGATTAATTTAAGTGATTACTAGAGATATATAAAATGATTATTTTTGGGGATATTTAAATGATTTATAGAAGATAATTTAAAAAACTTTGGTAATTTATTTGAAGCATTTAATTAATTAAATGTATGATTAGGAGATGTTTTTAAAAATTTACTCTTCACCTAAGTGACATACATGAGAAAGAAGTGACCAACTTGAATAATAAAATGGCAGCATTATTAAATAAAAAAAGAGGAAAATAATAAGAAAAAACATTAAGAATGAAGATCTAAAGAAATTTAATGCCAAGAGAAATGCTAAAAGAGTTAAACTAAGGATTTTGAGAAGAAATGAAATGCCAAAGAAATGTAGTATAGCTTAGAAGAACACAATACCAATAATGAAGTTGAAAAAAATTAAATTAATCAGTTGAATTTAAGAAGGATTGGAATAATTAAAGAACTTGGTGTCATGAATATTTATTGAAAATGTTAACTTAGAGGCGATTCCAATTATAAGGAAAAGATCTTAATCTATGATTGGATATTGAAAAAGAAATTATTTACTTATGCATCATTATTTGTGCATGTATTTCATAAAAGTTATACACCTTGACTACATGTTAAAAAAATTGTGTAGAAAAGAGATTTGGGAACCCAATTTTATATGAAGAGAAGTTAGCAATGTCCAATAATGGAATAGTATTGGATGAACCTTCTAAAGAAGAGATGAATTAAGGAATCAGTGGAATAACAATAAAAAGGTAGATGCAAGATGGACAATTTCAATACATGATGGAAACAAGTGGTAATGATGCTAATGGAAGAGGTAATGCATCTTGGGGATCTCATTTTGAAGGATCTTTACAATGTTTTATATGAAGTACAATGGGATAGTATGCTAACAATTACCCAAGAATCTTAAGTGAAATAAAGAAAAGCAAAGGTTTAAGCAATGAGGCATTGACATTTTCCATCATCACTATAGGTTTTGATATTAATTACAAGAACAAATTTTTAATAACATTGTTTTAATGATTAGAAGATTAGTAGTTGTATAATATTTATTGGTAAGATTTGTTTTAAATTGTTACATGCATAACTCTTGAATGAAATTTATTTATATGTTCATGAAAGGGAAATGATAAATTGGGTATGAATGTCAAAATAAAAAAATTACAAATTCATAAGCTAAAGAATAATTAGTTAGTTCTAGTTAAAGGAATGAAAAGAGATTAAGAAATATATTGAAGGTTTTCATCAATAAAAGGATAATAAAAAAATGTGAATGATGGTGACTATTATCTACAACAAAAACATAGAAATGACCCACATAAGGATGTCAATGAATTGAAAGAACAAAATAGGAGTGATTGAAGTAATTGGGGAAGTGGATATAAAAAATAAAAAAACCATCTTAGGGATAATAATGTAAATATGATAAAAGATGCTATTATAAGAATATTTGTTTATAGTATGATCAAGATAGTATTCACTTAGTGGTATTCTAAAAATATAGACATATTAAAAATGAAATGTTAAGGATTAGATATCTTTTTAAATATTAAGATCCAAATATATTTATTCAAAAGAAGCCAATTTAAAGCAAAGATGATAGTTAGAGCAAGATAAAGAACATGATTGGGAGAATAGATGATTATTCTATGAGTTGCAATGAATTAGCAATATGAACTCAAAAGGATTCTATAATAAGATAAGAGTGTAAAGGGAGAGTCTATCTAATGAACATTATAAGTCAAGCATAATGGAAGTATAATCAAATCTAAAATATGAAAAAAAGACAATAAGAACTAAACATTTTGAATTTTTGTAGATGAAATTCTAATAAATAAGGAAGAATTTGTAACATCTTAGTTGATAAGTTTTATTTAAATAAGTATTTACAAGGAAATTAGAAATCATATTACTTAATTAATAATTTGGTGGATTTGATTCTATGAGGGAGAATAAAATATATTGGTTCACTGAGATAAACAAATTTATTAAATTAAAGTTCTAGTGGATGTTATCAAAAATTGGGAATTTATTCAAATTAGTAAAATTTTGAAAGGGCTATCATCCAAAAAGGAGGAAAAAGAACTTCAAATAATGAAATAACTAATGGTACAAATTTTGTAAAATTTAGACTTGAATAAATCATAAAATGAAGAGTTTAAGCTACAAAAAATATTATTAGTAGGAGAAAAATTATTAAAGTATTAGAAGACTCAAAAAAGGACACAAGGTATGTTAGTTCATTATGTGCTATATGTATACTTAGCTTTAGTTGAAGATCACTAAATAGTAGGAATGATATGAAGATAAAGGTTAATATACTATATATTAGTGTTAGATTATGTATTCAAGTGTAACAATTAGGGATTATGTTGCTCGACTGCATACCATATAGGAGGGAGAGCATATCACTTCTTCAAGGTGGCTCTCAAAGATGCTTCAATAATTTCAACCAATTTCTTCTAGAATTCGATTCCACCTCTATAGAACTCATGAACACTCAATCTCTTGAAGTTGAACTCCATACTCCCTTGATTTCATTACTTCACCCATTTATCATTTTAAAGTAAGGGTTTATCATAAGCAATCTATTTGAGCAGAGAGGTAATAGTTCATCATTATCAAGGAATAGCACCATCTTTAGTGTTGCTTCCTCTTGGTGCTTTGAAGTATCAATCATTGGACCCTTGCTATGGTTAGATAGTGAGGATAACTTGTTTGATTGGAGTAAAGTGATCGAAGTAATATTAGAAACTTCATCTAATTTTTATGTTAAGTGAAGAAGCTACACTTGGATGCATACTTAATGCAACATTTTCTAAGAAATACTATCATGTTAAAAAGGGAAGATAGGTAGCATGTCACCCCTTGGATTTTAATGGATACTTATTTTTTTTTGAAAAAGGAGAAACTTGATATAAGAGATGTAATCCTTAAACAAATGAAGTAAATCATTATTATGAGAAGCCATCATTTAATTAAAAAATGAAACTTAGTTATGGGAACTTGATTGTGCAAATTATGAGCTACAAATACAACATAAATGCACAAATGATTGATTGCACCCCTTCATCATTCACTAAATGGGAATGAGTAAAATAAAAATTTTTCCCTTATTAGAGAAATTGATGAGTGAGGACAAACAATCACATTATTAGTTTGTAGTAGTTATTATTTGAGAGTCTTCATTGGTTAGAGGACAGCAACACTTCCAAAATGCTCCACTTATTCTTGATATGCTGGTAAGACTAGACGTAATTGAATATGGTATCAAAGAAAATCATTCATAACTTCAAGAACTTAAAGTTGAAGTAAATGATAATTAAATGCAAAAGCATGCTTAGCTCAATTCAATCATTAGATAAATTTATAGCATCATCTCAAAGATTGAATGATGATTTTAAGAGCCTTTTATATCATGTCTAGAGGACATGTAGTAGTTATATTAGGAGTTTTGTTAATCTCTTAAATTAAAATGTTGTAGCTCTTTTGAAAGATGAAGATGTTACAAGCTTATACTGAGCAAGTTAACAATAAAAAAAATTTATGTTTTCTCTCTAATAGTTGAGTATGATTTATAAAGAAATTGTGAATGTCCATTTTATCATTTATTATTAAATCTTCTTAACTTAAGTAAATTCATATAATATGGGGAGTATTCATTAAGAATGGGAAACAAAATTTTAATGGAGGAATATGTTAAATAAGAGAAATATATTAGAAAAGTCTCTTTGAAAATTTGATGTATCTTGGAAGAGTAAAATTATTCTAAAAAATTGTAGATGATGATAATGAACTTTTTTTAGTATGAATAATGCCAGATGCTGGACAATTTTGGGGAGAAGCTCTTATGTGAATTTCACCACCTCATGAGCCCTACATAACTTCTTATTAATGGTGAAGAAGTGATTTTAAATTGCAAAATAGACATGTCTCCACTTTGCTAATGACAAACAAAAATGTATTGTGCAATGCATGTACAAAAATATGCACAAATAAATTACTACAAATATAGAATGAATGTAGATATACATGTAGATTTGATTTGTTGTGCTATTTTCAAAATCTTTAATTGCGCATGCAAATCTTATTGTTATGTTAAAATTGTCATGAATGTTGTTGATTAAATATTATGCAAGTTGTGGCGAGTTATTTCCTTGTTTCTTACTTATACTTAATACTTAAAAGTTTGTCAACATCAAAATATGAGATATTGTTGATCCTTATGAATCTTAAAGGTTACATCTTATTTTGATGATAATATACCCTTTAATTAATTATTATATGATCTAACATGTCTATTTAGTGGTTCTACAAGTTATCTTAAAATAGGTAAACTAGTGGTTTACTTACCATGTGTGGATGGAGGAAATCTCTAAGGTGATAAATCAAGCAAAATTGAAGGCAAGAAGGAGAAGATTTACCGCCATGGTGATCATGCCCAAGATGCATTTCAAGGAATCTTACTCTTTCTTAGGATATATGTAAGGATTGAAAAACTAAGTTACTAAACTATTTCAAGCTCTTGCACCATGCTAGACATATTCATTCATGAATAATCTTCAATGACATTAACAATGCTCCTTCACTTATAGAAAAATAATTTTGTGAGTAAAGTGGGAAATTTTATAAGCATGTTCATTAAAGAATTGTAAGAATTATGGACAAAATTTGTTAAATTTGAATTAAAGATATGATACATCTAATATTGTTTGAAGAGTATACTAAAGCAGAGGATAATACACCTAAGGTTTATAACGATTGCTCAAAAATTGCAAACAATATGTTATTCTTGATGAATAATATGCACATTTCAATGAGAAAAGTAAACAAGTTAGTATATAATGTATTATTTATATATAAGAAACCCAAGACTTAAGTATAATATATTATTTATTAACATAGAATATGTCTAGATTAATTAGATAGCATACATTAGCTAAGTGAATAATGTGTATAGTAGATTATCGAGGCCCACTACACATTTATAGTACATAATAATCTATGAATGTATGTGAAGTAGTAAGTGAACAATAATCACATACTTATAATAGCATTAAACAAACCTATGACTTGCATACGGTACATTATTTATCATCATATAGTATATATAGTTAATGACAAATAGTTAACATAAAATGTTGAAAAACTAATGTCCAAGTATGGTATATTATATTAGTAACTCACAATATATATAATACAAAATACAACTAATGTATAGTATGTATAGAAATAAAAATGTGCAACAGCTAGTTTGACAAGTAGAAAAAGTTAATTATAGTTTTTATTTGAAAGTTGCAAATGATATGGAAGCTACAATATATGGTCAAAGCCTATATTAATAACACTTAAGATGGTCCATATGTGTATTGTATTACAAGAATATGAGAAATATCAGGTGGTAAAGGCATACCTCATACCCACCAAAAATTAGAAATGATTGCCTACATAGCCACCTAGTGGATAACAAAGTTTGCCTCTCACATAACAAGAGAAAACTTTTATAACACAAACAATTTATTACAAGTGAAGCTTCATGAAGGGAGGACTTCTCCTGATCAACAACTTCATACATCCAAATTTAATTATTGCCAAGAGGGAGCTAACTCAAACCATAATTTGAGCTAGTTAGGGAAGAAGGGACCAACAAATAGGGATATAAAAAGCACTTTAAAATAAGAGGGGTAATCAAGGATTGCAATTTTCCCTTCATCAAATGTGATCTACCAAGATTATTCCAAATGATTTAAGCAATATCGACAACCCTATTCTTTATATCAGTTGCATCATAATTGATCTTGTCTTAATTAAGGGGGATGAGGAGATCAATAAGAAGAAAGTGGTAACATAGAGACAATATATCCCAATCAATCTCAAGATTTTTTAATAGAATGCTAGAATAAATTGGCACAATATTTGATTGATCCACATAAAATTGCATGGAAAAGGATTGATTTTCCTTGAACCTTGTTATTTCAATTTTCTAAAATAAGATAGAGAGATATAGCATAAATCACAACATAATCCAAGCCAATACTCTTCTAGTAAATCTGCAACATCTAAGTTAGAAGTTTCCATAACAAAAGGATATTCTCATGACCATTGATTAGTTAAAACATAAGAATTCGAACCTACTGCACCACTAGATAGAATCATAAAGAGTAATCTAAATTCTTAAAACTCCAATAACATGTAGGAAGGGAGGCAATGGATGACAAACTTGTACACTCACTAGAGGAATTCTTGAATTTTAGATTGGGCATGAACCATCCATGTCCACAAATCATTTAGGCACCATTTGCATCCAACCCAACACTTATATGATATAATGTAGCATTTATGAAGGAGGTAGTCTTAGAGGCACACCAAACCAACTGGTCTCGTAGCATGCTGGGGGCCCAAAGGAAGTAAGATATTTGTTGTAGCACATCTGACTAAAAATTGTGTAGTAATCGATCATAATTCTAGTCCTTTCCTACATCTAGAAAGTCAATAGGAAGCTCAAGGAGGGTGGAATCCATATTCATAATGATAAGAAAATAACTAATAAATGTTTGACCAAGCCAAATATCGTGAAAGATATGACACATCTTATCATTATCAATTCTCCAAACTATATTAAGCTATGTCAAAATTCTAGTATTACAAATGAGTCTCCAAGAGGCAAAGTCACCTCTTCAAACCTAACAATTATAAGAGCAATTGTTCTACTTGGTATGCATTAATTGAATCTACAAAGTATCATTCCTTAAAAGGAAAGCATGGTATGATGAGCAACAAAGGAAATCTTTCATGGATTTAAACTAGGATTCCTAAGCCTCCCAAATCCTTCAATTTGGAGAATATGCTCCAATACACGTAGTGCATAGTATGATGTGATCTTGATCCTCACTAAATGAATGCTTTGATGGTCGTTTCAATCTCTATTAAGACTTTCTTATACACTAGTGCATGTGTCATTATAGAAAACCAATAAAGTAGCAAGAGCTAAATTTGGCAACATAATCCTACTTGTAAAGGAAGATCATGTGTCTCTTAAGTGAAAATTCTAGAAAGCACAGTCTGGTGAAGGTGAGAAAAGAAAACAACCATTTGCCTCTTAACACTAAGTATAATGTCCAAATACTTCAATTTAGTTATTTTTTTGTTAGAGGTCATTTTCTTTCTTAAGTTGCATCTTTGTTATGTTTGACCCTCGATTTGTTGAGATTAATTTGTAAGCTAGAGGCCTCATTGTACATAGTGAGAGCCTGACAAATGTAGATCACATATGCTTGTGTTGCAAACAATATGAAAGGCATTCTAAAGATACCTTTTCTATATAAGCCATTCAAAACAATTTAAATTAATTGATGAGTGAATAGTAAAAGACTTATACTCATTAGGACTACATTTGAGAATGCTATGGGCTCTACATCCTAAATCCTTGCAAAAGAGTTAGTGAGAAATGAGAAATCAAGTTTGCAATCAACAAAGAAGCATTCTAGTGCATTTAGAAAAAGAATTTGATAACATTACATTCTACGTCATCTATAACTCAAGCAAACCATAAATATTGATTTAATGTGGTAATATTACTTTTCAATCAAATAGGCTTTGTAGTTGCATTTGTAAAATTGTCTAGATTACATTTACTTATGCTTTGTATTAGTTCTTTTGGCATTTCTTGCTTTTGTCTTACTCAAAGTTATTGAATGTAGAGTGCTTTGGCCCAGCTTTGGGTAGCTAACTTGGAGGGATTTTGTTAGCTCTGAGCTATTAACATAGAGGGATTTGGCTATCTCTAGGGTTTTGAATATACAATATTAATTGTATTTAATTGATAAAAAAGATAACTTGTATTAGGTTTATCGACATGGCTATTACAAAGGAGTAATTTGGTTGGTGCTCAAGCTTGTTGGCTTGAGGGTAGATGTAGGCTCTTGGGTTGAGTCAAATCACTTAAATCCTACTTGCAACCATAAAGAGCTTTGAAATAAAATAGTCTTTCAAATTTAAAAAGGCTTTACATAAGCATATCCTTTGTAAAAGAGCATTGTGGAAGTTTGCACAATTAATTCACATTAACCCATTTTTTGTGTGCTCTTATAAACTCAACAATAGTTTTAAAAAAATTATTAAAAGACCAGATAATGTCAAAACTTTTGAAAAAAATTATGACATAGTACATTTTATCAAGAGCATAATGGTATCATTTTTATGAAAGTTAAATACATATTGATAATGAATTGAAACACCAAACATATAGAAAAAAAATATATTTATTTAAAATTTATATGATTTTATAAAAGAAAAAAATATTTAAATACTAGTATCATAAAAAATTATAAAACTTTTATGAAAAAAATAAATTTTCAAGATGACACAAATGGAAGATTTTAATAGACTAGATATTTAAATATTTAAATTTGTGATATTGGTTTTGGACGTGTGTGCTCATCTATATTTGAGATATTGATGAGTTTTGATACAATTCAAAATGCGCCTATGTTGCAAGTAGTGAGAATGGTGTCTTGAGCATACCAATAAGAAAATTCTTGCATAAGAAAGTTTTTGGTATGTAGTTTGTATATTTTGGAAGCAATTTGGAATTTTAGATAGTTTTGATGAATAGAGTTAATATTGAAAATTATTTGATAATTTCTTATATTAAATAAAAATGATTATTTGAACCCTTTTCCCAAGCTCATCCAATTACCAGGAAGCTACTTGAGAAATATCTGTTAGAGAGAGAAAGAAAGGAGAAGAGAGATCGAGAGTGGGTAAGAGAATAATTAGCTCATGGGAAGCCTTGATTTTGAGTTGTAATTGGAAAGGAGCAGAAATCAATAGAACTATAATAGAAGCTCATGTTTTTTTAAGAAAAAATGACTTGGAAAGAGCGTTCTCTTCTTTTAGAGAAAAATATTGAGTAAAGGTAATATTTGAGTTGTGACCTCCCTTCCTTTGAGTGCTCTTGTGAAGTATTTTGGATTGCTTAGAAGTTCAATTTTGATAGGATAAGAATTGGGTCAAACTGGATGAAGTTGTAGTCACCATCAGTGTCTCACATATTATATATAAAGGGTTAGTGTATCATACATTAGGTTCAATATACCACACATTGAGTGCTAGTGAATGATATGTTTGATATTCTGTATTTGATCGACACTTTTTTGAGAGAAACAGATGATATATTATTTTTCAATGTATACTGTGTTTATGGAATAAAATAAGAGGTAACTGGTGGAACCCATTTTCCCAAATAAGAAGTTTGGTACATGAATTATGAATGTATCATTTGTTAAGCTTTAAGTAGGGTGCTAAAGGTTTGAGATGGTTCATCTTTTTTTTCTAATGTATAAGGTCAGGAAAGCATAATGTATGATACATTAACATGAATAAATAATGCATTAAGAAAGCTATGAGTAGTTATTTTAGTAGAATTCTAGGAATTTGTATAGCTTTATTTTTTATGCTTTAAGAAAAGAGAACATGTAATGTTTGAGGAATTGAGTAGGAAAAGAAATATTTTAAGTGAAGTTAAAATTGGTGAAATGCTTTTTAATTGATAAGTAAGTATGTATTGATAATTGAAATGGATTTTGTGTAAGTAATAAAATGAAAGGACAAAGAAAAAATAAAAACAATATAAGTGGCATCTTAGAGCTATTAGTTAAGTTAAGATAATTGTGATGTAAGTAGATTAATTATTAATTAATTTAAAATATCATTATAAATTGTGATATGTGTATAGCATGAAATTTTTGATTGTACATATATTCTAATTTATAAAATATCTTGATAGCATATGCTATATATATATATATATAATAAGAAAAAGAAATGAATGAAAAAAGAAATATTGGTTATGTGTGTCTCATAATATATATGTTTATAAATAAAATAAAAATGAGAAATGATTTTCCAATAACCATATATGATGATATAATCACCTTGCTAGCACTTTGGTACATGGTGATGATTAACAGATTATTATTATTAGTACTTTGTACAAAATAATGTTAGGAAGAGATTATGAAGTGGAGATAGAATCTAACATCATTCATGTTGTCATTAATACTTTTATACAATGTGATAATAGGTGAAGTCATTTTCATTAATGCTTTGGTATAAGGCAATTATAGACCAGAGAGAGATGATTTGGTAAGTTAGTCAATTGTTAATGCATGCCCAAAAATATTATTAATGCCATAGAGATGTGATGTGATATGCATCCCATGGAGCACGAGTAATTGTCATATGAGAAATTTAGGTCGTTAGTAAAGATAAAAGAGAAAGATCTTATGAAATATAAAAGACAAAAGAAGAAAGAGATGATATGAGTGTTATATGATAAGTACGACATGATGATTATATACATACATAAGAATGATGCATATGAACATATAAGTAAGAATTTTAGCTCATTTAAATTCTTTTAGATGTTATGTATATTTATTATTAGTTTTACTATTACTTACCTGCTAGTATTACATTTCATGATGTTTTATTTGTTGTCATTATCCATTTATTTGCTAAGCATTTTTTGTGCATTATTCATATTATAGGTCAATATATAGTTTTACATAGAGATGGTTCTTAAAGATATATAACATAAGACCCTAATAAAAAGAGAAGACTTTATTTTGAGAGCTCTGAGAACTTTTGCATAAGCAAATCTATATTGTATCACTATGATAGATTACTACAAAGAACATTATTTCAAGTTTGTTGAAGCAACTTTGAGAGCTCTATGTGTAGCCATTTATTTAGTTCATTTATTTTCCACGGATTATAGATTTTGCAATTTCTTTTTCCATCTCTACTCAATGTTGAGTTGTATCCTCAAAATTTTGTTACATACTCTATTGTAACTTGGTATTTTGATATTTTTGTATTTTTAAGTATTTTATAAGATTTATTATAATATTTGATATGATTGGGTGTGACAAAATGATACTAATTTTGGAAAATTCAAACATGTCTCAATTATAAATTAAGATGCCAAATTTATAGATATTTAATATTGAATTAATATTTATATGAATTTTTAAAAATAGTTATTAAAAATAACAAATATCATCAAAAAAAATTATAAAATTTTTATAGTTTATAGACTTGAAATGATATTAAATGGCATTCTCTAAAGCAATATGGATAAAATTCATAGACACAATTAGTCTAGTTCAAAGAAAATCAATTTCCTAATTGTAGAAAATGTTATGGGCTTGAAAAGGCTAGAAGATATCATGTTGGTTTTCTCTATTATGCTAAACTAGAAATTAAGGACCACAAACTCACTTTAGTCTAGTTATATGATGTGCAAATATTTAATTTAACATAGAAAAGGGAGTATTACTGATGCTTGGAATCAAATAATTAACACTTAGGATTAGACCTCTCAACACATTAGTCATTGTAGTATATCAAACACCTAGCACTAGATGCTTAATATAAATGACATTTTCACTTTGTAGTCTTATAACATCCTCGATCATCAAATCAAGTACGAATCAAATTATCTTATAAAATATATCAAAATTATAAAAAATAAAGTATTTCAAAATATAAGAAAGAATATAAAATTTAATAGAATTTATCAAAACAAGTCAAATGACATTCATTTCATCTCGATTGGAGTTTATTTATAATTTTTATGAGTTATCAAAACTAATAAGAATAAATACTAATAAATTATTATTATTATATATATATGTGTGTGTGGTTTCTTTTTTTTTTTTTGAGAACAGACTTTTTCCTTCTCCCTCCTATATCGACGCATTCTTGTTCCTTAATGAAACTCTCTTCTCCAATTGGCTAAGTTCATCAGATGCTCGTTAAGTCTTCTTGACATCATAAAGTATCCCTAAGATATTTTTTTGAGTATATACTTTGTAGGTTTCTTAAGCCTTACTAATGCAACTTGAGCTTATTATATGCATCATTGAAGTTGGCTTAAAGTTGCATTCTTCTTGAACTGTATTGATGTTCACGTTAATCACTTATTTTATTTTAACCTATCTATGTTAAATGATCAGTTAATTCATCACCTAACTAGGTTGTTATCATCAAAAAATAAATTTGAGTTTCTTAAGGCTTATGAGACTAACATTAGTCTCTAATTTTCATTCTTCGTAAAATCCATGGATGCTACTATATTTTTGTAACTATTGTTTATAATGATTTAGAGTCTTTCTCATTCAACATTTTGAGAGTGGTTGTCATGTCAAAGCACAAGCTAGACTTCAAGTTTTGTAATTAAAGCAACTTCAATAACACAAGTTTAGTAGACCTCTTGTAAAGCATTATTGCTAGAAATGTTTTCATTTCCAATGTTAGTGAGATAATCGCTTATGATTTTTGACTTTGTCTTGCATACTGATTGCACGTTTTCATCTTTCTGCACTCCCCTTCTTTCCACAAGTCCCAACATCGTCTTGCAACAACATTAGGATGCTACAAGACAAAGTCCTATGCACCATGCAATGCTTGTTTTTGCACTTTTGTCATATGCACCATCTACCATGTACCCCTGAGAAATTATGGAATAAGCAAGGAGCATAATTTATTCCAATGATGACCAATGACGAGGTGAGGAACTACATGAATGATGATTTAGTGATGGTAGGTTGTTTGCATTTTTGTAAACGAGGTCCACAAACAATAGTTCTCTATTGCCAAAAGATAACACAAAACTTCAATTTTTTGCGTTGCCCTCAGCAAGTTATTAGAGGGACTCTCTTTGAAATTTGTGTTTTTTTTTAGAGAGCACAATACTATTATGTTTCTTATTCCAAATTTTTAGTTAAAGTTTCTCTTATTTAATTTTCACATAAGCTTATTTCCTAGTAACACTATACCCTTCTTTAATCTCCCGGTTTAACCCTCAAATTTAAAAGAGTCATCATAATCTAGTTCACAACTTTTATCCATATATAATTAATATCTCCAATATATTACTCAATAAATAATAAAAACTCAGATTAGCTCAAATATATATATATATATATATATATATATATATTTATTTATTTATTTATGTTAGTAGTTGGACGGTTGAGGTGGAATTTGGTCGTCAGGGAATTGGCTGCTCCCCTGAGGTCCTCCTCTGCAGTGTTCCAGTTTGCTGCAGGCCCGTTTGTAAGGTTCAGCCTGGTGACCCCTGCAATTCTCCGGCTGCGTCTCCGACTTCTTCGAGCACTGTACCGTGTCATGACGAATTGGATCGTAACCGATGTACACCGACGGGTTCTCCGACTCGGCGATGCAACATCCGACCATAAACATCAAAGCCAATACTGCGGCCACCGCAATCGTCCGCCATCGTAACCGTGACGAGGCCATCAATCGACCGCGATCTGCACATGCACCCTCCCTCACCGGCGGAATTAAATGAAAGTGAATGGCTGCTAGTTTCCGTCGTGCTAATATATGGACGGGGATCGGAGGAGGCGGAGACGGGAGAGGAGAACCGCTACTTGCGGGTGCCAGGCGGTTACTGAAGTTCCGAACTAATCTATTTGTTCGCGACAAACTAAGCTCCGTCCAAAATGGATCGTTTATTTATTCATCGCAAAATCATATCGTCGTTAGCTTTTCGCAATCTTCGGAATTGTGTAAAAAACTAATTTTTGCGAATCTTGGAATATATTTATGTGATTTTTTTTTAATATTATTACAACTAAAACATCTTTCTAAGGACATTTAATCATTTTTGAACATATTATACCAGAAAAAAAAATATCGTGTGTTAACTATAAGATTTATAAATAATGTATATATAAATGAATTTTGATGCCTGATTTTATAATATAATAGTCATGTTTTTTTTTCTTCTTTTAACTCAAACACTTATGAGGATCTTTGTTTTGTTTGAAGGAGAACAAATTAGTGAGCTTGTATATAATAGGGTCATGCCCTAGCAACTCAAAGTAAGGTTAATCCATTGATTTATGTTGAACCATATCTTGTGTTACCTAACTTTTCTTCATATTAATCATTATTTTTTTATTGAAAATTTTGACAGAAAGCTTATATTAACTAGTTTCAAGGTATTCATATAGGTAACTCATCAAATATAAAAGTATTATAGCTAGTTGGAGTCATTCCTCTAAACCACAGATGGCATTGCAAAGTTTGTCATGTAATTAGCATTGCCATTACCTTCTCTAAGGACAAGAGAGATTTGATATCCTGCAAAAAAAAATTATACTCTTAAAGAAGCATATAGAACATGCCCATTGAAGACCTTTCTTGTGAGAAAGTGGTTAAGTTTATTCATTATAGTTAAAGAGTTAGATTGTAACCAAAATTTTTAAGAATTTTCAAAGAGACTAAACAACAATACAATTGCCATTAAGATAGTGCATTCCTTCATAACTAATGCATAGAAAAAAATTCACCCTAATGAACAAAGAAATACCTAATCATTAGAGTCTTGAATTATAATATCAATTTTGGCCCTATTGTCCACCATTGAAGCACCATCATAATTGGTCTTAATTCTGTCAGAAGGAAAGGGAAGCTAATGAGAAAGTGAGGGTGAATAGGGGCAAACATGGCTTAAGTAGTCTCAAATATCCAAATTTAAGAGTGTGTTCAATTGCCTTGAAGAATGTATGAGATGATTTATTGATGTTGAAGGTCCCATGGAGGGTCTTATGCAAAGCCTACAATTTTTGTTGTACCAAAATTACTACAAGAATGTAGCTATAGTGATAGAAGGTTTTTCTTGTTGAACCCTATAAAAGTGCCTCTTCATCAATTCTATAATAAATTCCAATAAGTTGACAAAGTCTAGAGAATATAATTAAAAAAGTGAGGAGAGAACTTGCCCAACCACTACATAGTTGGTTAATATAAGGTTTATAGTTTTATTAAAAGAGTGATCCCATGGGTATAGAAAATCAGTTCCCAGCCCACACTTAATGAACCATTTTTGCATCGACAAAGCCTCATATTAAAGGCTCCAAAGAAAAGCTTGTACTTGTAGCTACATGCACAGCCTCCAAAGCCATGCTTCACATGGTTCATGCCTAGTGTCAAGGTCCAAGTAGGAAATACAAAGAGCTTTGCAAATTGGCTTTCCTATCTCTACGTTGTGCTAGACTAGGCAATCTCTCTTATCTTGTGACATGCAATGATAGCTAGTGATCTGGTAGACTAATTTGTTGCCAAATTGGGCTAAAGTAGTGTCCCTGTCTTTGTTACTTTAAAAGTATCTAAGAAACTTGTTAGGGACCAAGATAGATTTAATTCTATTAAATGTATGTCATGATTGCAAAACACATAGGCCGATCTAATTGTTAAAAGAAGTGGACACATTGGAACTATGATCAAGCAGCCGATAGTGTGTCACACTAACTAACTAGTAATGCAATGAAACTTCCATATGGTTAGCATGATGAGCACAAAATATAAGGGAGAAATTCCCATACTTAGTGTTAAAGGATGAATCCAAAGGGCATCACCTTGAGCCCAAATATCATAGAACATGATGAGTAACAAAGGTTATAAGCCATTCTCAATGCCTATGAAGGCCTAGTTCACCAATTTCCTTTGTTTAGCAATTGTGCCCCAATCAAGATAGTGCAATGAATGATAAGAGTGGAACCTACGTAAATGAAAACTTTAATGATTTGCTCAATTTTTGAAAGGACTCACTTTGGTACCAAAGTATGAGATGTACAACACACAAAAATTTTGAAGATTATGAATTGGTGAGTACCACACTCACTAACAAGGATAATTATCACAAACCAAGCAAGAAACCATTTCAATGACATGTTAAATGATATGGCCAAATTCAATAACCATCGTCATCCTTCCTATGATTATGATACTTAAATATATACCTTATATTGTTCATGCCTTTATTGAAGATAACCCTTAATATGTGATAATTAATCTACTACTTGGCTACTTGCCAATAATAGTAAAGGATATCTAGGAACGTAGAGACTATTAAAGAGAAAATAAGGCCATACAGGATTACATCATTTGTGTACAAAGGATAATAAATTGTTAGAATCAACTTACAAATGCAAATGCCTAGGTTAGCCCTTTAGTCCTATTAATGATTAATTTGGAGAGAGAAGTGCTTTGACTAGATGTTCAATAAAATGATAAGGAGCAACTTTAACAAATTTTGTAAGAGTCAATGATTCATAGGAGGTGCTATTATAAAGAACTCCAAACTTGGGTTTAGTAATGCATGAATTAATCCACACACACCAAATATTTAGGAAACCCATATAACAAAGCATAACAGGTAAAAAAATCTCAATGATGGATCATAAACCTTAATGTCAACTTTGATAGCCATAAGGTCCTTTGTCAAAGAGAGGAGGTAAGTTGATGACTAAACTCTTAGGAAAAATGAGTATTATCTAAGATTGACATGTCACTAATAAATGCTTATTATTCTAAGACAATAAGATTAAGAAGAGCATGTTGAAGTATAGAGATTATAACTTTTGATGCCAATAAAAAGATAATATGACATAAGTTGATGGACCAAAATTGATTAGGAGAAAAAGCACCTTTGACTTTGGGAATGAAAACCACCAAAGTGTTTTGGTACTAAGTCAACAAGTGTGTTTTAGTGAAACCTCCTCAATAGCTCTCAACATGTTGGCTTGTGTGATGTCTCAAAAACTTTTTAGAAAAGAAGCAATGATATCATAGGAGCCTAATTAGGGCCTAAAGATAAAATGACATTCTAAATTTTAAAAAAAGTAATGGTTTAGCCATCATTGTAGTCTAAGTAGACTCAAGTAGTATATGCAACTCAAGAACATCTATAGAAGAAGGAAACCGTGAGGTGGTCCACCTCTAGTAAAGAAGTTAAGTAATATCTCCGAAATACTTTCTTGGGAAGTGCCCATGATGCCATCTAAATGAACAAGTTTTCTAATATGATTTTCTTGATGCCTTACCATGTGTATGGCATGAAAGAGACCAGTGTTTCAGTCACCAAGATTTTGTATGTTACAACCAAATCTCAACTCTCATAAGAATATTATGATACTATGTAGTAAAATAAACAAAATGATGGTGCTTATCAATCTAAAGATATCACCTTTATAATTCCTTATACTTAGGTCAAAAGACTCTTGTTCAAGCTTTTTATAGGACACAACCCCTTTGGCATGCTTATCTTAAAGCCAATAAAATTGCTTTTCTAGCCTCAAGATTGGTGAAACAAATATTCTCAAATTTTAGGTGATTGTCAGATGAAAGAAATTACATATGTTTAATTAAATTAGTAAAGGATATTGATCCAAACTAATGTCATTAAGTGATGCACAATAGTATTAGAGAAGGATTGAAATTTCAATAGATTAAGAAACATCCAATCAAATCTCTTAAAGATCGAAACTAAATCTATTAATAGAACCCATCACATATCTCAACTATAATAATGAACTAAGAGAATTTCTCCTCTTTGATGATGAAACAAAATATCTTATTATTCTTCTTCTCATTTTGAGAGTGGATGACATTGAAATCACTAAAAAAAAGTAAATTGTGTTTCTTAAAAATGATACAAAAAGTAGATAGATATATGCTAGATAACATAGTCCTTTGATGTTTAAACAAAGTAAAGGTTCCAAGGTGACTAACAACCTACATCAAACTTAAGAATAGTAGCATGCTTAATATGATTAAGAATTCTTTCCTTTAAGAAGCTATGCTAAAGAATAATAATGCCACTAGAATGACCCATAGGAGCTTTAGTTAAATAATCTTGGTTTCTCCTTAATAGCTAATCTGTATCTCTATGAGAGAAGGACAAGATTCTAGTTTCTAATAATTTTACTAGAAAAATACGATATTGTTGAACAATGTCTTGTAAATGGTTCCTTAAGGTCAAAGACTTAGATGCCCCATGACAGCACCAATGAGAAAAGAGTGGAATTGGATGGTGTTCCTCTTTCTTGAGATTAGGTGAGTGTTCCTTTTCTTAGACAACTTTGGCACATATGTGCCTTATATCTTTCAATAATAGTTTCAGTTACTTGATGTCATATAGTTGGAAAGTATGAGATATAAAGAAATAAAGTTAAAATTTTACTTGAGAGCATATATTAGAAATAGCTCTTCAAGGATATTCAAATGACAATGTGTTTGTGATTTTTAGAGATACAAATAATTAATTATAAATTTTTGAGAAACAAAGACACTAATGTTATCTTAATTATTATTGAGGGTAGGATGATACAAACATGCATACATACATACATACATACATACATACATACATACATATCTGTGTCTGTGTGCATTCATAAATTGAGAAAGAAAATAGATAAAGAAATATAGGAGAAAAAGAGAAAGAGAAGAGGAAGAAAAGAGCTTTGTTAATTGTAAGGAGAAGCTTAATTCACCAAAGGCAACATGAAAATTTATACTATCGCTTTTGGAGAGCTATATAAATTAGTAAGAATAGCGAAAGAGATGTTAGAAGTGTTGCAACATTAGAAAATAAAAAATAACACAAGTTGGTTAAGGTAAGATTCAAAAATTTGTCATTTATTGAATTTCATTATTGTTTTACAAGGATTTGAAGGTTGTAGCTTATTATAAAAGTTAAAAATGTTGTTGTAATATTTCAATTGAGTTTAGAATCAATTGGAGAAGAAATTGATCAAATTTGGAGTGATTTTTTCCTATTTGGAAGGGAAGGTATTATATATTACACCCAACATTTAATATATTTAAGATTAAGTTAGTTTAGAGAAATCAATTGTATAAAATCTATTGGAGCCAAAGTGTGGTGTCTTAAACTAAATATACCATATATTAACTCAACATATAATACACTACTTGAAATAGTAGAAAACATAAGGGGTTGAATACTATTCAGTTAATTTGTAATATATAGTGTATATGAACTATCGTACGATGGAAAAAATATATAGTTAGGTTATGAAGTGGTGAGATCAAAAGAGAATTTTGTCAAGATTTTTTTGTAACATATAATACTACTAAGCTATATGTAGTATATGGTATAATAAATGTATGTTACAATACGTTAGAAAGATAGGCCTAAAGACTATTCTATTAGTTTTGTTTAAGAGATTTCATAAATAGCATAATATACTATATGTTATTAGTTATGTGATATAAGAAAGGAACTATTCAGATCTTCTATTGGTCCAACTCTATTTAGTTCCTTCATATTCACTTTTAAGGTATAAAACTTTTAAAGTTGTAAAATAGTCCCTCATCCAAATCAAATGTTGAAACTAAATTTTACTAGTTAAATGAATGATAACAATGGATCTGTTAGTTTTGGTGGAATTATTCACAATTATACATAACATATAGTGAAAACTTTTTTTACTTGGTAGGCATCAAATCATTATTAGAAGAAAAAGATTTGTCTCCATTATTTGGTCTTAGATGTGCAAAAATAAAAAATTAATAAGCTAGTGATTGAAATGAATTGTTAAGCAATCTTTACAATAGTACAAAGTTAGATGAATATCCCTTGGAAGCTATCAAGAATTTTTCAACAAATCAAGCATGAAGTGGGTTCAATAATAGTTATTGATAGTTTCATTCACAAAGAAGGCAATGAAGTATTGAAGTTCCTCATCAAAACAATAATAAAATCATGCATCACAAATTCACAAAATATTCCAAAGTTATGTAGGGATTTTGTCAAACTAGATGGAGTTCAATTCTTATATATTCATACTTCACACAAGGTATGAAGCATCATTTCAAAAGATTAGTCCTAATACAATGTGAAAAACAATTGATGTTTTTTTTTACTAGTGTGAAGTTTTCATATAGTGCAATTATCATCATTGGACTGTGCAAAGAATCCACTGTCTACATAAGCTCAGTTTTGTCTAGGATGTATTGCTACACCATAGAATCAACTAATTTGTCATCAACAAGCATATTAGAATAGCATTCATATGATCACTTCAAGATTCCTCAAAAAACCAGTCAAATTTTGACAAATCAATCATAAATTAACTCTTCGTAAAAAATACATTCAAAAGTGATCCCCAAATCAAACAAGTCTATTTAGCCATGAATATCACTCTTCAAACTAGGGCCTCATCGTACAGATATGAAACTCACTATAAAACATTAGACAATTAAAACTAGTAATTACTTATACTGTTCATTATTGGCCATCACCATTTCAAGATGCAACTTTTAGATATTCTTCGAATTCGTAATTTTTTGGGATTTGCATTATTCAATTCAGGTTCTCATCATAACATTACATTGCCATCCTATTAACGGTTAAACAAATACCAAAATTGAAAAACATGTCTGTGGAACATGCTATGGCAATGGAGAGATCCAGTTCATTAGACTTGTATACCCTCTAAAGCACATTATTGATTATGATACTCTTTCATACTTTGAAGTAGGCCCCCGAGATAACATCAAACTACTATAATAAGAAAATTTGAAGATAATGCAATCATAACTCTAAAATGACACACCACGATGCATCAGATTAATACGCCATCCTAATCTTTTTGTAGTGCATCATCATCATACTATTTTTAACATAAGTTATATCAAAACAGAACGTTAGACGTAACTCCAGTGTACCATCACCACTCTTAGACGAAGGAGTAGTTCTACTAAACTATAAAACACTAAGAGCCTCAATATTGTTACTATGTTTTTGTACTGCATTACACCATTTATCAACATAGTTATCAAAGTTAGGTGATCAATTACAACTCACTAATTTTGACCATTTTCTTATACAATAAATCTTTATTTTAATTAAAAAACTGTTATCTCAAATGCTTTGTAATTTCAACCTTGCCTTTGCCATCATATTCATGTTATTGAAAAGTTTGCATGTAACCTTTGTTGTAGAATGCCATTCATGAACTCCTTACCTGAGCATGCCACCAAAAATATCGGCAAATTTGTTTAAATGAAAAAAACTTCAAACAAATCAAATTTAAAGTTATATTACCATCAAATAAATAAATAATTTCAAAACCAGAGATTCATTGGTACATGTTCTCCAAAGAAGGGAAAAAATTACTCACAGATACCAATTAGAAATGAAAAGTAACTTAGTTAACTACATAATTAAGTACCTCTCCAACAAATAAGCAATTTTGTGCCTCAGATATGTGGCCCAACGGTCAAAACAAAAGAAAGAAGTATTAGTCCATGCATAGATTTGCAGGTTATTTAAGCGACGTTGATGTTTTTAAAGAAGCCTCATTACAAAAGATCAGCGAAACAGCTGCTGGTTTTTTGAAAAACCCTAGCATACAGCCGCTAATCTGTGGATGACGGAGGTGGACTTCGGACGACGACGACGGCGGCGGATAATGGGGCACCACCTTCTTCGACTTTGGCTCCACCTCTGCACATTTCCAGCTTGCTGCAGCCCCTTTCGTATGGCTCGGCAGGCTGGGGCCTACAGTTATTCATTTGGGCTTCTGACCTCTTTGAGCAAGGTACCGTGTCTTTACGCAACGGGTCGTAATTTATGTACCGGCCGGCCCTACCATCGCCGACCAAACACCCCGCTATAACCAGTAAAATCAGCAGTGCTGCGCCACCTCCCGCCATGGAACGAATGCAGTACCACGGCGGACGGATAGACGATCCGACGAGTGGTTGCGTTGATTGGAGGGACGGTTCCTTCTTATAAATACGGGCAAATGATGGATGAGGCGAGCGAGCAAGCGAAAGTGATGGGGGATGCACAGTTATTAATAGCTTATTTCCTCCTGATTTGCTAGTTTATCGGGCATCAGAATGCAGCAGTGTTCGATTGGCAAAGCTTAATCAGATGTTGGCATTTAAAGTAATAGATATTAACCGTACAATCATGCATGCATGCCACAGTTTCCTTATTTCGTCCGTTTTTGTCCATTGGTTTTAATTGTCAAGGTTTTGGCTGAAATCTAATGGCATTCCAAATTTAGATTGAATTTTGGATGGAAATGATTTCTTATTAAACAAATAAATATTAGTTATAAGCTAATGAAATTGATTCAAACTATATTATTAGTTGATTATATGTCATTATAGAATATATTCTTCATGTCTCAAAATTAAATAATTTGTATTACAATATGTTTGTTTGTATATATTATATTTAAATTTGTTATGCATGATTTTTTTTGACTTTTTTATGATCATGAATTTAGCTAAAGAAATCTAAAACCAACTAAAAAATCTTTTATTCGCACGAATTGTGCACAAAATCATAAGAACCATGGTATGCTAACTCGAATAGAAATTGGATTGAGCTCTTACAATTTAAAGCTTAGATAAAATTGATTTTGTATTAAATATCTTTGAGTCTATTTTATGTAAAGATTAGAACAATTCGAGTTTGAATTATTGACAATTTTTATTTTTTTAAATCCTTTTGTATATTTTTATGTCTATTGATGAAAATGTGTTAAATAGCTTCCAAGACTAATTAAGTTAGGTGGCTAAGAACATACAAGTTCATGATTGTTCATGTGTGCACACCAGTGCAAACAAGCGAGCACACAAAGTTGTAATGACATGTGCTGTGTGCATAAACACATTATGGGAATAAGTAGATGGGCATTGCACAAGTGTTTATGCAATGTGGGTGCGAAGAGGGTGCTTTAGCAATGCACGATAATGAACATGGATGCAAAATGAGGCAAACGAGCACTAGCCTGCCCACATGTAATTGTAGAAGCTATGATAGAATTGTAGGAAAGGTGAATGGGTGGAAATCCAGAGAAGTTGGGAGGAGGGAAAGAGGTGAACACCAGGGTTAGCAAATCTTCTGATGGAATGATGAGAGGAGGTAAAGAGAGAAAAAAAGAGAGGATAGAAGATAAAAAGTCACTCAGTCAAGCATACCCAACAAACCACCAAACCCCTCCACTCAAACAATTAAACAAGAACTGAATAAAAAATAATTTAGAACTAGCCAAAACCACTTTTATTCTAGATTTTAGAATCTCTTATACAAGTTCATAATTAATTAATCATATCTTATCAAAACCACTCTATTAATTCATAATTAATTAATAATATCTTGTCAAAATCACTTTTACTTCAAATAGAATGTTTCTTGGATACCACCGATTGGCTTATGACCCTAGAATCTTCACTTAAGAGTGCAAAATATTGGTCCATAATTTTTCTTTGTTATTTAAAAGTTATTTCTTTTGTTGGATAAAAATTAACTTTATGTAGGATTTCTTGTGTTATGCCTTTTCTTTTCATTTGTGCTCCTAATTTGACTTGCACTTCATCCTCTTTATGGTCATACTAAATGCCTTCATTTTGTGCATCAAGTTATTCTTTTTTAAGTGATGGTTGCATCTTATATATATATATATATATATATATATATATATATATATATATATATATATATATATATATGCATGTGTATATGTGTATAAAAATAAAAAAAATACAAAACCATTCATCCTCATTAAGTATCATAATAAAAGTAAGTGTAGAGGACTTCCCTTCTTTGAACTAGAGCTATAAGCACAAACAAAACAATTAGTCACACTATTTGAATATTTGAAGACATGAGAAATCCTAATGGTCAATCATAGATAAGATTGAGATCAAGACAAAAGATTATCATGAACAAATTCTCTCTAGAGATGTCTAACACAATAAAGGAAAACTTAAAGCAGATGACAATAAATTGATCAACAAAAAGCTTGAGAATTGAAACCACAACAAAAGCACCTAGTTACTCAATAATGATAACTATAATGGAAAACATTTGCACTCACATTGCTTAAGAGTTCAATTCCAATTTCATTAAACCCAAATATTATGAAAAAAGTCAATGAAGGAGACATAACAACAAAACTCACCATAAAAACATCATCTATCAAGAACAATGGATGGATTCATGCATGATGATTGACATTGAAGTTTGTGTTACAATACTTTAGTTAGGCATCATGTGTGAAGGCACAAGCACACACACACACACGAGAAAGATGTAGTGCACTGAATGCCCTCACATACTAGGGCAATGCAACCAAGTGGGACCTCGCATATGCACCACATGAACATGCTCATCGATCACCCACTAGGCATGCAATCTATACGAGTGGTAGGTGAACCTACTACACTGATGTGGTCAATGTAGGAGAGCATGGCTTATTAGTACACAAGAGCAATACCCACATCTGTGAATAGTTCTTTAACATGAGCACCCAAACTAGCTTTGAATAAGTAATCTTGTTACAACACAAAATTTGAGAAATTTATAAAATTTCAATATTTTGGTCAAAATCAAAATTTTCATGTTATAAATTAAAATTTTATGTATTTTTTAATAAAATATTTATTCAAATCTTTATATAAAGGAATAATAATGTAAAACAATTTAGAACTTTATAATTCAAAACTTTTTAAATTTCAATATCTTTTAAGAATTCCACTCCTTTGTAGTAAAATCTCTCTTTTCTTTTCTTTTCTTTCTTAGATTTTCATCAATATATGATGGTACAATAGATGTAAAAAAATTATATGCCTAGTTAAAGTAACTAAATATATATTTTTGTATGTACAACTATTTATCAACAAATAAGGTATTATATGCCTAATTGAAAACGATGAGTCATGTATTAAACTTGGTAGAATGCCCACTTAAGTTAGGCACAAAAGTGATATGGAGTTAATTCAAGAAATTAATTTGAAAAAAAATTTATACCATGGGCTATATAGAGGGATGGAGGAGAAAGTGGCATAGTTTATGGCTCCCACAAGGATAAACTATGTAAGAATATATCACAACATATCAATGACAAGTCATAATTTTGGGAATACCTATTAAAAAGTTGCATATATTATCAAAATATATTATAAATTTATATTATCTTATTGTCACTAATTATCTCTTTTTTATTTAATCTTTAAAATAAGAAAGTATATTTATAATGTCTATTTAAAAAAGAATGAATATAAGAAAATAAAATTAGAAGAGAAAAATATTAAGAAATCTAAGTATAAGACTAAAAGTTTGTTGTAAAAGAAAAAGTATTCTTTAATAGAATATATGATAACCACAACTAATAACACTCATATTCATGAAAATCAAAAATTATGATCATTATAATAAGACATGACACAAATAACAAAAATATCGAAAATTACATCTTGAATTATTTTTGAAAATTTTCAAAGATGATAAAGTACTTATTATAGTTAAAATTAAAAAGGTATTTGAAACTCTTCTTCAAATTGATGAAAACTTATTTCTTATGATAAGTCCAAAGAAGATATCTCATGAGACAAAACAAAGAAAAGAATTCTTTACCATCTGAATTCAAGTGAAGAAAGAACTTATTAGTACCATTGTTAACACTAAAACTAAAAAGAACCTAATACCAAAAACTCTTATGAAGATATTAAATCTAAATATGATACCACATCAAAAACCTTATTCTCTAGAGTGGATTCATAAAAATTTTGAGACGAGAGCTAAAAAATAACATAATACAATTTTTTTATCACCACCTATTATATTGATGAGTTTGTCTATAAAATAATACATCTAAATGTTTATCAAATTATATTAAAAAAATCTATACTTATGGGATCGAGATGTTATCTATTATCAATGAGTATAATAATATCAGATTATAAAACATGGACAACACTTACTTTTAGCATGAGATAAAGAAATATTAAAAAAATGTATTATTTGTATTAACTAAGTGAATAAGCTAGTAGACATCTATAAAAGTTATGTATTACTTATAATAAAGTTAAAGAAATTATTTAATAAAATTGATGAAAGTCTCAATCTCATAAAGAAGATAAAAAAACTAGATCGTACAGAGAATTAGTTTAAAAAAGAAAATTTGATGGGACTCAAATAACAAAAAAATTGACTTATGATTAAGAGCTATATTCTAGGTTCATTAAATCTAAAAATTTTTAAAAAAAGTTAAGGGAGATAACAAAATATTGAAAACTATTGTAGCAACATTATGTAGTAAGAACCACACTGTGTGCAATGGGTCATTATAGAGGCATCAAAATGAGTGCTTTAGTGCTCTACTCAGGAGTTGTGTGTGGAGGCATAAACACACATGAGGGAAAGATCGACGTGCATGCGTTTACATGTACTGGAGGTGTGTGACTGCACGAGACCTACACAAGTACTACAAGTGCACACATATAGTAGGTGAACCTACAACATTTATATAGTTAAAGTGTGTGCACAAAATGTGTCTACACTCAAGAGTAGCACCCACATGTGTGAACAGTGCCATTACGTGGGCACCCGCAAGTGTGCAATGGCTTGCATGTGCATAGATAGTCTTGCTCAGTGCAAAATTTGCAAACTTATTATAATTTAGCCAAAATCACGTGTTTTATATTATAAATTAAAATATTATATATTTTATAATAGAATATTATATCAAAACTTTTATATAATGTATGAAATAATATAGAAAATTTTGAATTCAAACTTCTTGAAAAATTCTATTCTTTTGTGACAAAAATTCTCTTCTTATTTTATTTTTTTTAGTTCCTTCTAATTATGATGCTCCAACTTCACTATTATAATTCTAAAAAGAAGACTTAATGTCAAGAGCTCAAAGCTAGTACAACTAGTTGATAGATCACCTACAATAGCCATAAAAGCCATCACTTTGTTCATAAAGAACAATTGCTAATTTAGGTGAGCTACCTCTTATAATGGAACCATCAAAATTGATCTTCAACCATCTTAGAGTTTGGTGGGAGGGGTGGGGTTTGATCCCATTGCAGGATGAGTTGAAGTAGGCTAATACGCTAAAGAGATCCCAAGACTTCAAACTAGGAATGGAAACATGCAATCAGTTAGAAAATCAGATGAAAGCAATGTAACTTGTACAAGGTAAAGTAGTTTTCCATGAATTTTAGCATTCTAATTCTTCCAAATCCAATAAAGAGTAGTGACAACAATTTGAAGAAAGTAGTTAGATTTCTCCCTCTTAGAGTCAAGCTACAAAAAGGATAGCATAGCAAGAAGCCAATCTAGAGGGTGTTTTGGTCAAAAAATGCTATCGAATAATAGAAAAAAATGAAAAGGCTTTAGGGAAAAAATACATGATCAAGGAGTTCTTCAATAAAAAAACCTTAGAGGAAAAGAGTTGAAAATGTAATTCTATGCTAGTAGAACTACAAAAACATAAGAACTCATTATAGAGTTTCCTTAAGTAAGCATGGCACTTTGGTAGGGCCTTGATCTTTGATATAGCCACTATGACCTTAAGATGACTCAAAAAGAAATGAACACATAATTGAAGAGGGATATCATGACAATCTATTATTCTCTAACAAGAAAATAAAGAGGGTGCCATGGGGCTTGGGTAAGAAGAAGGATCCTCTTCACAAAGGAAGCATGAAAAAGAGGTATAAGTTGGACCATAATCAACTTCTTATCATCATTGATGAGGGATGACATGATGGAGGGCAAGTGAATTTTAATGTTAATAAATATGGGCCACTAATAGATTGGAAAAGGACCAAGCTAGTAGTCATTCTCAAAATGGTAAGGTAGCCCATTCTCAATCTTCCATTAGGTGTTATGTTTGACCTTGGGATCACACAAAGAGATAAGACACTATAACCATGACTCATAATGCCAAACCATAAAATTTACTAACCAATTTCCATACTTTGTGTTATGACAAGTAACCTACATGAAGGTATCATGAAAAAGAAATTTAGTGAAAAAGTTTAAGGCAAGGAACCTTCTCCATTTATGCAAACAACAAATAGTAATTTCCCCATGAACTTCAAGTTCACATGCCATATCATAGAAGTGATAATGAATGACTGGCTTATCAAGATTGACACTCCAAAGCAAGCCTCTTATAATACATATGTAACCCTTGATCTTATAAATAAAAGACTTCTCAACCTACAAGGGGTTGTAAGAATGTAATTACAATTACAAAAGTTCCATTGCCTTACCCATCAATCTCCATATCTTCTATTAACATGTTTCTACTATGCTATTCCTTAATGTTGTAAAGATCTAAGAAAAATGATAAACCATAGAGATAAAATCATTTTGCATTTGATTAATATTATTTCATTAAAGTGGTAACATCTATTCATATTGGAGTTGTGACTCTTTGATTAACCTTTTGGGATTTGATTGATGCATTTGAATTATTCTTCCACTTAATTTTTCTATAATTCAATGGATTTTTTAGCCATCTCATTTTTGGCACTTTTATCTGACTCCCTTTAGTATTATTTGTAGGTTGTGTTGGTTCAATGATAATAGGTTCCATAGGGCTAGTGTGATACTTGTGGATCGTTCTCGTGTGTTTGCCTTTCTACTCTAGTGAATGAAATTGATCTAATTTTACAAGTTTATTCTTTCATGATCAAGGGGATATATGACCAATGATTGGGTTTAAGCCCACTACATATACTTTTTTCCATTCCCTTTAACAAATCCAACATATGTTTTTTTAAAAATTTATTGAGAGCTTCCTAAAATTGGAGTTCTATAGGAATTAAGATTCAATATTCACGCTTATTTTAAAAGAACAACATTGGTAGAAAGAGATTTTAATTTGAAACAAAATATTTTTCAACTTTTACCTTGAGTCTTTAAATTTATAAAATCACAATTCATCCTTCTATTGTGTGATTGCCGTTGCACTTTCATTCCCAAAATTGAGCAATCAAGATAAAGCCTTGGAGAGGATGAAATGTGGAAGGTAAAATGTTCATCGATGTAGTACGAACCCGACTATTCTTAAAAACGTTGAGAAGGATTGGCATAATAGGGAAATGGTTGAAGTTAGTTTCACTACTAAAATCATAAAGGTGAGATTTCCTATTTTTTATGTTCCTCCAAGTACTAGCCTTATACAAAAAGATGAAATTTCAATCTCCCTTAAGTGAGACATCAAATAATTGCTCACTATTATCATTTAGTTTTAAGCTAAGATAAGTTATACTTGTAGCCTCCATGACTTGAATAAGGTGATTGTGGTACTTGAGAGGTAGTCAACACTACTTGTTATATTTTGACAAGAGTCATCAGTAGAAGGAAAGGAGGCTAAAAAAGGAAATAGAAAAACAATGGGAAAGGAAACAAGTATATGTGTGTAGAAGGTGACTGGTTTCATTGGGTTAGTGGTAACTCTATGGTAGAAAACAAATTTCTTACAACTCAAGGGTATGCTCAGTGATAATGGTATGCTTCCATCTGGATTATATTAAATTGAATTAAGAATTTTTTTTGTTTGTCTAATGAAGGGCTTGGGGTCCTCTACTCCCTTATCCATTCTTTTGTTGAGGTTTTGGGTGGGCCAATTGACATATAATAAATTCAAATCAAATAAATAATGATCTTCAAGGGTGAACTTGAAATAATCTTTGATGAAGAAAAAAAATCAGGAAAATAGCCACCCATTTAAGTTTACTCTGATTGGAAACTTTTTGTTTGGCCATCCTAATATGGTAAAAGCATTCAACAAAATTAGGTTTTAGAATGAGATCAAAGTGGGTTCTTTGGACAACAAATATGCTTTAATTAGATTTAAGAAGGAAGAAGATTTCTTGAGACATTAGCTTCACTAATCATGAAACATTAGCTTCATCCTAATTTTTACTTAAATATTGAGCCTTTTTTAGCCCAAGTTTGGGTCTCCTTTGAGCATTTACAAATTAAAATTTGTAATAAACTAAATCTAGACAACTTAGTTTCAGTAATTGGTAATCTTTTAAAGGTGGACACTGAAATCTTAAATTTAATTAGACCAAGTGTGGCTAGACTTTATGTAAAAATTGATTTAGTTAATGAATTTCTTAACCAAATTAGGATTATGAAAAAGAGTAGCAATGCAAATTGGTTTTGGCAACATATACAATATTAGAATCTATCTAACTATTGCATAGTTTGTTGCAAGCAAGGCCACACCTCACTTCAATTCAAACATTATAATAAGGAATCTGATACACAAGTGCCAACTAAAGTTCTTAGAGCTTCAATTAATCCAAATGAGTAGAACATCAATAATGTTGTTTCTATGAAGAAATCTAACTAAACACTATTTAAACTCGATAAGGCCCAAAATGCACTCCCATGGAAGGTCGACCACGTTGTTCTAACCCAATGTAAGCTCACAAAGTATTCATAAGTATATTTTCTGTTTTGGATGACACATCAAATAAACATTCAAATAAGGGCATATGAGGTCACAGTTCATTTGAAAGGGATAAACAAATAGCTTTGAATAAGATTTCATATGACTATGTTACCCTTAAAAAATCATAGGAAAGATAATCGTAGAGGCTCTATGTCAAATTCAAAAGCATCTTAGAAAAGCTTTCAATGAAATCTTGACTTACAATCTTGTAAGGATCTTAGCCACAACCTACTTGAAATAGCAACCAATTTTGGACTAATACAACCTGAAAAAGATAACTTCATTCTAGTTCAAAAAATGCACAAAAAAAAGAAGGAATAGGAGAGTCAGATGAGTCCAAAAGGGACATGCAAAAGTTCAAGTTCCTTACAAAATGTTGAAAAACAATCATAAAACACTTATGTAGAACTAGTTTTGACTACTCACCATTGCTATTTCAAACTCCCAGGCTCCTACCTCTGGCCCAAAATAGCTCAAATTCCAATGTTTTACTTCACTATAAGAAGAAATTGATCAATACCCACTCATCTCCTAGCTATGATGACTCGAGCATTTAAACTTAATAGGCTAAAAGATTATCTTAAATAATGGAATAATTCCACCTCTTTAATTAATCAAAAGGGCTAAAGAAATTATTAAAATTAGAGAAGCATAATTTTAAGAAAACCAATTTATGAAGGATAGAATCAATCTTATTAATGCAAATGATCAATTAATGAAGGGCCTTCATAAAGAAGAGATGTATTAGTGCTAAAAAGCCAGTACTATATGGCTTATAGGAGAAGACAGATATACAAAATTCTTTAATGCTATTATAAAAGTTAAAAATACATGGCTCAACATTAGCTACATTAAATATTCCAATGAAAACATGATCCATGAATAAGAAAAAATTCAAGATGTCATTGTACAACATTTCCAAACATAACTTTTCTTTAACAAGGTAACTAGAGATGAGGAACTACTTAATTACATACTAGTTATAATTTTTAAGGAAGACAATAGAAGTTGGTAAAAGATATCATAATGGAGAATATTAAATAATAGTATTTCAAATAGATAAAGATAATACACCACTACTCGATGAGTATAATGGCCATTTCTTCACTCAATGCAAGGATATCATTGTCTAGAATGTGGTAAATATAACCTTGGTTTTTTCTAATGGGGAACTATATCTCAAAGATATTACTACTATAAATTTTGTATTGATTCAAAGAAATGGTACCATTGAATCTCTTAAAGATTTTAGGCCAATTTGTTTATGCAATTTCACTAAAAAAAATTCTTTGCAAGCTACTAGAAAACAAGCTCTATGCATTTCTACTTAAAATCATTTCACTTGAACAAGTTGACTTTGTAAAAGCAAGAGATATTGTGGATAATATTTTACTAGCATAAGAATTGATAAGTTCTCACAATAGGAAAGTCAAAGATAAAAAGTATGTCATCAAGCTAGATTTTAAAAATACATTTGATAATTTATCATGATAATCTTTATGCAAAACACTAACCAAGTTCAACTACAATAAGAAATTCATCAAGCTTATTAGGAACACCATTAGCAGCTATTGGGCATCCACTATAATAATGGCATACCAAATGGATTCTTTCAACTTTCTAAGGGTCTCAAGAAGGAAATCTAATTTCTCCTTTATTTTTCATCTTATTTATGGAGGTTTTTACTAAAGCTCTAGAAAACTCTTTGTTAATTACAAAGCCTTTCACTACATGCAATCTAAATGATGCCCAAATGATTACATACATAGGCCATGTTGATGGCATCATTATGTTTAGTAGAGGATACTTTGATCAATCTTCAATATTAGTAAAGTTCTAAAAAAATTCTAAGATACTTCAGGTATTTAAATGAATTTGCTTAAGAGTAAACTTTTTACTAGTAAAAAAATGATGTCAAGTTCAATTAAAAAGATATGTAAGATTATTCACCTCTAGCATGATTCATTTTTAATAGCATATCTAAAATGTCTTTTATCCACTAGAAAGAAAAAAAAACATTATTAGCAAATTGTGGATAAAATATTCATAAAAATGGTTAGATGAAACAAGAAATTATTATTCATGGGTAAAAGATTAATCCAAGTAAGACATGTATTAACCTTGATTCTAACTTTTTCATTCATGACAATTAATCCACCATTACAAATTCTTGACATAGTTGAGAAAATAATGAACAAAGTTTTATGGGGGTTGATATCAACAATACTCACAAACATCACTAGGTTGTGTGGGATAAAACTTGTGCTTCATGGAGGAAAATAGCTTAAACCTTAAAAAAATCAAAAGACATTATGGCTTTCTCTCTATAAAGCTAAATTAGAACCTATTACATTGCAAATCACTTTGGACTAAATAAGGGTGGACTGACAATTAATTCATAAAGAGTGAATCAAAGTAGTTAGATCACTTACTAAAGTGGTTGCTTATTTGGACAATATAGAAATATGAGATTGTCATAACATTCCATTACATGCAAACCTTTAAAGAATATGGATAAAGCTTACCTACTTTATATTCATACATCATAGAAGGTACAATGTTTGGTCAGATCAAACGTGGTGCAATGCTAAGTATTAAGGATTTTTTTTGTTGTCACTAAAATATCATACAAAATTACTTCCAAATCATATCAAATAACATTTCAATTTCTTCCTTCTTGTCACTAAACATTTGGACAATTGATTGCATCAGATAAGTACAATCTAATATCCCTGTTAAACATTTCAACTACAAATGTATTTTTCACATTAGCACATCAGTGGACTTGACTGCTAACCATTGCATTCTTATAAAAAATAAGAGCAATCATTATTTACATCTTGCACCTATCATAGCTTGGCAATCTACCTATCTTGATGATCAAACAAATACCTTTGCATGAAACAGAGTCTATGTACTTAGGCTAATATGATGTTGTGAGTAAAATCTTCAAACTCATACGATCTTCAAGAATTGCACTTCATACCTTCTTGATTGGATTAGCTCAAAATGATAATTAAGTAATCTTAGACTTGTCATTCTATTAAAAGCATGTTGTGAATCAAACATCTATGAAAATCACTCCTCGATAATGCATCATCATTCTACCATTTTGCAAGCATTTTTTTAAAACAAACAATTTTAAAGTGCATGATAAGTTGTACTAAGCTCATCCTCACTAGTACATTTTGTACTTTAATAATATATTTATTTGTGTTTAAGAAAAGGTGATAGTGGTCCTTAAAATAATGTGGAACATTAGCTCCTTGAGTTTAGATAGAGCTACAAATAGATTAGAAATTGTTCAAATGCATATCTAACAGTCTAATAAGTGGATCAAATAGTATGAAGGGATCAATGGAATGTCCAATCAGGCAAAGAAAATTAACCCAATGTTTTCAATTGTGGCTCAATTAAAGTAATTAATATAATAATATATGTATTAAATATATGAAAGAAGTGAAATATGTATTCTAAAAAAGGAAGGAGAAAGAACATGATATTGAATACAAATCATTCTAGTATTATGGTAGGCACTCTAAATAATTGTTAGTATGTTTGTATGATGCAATGTTATATTGACATCATAGACTTATTTTGTTGTAGATGCAAAATACAAGACATTTCGAGATTTAAACCATATTTGTTGTTGGAATTAGTTATCAGAATTAGTTATTTTGTAAAAGGGCTATTAATCTCATGAGTTGATTAGTTTGGTGTAAGAGACTTGTGTACAATGTTGGTACATGTGTGGTTTGATAGAGGTGCTACTATACATGGTACTGCACTGGTGCCACTACTCACGAGTGCAAGCATTGTGATATGTGATGGGCATATGGATAAGTGATTGGAATAAGTGGCTAGAATAGGCACAAAAGTAAGAGGCATGTTGTCATACGCATAGGTAGGGATACTATGTGTAAGCATGGCTAGTGGTTGGACATATGTAATGTTATAGAACCTAAGACCTATATAAAGGGGAAAAATTGAACTAAGGTGAAAATAGGAGAAATGCAAATTGTTTGGAGTAATGTGGACATAGAATGGGGTGTATAAAGTGTAGAGAGGAGAAGATGAAGATGAAAGGAGGAAGTAGGAAATAAGAAACAAGAAGAGTCATTTATTAAAGTAAGCCTCAAGGAGTAGCCACCAAGACCTCGACAATCAAGACACTAAACAAGATTGAGTAAATTGAATTTGTAATTAGACAAAACACCTTCCATTGATTATTGGCTTCTTTCTATTGATATAGCTTTATTCAACAATAAATAAAACTATTAACAAACTACTAATAGAAAATTAATAATTGTAATTCATAAATGATGCTTATATTCAATTTTATTGCTAGAAACCTATTATAACTTATTAGAAACTTACTTCAAAGCATTTATTTGAAGTGAGAAATGTTAGTGCAAAACTAGCTAATTTGACCATTGTTGCTCTCTTTGACCATGGTTTGTATGATGAGCATATGGTGCACATAACACCTCTGTATTTTTTTTATTTTTCTTTCACTTGTTTCATATGTAACTTTAGAAACTCAATAATCTTGTATAGTAATCTCTCTTAACATCATTCACTCCATGCCCAAAAGGACTTTACTCTGCAGAGTTCAAGTGCAAATAATCTTTCACTAACTATGATGCAACTTTCTCGTTCCCTTCCATCACAAACCATATATCATTAAAAGATTATTAGCTCTTCGTCTTAACAAGATATATATATGAATAATATGCACTAGAAAGCTCACAAAAATAACATTTTTAATTATCCTCAAGGGGTTGAACCTATTCCTTTATCTTAATCACTAGTGTAAATAAATAAGGTTACTAGGTGCATGTTGAAAATCTAATGAAAATTCTTGCATTTGAATTTGAAGATTGGCCTTTAACTTTTGTATTGTTAGGATGATTAAGCCACAAGATGGGTTTGAATTGTTCCTTTTAAAAAACTTAAAACAATAAGCTATTTGTATGAACTAGATTGTTGTTTCTATAACTAATTATTCTAAGAATATTTTAGTAAAATGCTTAGTTTTGCAAAAAAAACTTATGTGATATATAAAGTAAAAGAAAATAAAGAACATAACTATTTTTAGATGATTTAACTCAACCAAGGTCTATGTTCACCCCTAGTTAAATGACTAATTTTCTAATAATTGGTAGAGTAAACCTTATAAAAGTATATTCACAACAAGATCTATGTTATTCTCAGAGGAACCACAAACACAAAATCAATAAGAGTCTACCAAACACTGGCTAAAAGATAATATTAAAATACTTTAACAATATAACTATATAAAGATCCTAAACTTTTCATTTATTAACTCAAGTGGCATAGCTAATGGATAACATTGTAAAGAAGTTACCAACCAAAAGGTAAAGAGATGATGAGATTTTAGATTACAAGATGCAGCAAAAACACTAACAAATAGAGCTTATGGGAATGTTTGCTTGTATATGCATGATTGAAGTCCTTAAAGAAATATGTTAATTATTTCATTAACATTTTTTTGTAGTGCATAACATACTTTTTATATTCTTCATTTGGTTAAAGAAATAATTTAAGAAGCTTCAAATGGCTAAAATTAGATTTTTGTTATAAGATTAACTAGCCATTAGAGTTCACAGATTTTAATTACACATCCAAAGATCGTAAAGATGAAACAGAAATATTTGATAGCTTAATAAACTTCTTATATGATGTTCTTATTTGGGTTACTTAGAAGGTATCATAGAAATATGATGATGAAAAGCTTTCGGTATGATGCAAGAAAAACACACATAGTTAGAATGCTCCTTGGTTTTCAAAATTTTGTTTTTGACTATGATGAAAATCTACAAGTACGATTCCATTACTATTTATATATGTTCTCTACTATCATAGAATCACAGTCTTTTGATAAGAATATAATATATTTACAATGCCATTTTAACTTAACATGCTTATGGGGTTTTAGGCTCTTTATTCAAGTATGATAATTAAATCGTATCAGTACGAATGGGTTCAAAGTTAGCTTGACTTACTAGTCTCAAGTTATAATTACTTTGTCTAGATATAATAGATAAATTTTAGTTGTATGAAGCCTTTTAACTTTACTATTATGTTATACTTATATGAATCATACTCATATAATACAAGATCATATACATATAGTAACTCTAAGTTTACTTTTTTTCTTAAGTTTAACTAAGCATTTCATGAGAGTAGATCATTTTAACTACAGTAAAATATATTATTGTATGATGTATGTATTTACATAGAATACTAAATTGAGATTAGTATTATATAAAGTTAATAACAAATACCATTGATATACAATCATGCTATAACTTATCTAATTTGAGAGAAATAATGGTTGTACCAATATAATAAGACAATCATACATATATGACATACCAATCAGCACATATTAGTTTTAGTCCTATATCAAGTATGCTTATTATGTAAGTATAAAAAAGATATTATTTTGTATGATTAGTGCATAATATATATAAGTGCCCTATATTTAATTGATTCCTTTACTACATGATTCTCATCAATCCTAAAGTGATTTGCATAAAATAGATGATATTTAACCTTTAATTAATTATTAAGCACTAATTTAACATATGAAGGATTGATATAACTCTAATACATGAATGAGCAAGTTGAATGAAATTAATGAATTTATTTTTATGTGCCACAAGATATTAAATGAAAGTTTGATATTATAAGCATTGAAACAATATATAATGAGCTTTGATTAAGTAGCCACTCCACTAAGAGATGATTCCACATGGCTGCAAGATATGGAATTTGAGTTACCTTCCTTGAGCAAAATCATCAATCTTTTTACGCCATCCTTACATATGAATTGCTATCAAGTTCTTCAATCTTCATAAATTAATATCTATACATCACATCTCATACAACATATTAGTTTATAAGTACTTGATTTTGTTATCATCAAATCTCTCAAAGTATGGTTTGAACACATATTTAGGTTTTCATTTGACCTTACTTGTCAAGCACAAGAATTTTCATTTGTTCTTAACTCTTCATGTAGTGAACATCATAACAAATGGAATATTAGGAACCTAACTTTAACACCAATTGATGTGGAAGTATAGTACATTAGGAGAGCCCAAGATTTTAACCATAATTATGACTAGAATTAGCCTCAATAATTGTTCATTCTACAAAGGGGAGATTGGTTTAGTAAGCTCAATTGTGTGCAAGGGCACCAAGGAATTAGTGTAGCAATGATTGATAAGTGCGAGGGGTAGGTAGTAATCATGTGCATTGGACACCTCTTGTAGGTGCACATGATGAGGTGTGCATCCATATGCAAATGAGCATATGAGACTTGGAGAGATAGAACTAGCATGAGCATAAACACAAGGGTTGCATTATCTATGCATAAAAGCAGTTGGGTAAAATAATTTAAGAAAGGTGTAAATGAAATGATTGCAAATGAATTATTTGGAGTAATATCAATGTAGGGTGGGGTGTAAGGATTTTAGTGATGAAAGAAGGAAATAGAAGCTAAGAAACACAAAAGGCCATTCTCCAGAGTGAGCCTAGGGAATAGCCACCAAACCCTCAATAGTTAAGCCACAAAGAAAGATTAAACAACCTGGATTTGTAATGATCCAAAAAACCTTCCATTAATTTCAAAATTCTATCTATTTATGAAGCCTTATATCAATAATAAATGCAACCACTAACAATCCATTAATAAATATAATACATAAATGATGCTTCTCTATAATGCTATAGCTTGAAGGCTATTGTAACCTTTTAGAAATTTGCTTCAAGAATTTATTTTAAGTGAGAAATGTTAGCTACAACTAGCCAATTGGACCATGGTTGCTTTCTTTGACCATTGTTCATGTGATGGGCTTATGGTGCACATTTTGCCTTCACATTTTGGTTTCTTCTTTCAATTTTTCTCATGTCTCTTTAGCAACTTTGTGACCTTACATGTGATCTTTATTCTTCTTCATCCACAAAATGTTATAATGTTATATTATTTTACATATGGTAATTAAAACACAATGAAAATTATGTGTCATGTGATGGACACTAAATTGATAGTATGGGTACATAATTAGATGTGACCACATCTATTTCTTGCCTAAATAAGCATGCATATCATGATTCAACATGACATAGAATGACATATAAAATGTAAGAGGACAAATCTAACATGCAAATAAGGACTAGGTACCATGTTAAAGAATAGCTTGAAAGCTCATGTGGAAGGTAAATAAAAAAGATTGCAAAGAAAAAGAAAAAGAAGTAAAGATTACCTTATTTAGCTTCCAAACAAAAAAGAGGGTGAAGGGATATAGTATTTGTAAATTAAGGATTATTGAAATGGAGGTGATCCTGATTGGTTTGTGGCACACATAACATCACTTAATCTATTTATTTAATATTTTAACTATTTATTAAATATCAAATTAAATGATATCTTCTTTAATATCAACATGTGGCATATACTTATATGTACACATTTTCTTCAAATTTATTCATACCAAAAATTTTAAAATATTTTCCATTGCAATAGAAAAAATACAATAAAACTTTATTTCAAATATTTGTAGTACAAATAAATAAATAAATCACATTTGCTATTGCAAAGACACATTATTATAATATTTCACTTGTTCTAAATTCCTATTACAACACAGCACTAATGTAAAAACAAAAATTGTAACATGCAAAGAATCTTCTCCTCTCATTGCACCCTTGAAATCCCATTATATGCATCTAAATTACCTAGAAGATCAACCAAAGTATAGATTTAGCCATTATCACTAGCTAAATAAAAATATCTTAACAGTCATACATCTAAGGTGTTACAATTTTTGGGTCATAATAAATGTTAGCTCTGTAGGACATTCTAATATGAAAATAATAAAACATGATATTAAGTAAATTAAAATAAATTAAGTGTGACATGTAATGTTTTGACCCTTTTTTATGAACCATGTTATTTTTCTTTATATCCAACTTCATTTTCAATATGGTGTTCTATTTTACTTAAGTCTATTTACCATCAAAGGTTTTAATTTTTTCCATATGATCCTAAGACCTCATTTCCAATTTGTGGCCTATCCATTATTTGTTCCCATAATTGAGTGCATCCAATGGACTTTATTTAAAGTCATATATTATTCTTAGACATATTTTATTATATCAATATCATCAACTTTTTCTTCTTAGATATAATAACTAAGATCATTTTTATCATATTTCATGCAAACCCAATTATCTCATGTTTTCCTTTTTGTTCCATGCAACCATATGATGCATGTACCATAACCACTTTGAATGATAATATATAAACATGACGTATTGCAAGAATAAAAAAGAAATTTAATCAACATAACTCATCCATAAGTTTTCAATCATAAAATATAAAGAAGCATGTTTTCCTTACATAATCAATAACTAAATGCATTCATTATAATAGTCACTCCTTAAAAAATTCCTTTTCATTTATCCTTGAAATTATCCACTATTACATCTTATTAGGTTACAACCATGCACATTGTCCATTGTTAAATTTTTGCACCTCTCATAATGTTTATTAAAGTCATTAGCTATAATTGGATCACCTTGACCTTAAACTTGTTAATTAAGTTTCTCTTGTTAAATTGTTTATTGGTTAATAGAACCTTCAATCCAATTGATTGGACCATCCAATCCTTTATTCTATTAATCTCCAAATCCTTATTGCATTATCTAGCATCTCCAAAAAGTAGCATGCTAAGTATTAGATGATTATTGGACCATTTTTACATCTTATCTTGATCATCATTTTTCTGCTAATTATTTTTACATTTGAAATTGAGCAAGTAGAGTGCAAAGATTTAAAATCATTGAATTCTTTAGCTAATGATGCATGTTTGTTCACTTTTTATTTTAAATTATTATTGGCCTTTTTCATATTCTCTAAATATATGTTAGCCTTTTTTCTAAGTTGTTCATAATTACCTAGATATTTCCCACATTTTCATTTAATTTCTTATATTTGTTACTCAAATTTTTATATTTTTTACTAAGTTAAAGTAATTTTTTAGCTAATTTTTATTTGGAGTAATTTATCTCTTCACTTGAAGATTCTTCTTCTTCTTCTCTAGCCACCATGTAAAATAGTCATTCATTATTTTCATCATTTTTACTTGTGCTAGTCTCTTTTGGCTCATTAAAAGTTATTTTTGATGTAAATCGTGTGAGAACAACGCACAAGAGGGGAGGGGTGAATTGTGTTTTTCACTAAAATTTAGATTAAGAAAAATTCTTTCAATAAAAAAAATTTGTAAATAAATTATGAAAACGAAAAATGCAATAATAAGACAAGCAAAGAGAAGACAAAGATTTTTAGGTGGTTCGGCCAAACCCGTGCCTACATCCACCCCCGATCAACCCGATCAGGCTTCCACTAACCACTCCCTTTTGCCGAAGCCGGTAGGGGTAAACCAAGTACAACCGGTGCTCCAACGAGACACCAAAAATCCGAACAAAATGTTACAGAATGATGCAAAGAAATGTGGAAGAAAGCTGTCGAAATTGGAGAAGAAAGTTGAGCTCGTAGCTCCCACGAGTATGCCAATTGTTGCTCTCGGTTTTGGCCTTTTTCCTTAGTTTTTGAAGAAGTTTGCAAGTGGATTCATCAACCCATAATTTGTAAAGTGTCCTATATATATAGTCCACCAAAAAGCAGTTCCAAACGGCTAAGAAAAAAGAAACCAGAAAATAGCCGTTGCCGGAAGCCCGAAAAGGAAGAAGAAGAGCAGCTGCCGTCCGATCCCACTTCAAGAATGGACGGCTGGATGGATTTCACGGCTTGATCATCTCTAGACCGTCTGATCCGGGCGGACTTGATCTGAACCATTGGATCCCACGCGCTGAACGAACGGCGCTGATTAAACAGCCGTTCGAAATTACTCTCGCCCGTTGGATCTGGGCGCGCTTGATCTGAACCATTGGATCCCACGCGCTGAACGAACGGCGCTGATTAAACAGCCGTTCGAAATTACTCTCGCCCGTTGGATCTGGGCGAGCTTGATCTGCGCCTTTGGATCCTGCCGAAGTTATAAGGTGGGATTTTTAGTCCCACACTGCAGAATGAAACTTCACACACTGCTTTATAATAGATTCGCGCCTATTAACCTGCGAGCCACTTTGGGGCCGGCTCCCCCCTTCCTTGGCCGGGATTTCATCACCCGGTTCAGGTTGACTTAGCCATGCACTGTTCTTTGACCATTGACCAGCGCTAAAGTTAGACTTAGCCGAGCTCCTCTCGGCAGGCTTGGCTTAGCCAGGCACTGTTCCGTTGACCGTTGACCAGCTCCAGCCGAGCTGCTCTCGGCGGTCTTTGGGCGGGCTTTGCTCGCCCCTTTCGGGTCAACCAAGTTTTTATTTTTCTCTCCTTTTTTTTTCATATTCCTAAAAGGCCTGGACGGGCTGTTTTGACGCCGGGTCGACCCGCCCATGCTACAGTGCTTTTTCCCGAGACTTTTGCAGTTTTAGGGTATTTTTGACGAATTTTTTAGCCACAAATTTGAATATAAGTGAATAAAAAAAATTTTATATTCTTATAGTATTATAAGTTAATTAAGTGGCTATGAAAAGAAATTTGTAAAAAACGATTCCATAATAATATTAAAAAAATCAAATACCCATGTCTATACATTTTGTCAAATATACTTGGCCCAAAAATGAAAATTCATCATTAAATAATTTTATAATATTTTTAAATGTTAATACTACTAGTGTGCCTCATAATCTCAAGGTTTTGACATATCAAATTCAAGAGAAATAAAAAGAAATTTATTTATAAAAAATCTTGCGCATGTCTCAAAAATTCCTTGAAGTATGTCATGACCTCAAGGCCCTTAGAGACCATTATTTTAGACATCTAAAATACATGGCTTGATTTAATTAATTATTAACAATTTTACTTAAATAAAACAAGCCTTCAATAATAAATAGCTTGGTTTTGTAATTATCACATCAAAGGGTACAACAATCTCCCCCTTGATGATTACAAAACCAAAGTAATAATAAATAACAATCATGGATCTTAATATAGCTCCCCCTGAATCCTAGCCTATACTCCCCCTGACTATACTCCCCCTGAATCCTAGCACATCACTGATACCTCTCTCCCCCTTTTTGTAATCACTCAAAGGGGTTAATGACACCTAAACTCAAACGAAGTCTATGAAACACATCCGTAGGCAATGGTTTGGTAAAAATATCAGCCATTTGAGCGGAAGATGGGACAAATGACAGTTGAATTTCTTTCTTCTGCACATGCTCTCTAATAAAATGATATCTAAGCTCTATATGTTTGGTTCTTGAATGTTGAACCGGATCCTTTGATAGACAAATTGCACTTGAATTGTCACAGAAAATTGGAATCTGACTAAATTCTAAGCCGTAATCTAAAAGTTGTTGTTTAAGCCATAGTACTTGAGCAACACAACTACCTGCAGCAATGTACTCTGCCTCTGTTGTTGATAATGCCACACAATTTTGTTTTCTACTGGCCCAAGAAATTAGTGAACCACCAATCAATTGACACATGCCAGAGGTACTCTTCCTATCAGTCTTGCTGCCAGCAAAGTCAGCATCTGTGTAGGCAATTAAATCAAATCCAGACTCACATCTAGGGTACCATAAGCCTAGAGTCTTAGTACCTATAAGATACTTAAAGATATGCTTGATTGCTTGTAGGTGTGATTCCTTAGGATTTGCTTGAAATCTTGCACATAAACCTACACTAAACACAATATCAGGTCTACTCGCTGTAAGATATAGTAATGATCCAATCATTCCTCTAAATAGTTTAGTGTCAATGGACTTCCCAGTTTCATCTTTACTTATGATAGTACTTGTGCTAATAGGAGTTTTTCTTGACTTCATGCTTTCAAAACCAAATTTCTTAAGCAAACCAATCAAGTATTTGGTTTGAGAAATAAAAATTCCTTCACTCGTTTGCTTTACTTGAAGTCCAAGGAAGAAGGTTAATTCTCCCATCATACTCATTTCAAACTCATTCTTCATTAAATCTGCAAATTTCATGCACATCTCTACATTAGAAGCTCCAAATATTATATCATCTACATACACTTGACATACTAGTTGACCTTCAGTTGAATTCTGTACAAATAAGGTATTATCTATCTTACCCCTATGAAATCCATTTGAAGTAAGAAAAATACACAATCTTTCATACCATGCTCTTGGAGCTTGTTTCAATCCATAAAGAGCTTTCTTAAGTTTGTATACATGATCTAACTTATCATGTATCTCAAATCCAGGAGGTTGCTCAACATAAACCTCTTCATTTATATATCCATTCAAAAATGCACTCTTAACATCCATTTGGTATAATTTAAACCCTTTATGACATGCATAGGCAAGTAAAAGTCTAATAGCTTCAAGTCTTGCCACAGGAGCAAATGTCTCATCCACATCTACTCCTTCTATCTGACAATAGCCTTTTGCTACTAACCTAGCTTTATTTCTAATAACTTCACCATTCTCATCTACCTTGTTTTTGAAAACCCATTTTGTACCAATGATTGTTTTGTCATTTGGCCTTGGTACAAGATCCCATACTTGATTTCTCTCAAATTGTACTAACTCATCATTCATTGCAGCAATCCAAGACTCATCTTCAAATGCATTTTCTACAGAACTTGGTTCAACATTTGACACGAATGCTGCATGATTAAATGAACTTCTAGTTCTAATATTCTCTTTTAAGTCTCCAATAATCAATTCACTAGGATGATCCTTAGAATATCTCAATTGCTTCTCAATCTCACTATCATCTTTTATTGGTTCTTCAACCTTAGCTATATCATCCAATTTATCTTCTTCAAGACATAAGTCCTCAAATTCATCAAGTAGATCCGTTTGATGATGACTATGAGATGCCTCACTAAGAGATTCATCAAACTTAACATGAATTGTCTCTTCAACAACTAGTGTTTTCTTGTTGTATACTCTAAACGCTCTACTAGAAAGTGAATATCCTAGAAAAATCCCTTCATCAGACTTGGCATCAAACTTATCAAGGTCTCTTTTTCCATTATTTAAAATGAAACATTTACATCCAAACACATGAAAATGAGCTACCTTGGGCTTCTTGCCATAAATCAACTCAAAAGGAGAAATTTCTAACAAAGGTCTACATATGACTCGATTAAATACATAACAGGCAGTGTTAACTGCTTCAGCCCAAAAATATTTGGGAACTCTATACTCATTTAGCATGCACCTTGCGGCATCAAGCAAGGTCCTATTCTTTCTCTCAACTACGCCATTTTGTTGAGGAGTCCTAGGTGAAGAAAAAGTATGAAACACTCCATTTTTAACACAATATTCATCAAATAATTCATTCTTAAATTCTCCTCCATTATCACTCCTAATTGATATTAACCTAACTTCATGTTCTTTTTCAATTCTTGTAATAAGACTTACGAATTTTTCAAATACTTCACTCTTCTTTCTAACAAAAAGAACCCAAGTAAATCTAGTAAAATCATCTACAATTACTAACCCATACTTGCTTCCACCTAGACTTTCTGGATGAATAGGACCAAATAAGTCTAAGTGAACAAGTTCTAAAGGTTTACAAGTAGTGATGTCCTTAAGAGGCTTAAAACTTTCCTTTGTTTGTTTTCCTAATTGGCATGGGCCACATAAATGATCACTTAACTGACTAAGATTTGGTAGACCTCTAACCACATCAAACTTCATAATTTTTTTAAAAGATGACTTTCCTAAGTGACAAAATCTTCTATGCCATAAAGTAGAATTACTGTCTTGTGAAGTAAGACACTTAAGTCCACTATTCTTGACCATGTGTAAAAATAAAACATAAGTGTTATCTTTTCTACATCCTATAACAAGAGGAAGATTATCCTTGCTAATGATGCATTCATGTTTATTAAATAAAACTGTAAAATTCGAATCACATAATTGGCTAATACTAAGAAGATTGTACCTTAAATCTTGTACAAGAAGGACCTTTCTTATGGATGTATGTGAGTTGCCCACAGTTTCAATTCCAATCACTTTCTTCTTGGAGTTGTCACCAAGAGTAACTTCACCACCATCATAGCTCTTCAAGTGGATGAATAAAGATGCATCTCCAGTCATGTGTCTTGAGCATCCACTATCCAAGTACCACATGCCTTCCTCGGTCCTTGAAGGAAAGCATGCCTACACCACACAATTAAACGTTACATTTAGGGACCCAAACCCTTTTGGGTCCACTTGTCTTAATTTGATCATTATGTAAGCTACTCTTTCTAACCCAAACAAAACTAGAAGATTTGTTATTTATAGAATTTCTAAATTTACAATAAGAAGAAATATGTCCAAACTTCATGCAATAATTACAAATAGCATTTTGTGCATAAGAGGAGGTAGTGGTTCTTGCATAATTTATTTTTTGAAAAGAAATCCTACAATGAGCATGCAAACTTTTCAAATTATTTAATTCCCTAACTAAGCATGTATTTTTGACAATAAAAGAAGCCTTCTCATCTCTTTCTTTCTTAATTTCTAGCAAATAATTGGCATTCACTTCATTCAAATGTTCACACAAACCTAAATAATTTTCATGCTCTTCTTTTAATTTAAGATACTTAGATGCTAATTTTTTATATTTGGTACAAATGGCTATGTATTGCTCTTCATAAGTTTCCATACAAGAAGATGAAGAAGAGGAGGAATAGGAACATACCTCATCATCTGATATTGCTTCTTGAATGTTGTCCTTTGCCATAAGACAAATCAAGCTCTCCTTCTTGTCTTCATTACCAGAAGAGGAGCTATCTGAATCATCCCATGAGATCTTCATAGCCTTTTTCTTTTTCTTCTGGTTTTGATATTTTTCTACTCTCTCTTTGTAGTGAGGGCAATTTGGCCTAGTATGCCCAGGCAATTTGCATTCATAACAAATTGTTTCTTCATGGGAAACAACTTTGCTCTTTTGCCTTTTATTCTTCTCAAATCTTTTTCCTGTATTTCTTTTGTTATATAAACGAGATAAGCCTTTAGAAATAAGTGCTACCTCACTTGAGATTGATACATCTGAATCTGTGGAGGAATCGGCTACAAAAGCAATTGTCTCTTCCTTCTTCTTTTTCTTTTCTTTTTCTACCGCATGCTCTTCATTCTTTCTTCTTGCAAGCTCAATTTCATTTGTTAACAGCTCACCCAATAGTTCATCTAGTGACATAGCTGAAATATTCTTTGCTGCTTTCAAGGCTGTCACAAGTGGATCATATTGTTGAGGAAGGACTCGTAGAATCTTCCTCACCTGTTCACCAGTAGAAAACTCCTTACCAAGGTTAGATAGACCATTAACAATATTTGTAAATCTAGTAAACATAGACTTAATGGTCTCATCAGAATTCATGCGAAATAACTCATATTCATGAACAAGCATATTGATTTTGGTCTCTTTAACTTGAGAAGTTCCTTCATAGGTAACTTCTAATTTTGACCAAATCTCATGTGCTGTTTTCAAATTCATAATCCGGTTATATTCCGAAGCACCTAACCCACAACTCAAAATGTTCATGGCCCGAGAGTTAAGTTGGACTTTATGTTTCTCCTCGGGAGTGAGTTCACCAAGTGGTTTTCTCACTTTTTCGCCATTGACCATTTTAATTGGAAAATCAAATGAATTTTCAACAATGTCCCAAATTTCTAAATCAACGGATTCTAAAAATAAACGCATCCTATTTTTCCAATAAAGATAAAATTCACCCTTGAACAAGGGTGGACGGTGTGACGATGCTCCCTCAGACAAGATAGCATTGTTCTCAACACATGGAAGAGCCATAAGGATCTTGTCTTAGAAATTTCTTCCTTTTGACAAAACCCGCTCTGATACCACTTGATGTAAATCGTGTGAGAACAACGCACAAGAGGGGAGGGGTGAATTGTGTTTTTCACTAAAATTTAGATTAAGAAAAATTCTTTCAATAAAAAAAATTTGTAAATAAATTATGAAAACGAAAAATGCAATAATAAGACAAGCAAAGAGAAGACAAAGATTTTTAGGTGGTTCGGCCAAACCCGTGCCTACATCCACCCCCGATCAACCCGATCAGGCTTCCACTAACCACTCCCTTTTGCCGAAGCCGGTAGGGGTAAACCAAGTACAACCGGTGCTCCAACGAGACACCAAAAATCCGAACAAAATGTTACAGAATGATGCAAAGAAATGTGGAAGAAAGCTGTCGAAATTGGAGAAGAAAGTTGAGCTCGTAGCTCCCACGAGTATGCCAATTGTTGCTCTCGGTTTTGGCCTTTTTCCTTAGTTTTTGAAGAAGTTTGCAAGTGGATTCATCAACCCATAATTTGTAAAGTGTCCTATATATATAGTCCACCAAAAAGCAGTTCCAAACGGCTAAGAAAAAAGAAACCAGAAAATAGCCGTTGCCGGAAGCCCGAAAAGGAAGAAGAAGAGCAGCTGCCGTCCGATCCCACTTCAAGAATGGACGGCTGGATGGATTTCACGGCTTGATCATCTCTAGACCGTCTGATCCGGGCGGACTTGATCTGAACCATTGGATCCCACGCGCTGAACGAACGGCGCTGATTAAACAGCCGTTCGAAATTACTCTCGCCCGTTGGATCTGGGCGCGCTTGATCTGAACCATTGGATCCCACGCGCTGAACGAACGGCGCTGATTAAACAGCCGTTCGAAATTACTCTCGCCCGTTGGATCTGGGCGAGCTTGATCTGCGCCTTTGGATCCTGCCGAAGTTATAAGGTGGGATTTTTAGTCCCACACTGCAGAATGAAACTTCACACACTGCTTTATAATAGATTCGCGCCTATTAACCTGCGAGCCACTTTGGGGCCGGCTCCCCCCTTCCTTGGCCGGGATTTCATCACCCGGTTCAGGTTGACTTAGCCATGCACTGTTCTTTGACCATTGACCAGCGCTAAAGTTAGACTTAGCCGAGCTCCTCTCGGCAGGCTTGGCTTAGCCAGGCACTGTTCCGTTGACCGTTGACCAGCTCCAGCCGAGCTGCTCTCGGCGGTCTTTGGGCGGGCTTTGCTCGCCCCTTTCGGGTCAACCAAGTTTTTATTTTTCTCTCCTTTTTTTTTCATATTCCTAAAAGGCCTGGACGGGCTGTTTTGACGCCGGGTCGACCCGCCCATGCTACAGTGCTTTTTCCCGAGACTTTTGCAGTTTTAGGGTATTTTTGACGAATTTTTTAGCCACAAATTTGAATATAAGTGAATAAAAAAAATTTTATATTCTTATAGTATTATAAGTTAATTAAGTGGCTATGAAAAGAAATTTGTAAAAAACGATTCCATAATAATATTAAAAAAATCAAATACCCATGTCTATACATTTTGTCAAATATACTTGGCCCAAAAATGAAAATTCATCATTAAATAATTTTATAATATTTTTAAATGTTAATACTACTAGTGTGCCTCATAATCTCAAGATTTTGACATATCAAATTCAAGAGAAATAAAAAGAAATTTATTTATAAAAAATCTTGCGCATGTCTCAAAAATTCCTTGAAGTATGTCATGACCTCAAGGCCCTTAGAGACCATTATTTTAGACATCTAAAATACATGGCTTGATTTAATTAATTATTAACAATTTTACTTAAATAAAACAAGCCTTCAATAATAAATAGCTTGGTTTTGTAATTATCACATCAAAGGGTACAACAATTTTTAATGCCTTCTTCTTCTTCTTTTTCTTTTTACACTTCTTTATTTTATTTTTCTTAAATGATTCTTCATAAGTTATCTCTAACTCATGCCAAATTTTGTAAGTTATTTTTAAATTTATAATTCTATGAAATTTAATAATATTTAAAGCATCATGAAAAATATTTATTACTCTATCATTTAATTGTACTTTATAATTTTTTTCATTCACTTTACAAAATAGTTTATGTACAAAAATATCTTAAGAGGTTTCTTAGTAAAATAATCAAAATAAGTTTATATTAGTTCTCATATTTTTCTATCAACTGATTTTAAATAACTAACCATCCTAATCTTTCAATAAATATAATAATCATTACAAAAGAGTGATGGTCTACTAGAATGCCCACCTTCATTCAAGCTTATTAAAAATTAGTTTGAGTCATAGGTCTTTCTTAAGGATTTTTTTCAAAAGAAAAAGACCTTGTTTTGACACTATATGTAAAAGTATGATTAGTTTTAGAATTGATTTTATCATTATAACTAATCTTTTGTAATAAATTTTTAAATCAGTAATAATACAATAGGTCTTAAACAATATGTTTTGAATAATACTTGTAAAAAATTTAATTAAATCAATTAGAAAAAGATTAGGTAAGTTGACTCCTGAATCATTGAATAAAATTGTAATTAAAACAAAATATTTTTTTCAACAAAAAAATTATTTTTCCCATGAATACAAGCATCAAGTATCTAAAATAGTTATTACCAGCCCATTTCTATCATCACTTCCATACTTTTCTTCACCCTCTAGTCATCAAGCTCCTAAAATTTTATTTCTTCTCAATTTGGTATTTGATAAATATCATAGATTATTTTTTCAAAATTTATTAGATCATTTGATACCTATAATATATTATCTAATCCTTTTTTGTATATCATATAATATAATATGCAGAATCATATAAATATAATCAAGCTAAGAGAAACATCAAACATAAGAATCACTAGGTTATGATAAGTTATTAAGATGTGTAGTGTACCATACATGTATGAACACTAGATTATACAATTATTATCATATGAACTCTCAATCAATAAAAGCATATTTGGCATATTATATTATAAGATGTTAGTATAGTATTAGTATGATGAAAAGATAGAATAAATTGAGTTTTTCAATTGAGTTGTTTTTAATCCCAATAATTGAAATTTAGGTGCCCTTAATCTAAGGGTTAGAAAATAATATTATTAGAAGTGGTTATACTAGAATTAAAGGAATTTAGACCATTAGTCTATCACCATTTAATCTTATCATGATGGTTAATAGAGGAATTATGGTTGTGGCTATTATATATTAATGATTTGCTAATAACTTATATACCCTAACCATCTATCAAAGAAATGGAGGGAAAAAATGACAATTATATGATAAGAAGGAAGGTAAATCTCAAGACATAGATTTTATATCTTATTGGAAACTCTTAAGAGATTAATTAGGAGTGATATATGATTTTAATAGCCTATGATTAAAGATTAATATAGTACTAAATTAGGGTAGGCCAAGAAAGATAAGATATAGATAAATTAAAGTCTTATTATACTAGAATGAAGATCCTATATATGAACCTATGATGAAATCATGAATATTAGTACTTGATGAGTCATTGTGCATGCATGGAATAAATTTCTTGTGACAAAGAAGTTCTCAAGTAAAGCCTTGGACAAGGAGAAGAGGATTTAATCTAGTCTTTAGAGGAAAATGATAGGGTTGGTCAAGAGAAAAGTTGCTTGCTCTTATGATGGATAAATTCTAGATAGTGCCTATTAATTTGGGTAATCTTGAGAGTTGTATGAATAACTCAAGAGAGACTTTGGATTTGCATAGTGATTCATAACTAATCTGGATGATCAAAGAGTCATTGGTGGGACTCGTGTAAATCTAGATTGGTGAGTCACCATATTTTGGAAGGATGCTTAAAGATAAAGTGAAGATATGACTTAAGTGAGAGCCAAGGATTACCAAATAAACAAAATGTTTTTGAATAGGACTCCATATAATGATAAGGAAAAGCACTACTCAATAGATGAAGTTATTTTAGATTTATTAAACTATCTAAATTAGATTAAGACTTTAGAGATAACCCTAATTTCATATGATAACAAGATTAATAGAAGACTACTTAGAGATCCTAGATAATAATGATTTGAACTAATGTCAATGTGTTAAGTATGAAAAATTTTATTAGGAGATAATCTTTGATGCAAAGGACCCTAAGATTAGATCCTTCAAGCCAATGACAGCATGTCCTAGAAAAGAAGTGTTGATCTATTTGTTATATCATGTCTTAGAAAATAAGTGATGGTTTATATGATTATGGCATATCTTAAAAAGAAATGCTAATTTATATGGTGATAGACCCTGATTTAAGTTGCATAGGCTTGAAGGTAATTCCAAGTCATGATGAGTCATTGAGCATCAAATAGTTGTTTATACATTCCTCTAGTTAAACTTGACAAGTTTGTTGTTTTGCTACATGTCATGTATAATTATTGTATTAATCTAATTTTTATTTATATTTTACAAATATTATTATAGTATATTAGATTGAATATGATTTTTATTATATAATTTGAGGGTTCTCTATTGGGCTTTATTTCACTCCTTTTATTTTTTACATATAACATTAAGGAGGCTAGAGATTACATGAGAGTTTATAATTATTACATCAATCACATAGTATTTCTATTTATTTACTCTTGCTTAGTAGAAAGATATTGGTTATAATAATTAGACTTTTATATTATATTAGATTTTATTAATAGACTTTGATTGTATCAGACTTATGTGATAGACTTTATTATTCGATATTTTATTGTCAACTATGTATTTTCTTTTTTGGTTTGTATGATAGACACTATAGTTTGATACATATGGATTATTTGTATGTTGCATGTTATATTATTACCTTGCATGTACAATTATAGTTAAGTTATCATAACCCAAGATGAACTAGTTCATAAGTCATGTAGATGGCCATCTAGTAAAGGATCTTGGTTCATTGTGGGTGGCATAACATGAGCTTGACAATCAGATTGGAGGATCATGATTCCAATTTAAATATCAAGTTTGGGAAGTGAAAGGGGTGATTGGTTAAATGTAATAACGAGTATATGGGTTGTTGCATCTAATGGTTAAAAAAATTGGGTGTGACAAATCTTATGTTCCATATGTATATCAAGTGGTAAGTTTAAATATTTTAATCCAAATAGTGTGTTAAAGATGAGCTTTGATTGGGTAATCACTTTGCCAAGAGTCAAGACTAAAGGCTTTAATATTCATAAGTTGAGCCAAACTTAAGCAAAGTTACTAACACTACTTAATATGCCTTCACTTATGTATTTTCTCACAAATCAATTGTTCAAGCTCTCTCATAAGTAGACATGTTTGATATTAAGATATATGATCTAAAACGTCTCAAGAAAATCATTTCTAAAAAAGAACATAGTGGGATTGTAATCATCAAACAAGCATAAGACCAAGAGTTCAATAAAAGTTTGATAATTTACATTATTTAATAATTTTTTTAAAAGCTCAAATGATAATTGTGTTTAACATATAAATGATACATATGAATCTCTTATTTTTTTAGTTGCTTAATATTGATGACATGTTGATTGTAGGAAGCATATTTTGATGTGTAGAAGCTAAAATATGATATAGATATTATATTTAGAGTAAAAGATCTTTATGGTGCAAGGAAAATAAATGAAAGGATGCAATTATAGATAGAAAGGTTGACACATTGTTTCTCTCATAAAAGAGTATATTAAAAATGTTATGAGAATATCATGTATGCAAAATTCTAAACCTATTAATTCTTCATTGGGTATTCATTTTTTGTGTCAAAAATGTTATCTCCATATTTAAATGGAAGAAGAAGTTTATAATTAGTTTATCTTATGCAAATGTAATGATGATTATTATGCATTTTTGGTAAGCACTTATCTAGATACTTCATATGATGTTATTATAATTAATAGAAACATAGATGAGCTTAGTAAGATTCAATTAAAGGTAGCACACAATATTTTAGGATAACTAAGTGGCACCAAGATTTGGGCATACTATTCATCAAGAAATTTTTAGTTGATGGTCTTTTTTGTTTTACACATTTAGATTATGCTAATGATTGCTATAGGAAGAGATCATAGAAAATATTTTTATAACAAGTTGTTCAATTAGTTGTAAACTTTTTCACTAACTTCAATAGCTCTGATTACTACTAAGGCTAAGTACATGGCACTTACTAAAATAACTAAGAAAGCTATTTAATTGAAAAGTTTTGCTGAAGACTTCAAACTGCTCTTTGATTGTTCAACTATTCTTTTGATGTCAAAGACATTGTAACTTTCATAGAACAAGATGTACCATTAAAAATCAAGCATATTAATATTAGGTATCAATTTGTGAAAAAGAAGATTAAGTGTATTAATATTTCAATTCTAAACATCCATATAAAACATGATATTATCAATATACTTAAGTAGGACTAGTTGACAAGTTCAAGCTGTGCATGAATTTGACTAATGTTTGTAGGTATTGATTCTAAAATTTTGAATTAATGTGATAATTTTGCATTTTTAAATTTCAAAGGCATCTTCAATTTGTATTGCATCTTAAATATCAAATTCAAACCCAATAATGTGACTAATTATCATCATTATATGAAAAAATGAATCCTAAATTTGTTTCCTTTAGAAGATGATATTTATCACATGTCAAGGTATGAAACCATACAAACATGATTTAAAAATCAAAGAAGCAATTTATAACTATGCTATGTTATGTATGAAATAAACCATAGCCTTAACACTTTTTTTATTGAATATATGTAATTTATGTTTTAGAAACACCATAATATTGATGGTGTAAAGAATAATTAAAGCAAAAAGATTCTCCTAAAAAGATGGTACTCTCTTTGAGTTCTTTCTTCTATGATAGATTAAGAAATCATTCTATGTGATAAAGTTTAATATTTTCTCTACTTTCAAGATTGGGTATATTTTGGTTATAATTGAACTTTTTTATCTTATGAGTTTAAAATTTTGTATTTATGATTTTGGCTATAGTGGATCATTCTTTCCCTCCAATAAATGTAGGCCTAATTTAGGTCAAACCCCATAAATTTAGAGTCTTTGTTTTTCTTCTCTTTTGTTATTATTATTCTTGTCAATTATATTTTTAATTGAGACCATCAATTTTTGGTATTAAGACTTAATAATATGGTATGAAATATTTAATTAGATGGTGAAAAAATACAACATTAAGAAATTTGAGGAATCCATTAGCTTCACATTTTTGTAGAATATGATAAGAGGGATTCTAGTTTAGTAAGGTCATGAAAAGGCATTCTTGGGTTAATCAAAATGAAAAAAGAAGTTGGATGGAAAAGATCCTATATCAACCTTTTTATCTTTATTAGACATGGGGTGTTGGATCAAACCACAATTACTAGTATACAATTAAATTTAAAATATTTGTATATGACAAAGGGCCTCTCTAACAAGCTTATTTAAAAGCAAATACTATATTTTCTTCATATCATCAAGTTTTGTCCATCAAGTATGATTTGGATGAGATTACTTTAATAAGTAGATATCCAAAAGCTATTAACATAAAAATAGAAGATGAAAACCAATATTATTATCTTTATACTCTTTAACTTCATTTTTGCAACACCATGCTATAAAATAAAAAGAATCACTATTTTGGAGCTTATAAGAAAGTTAACTCTTTTAAGAGTGGTAAAAATGAATATATATATATATATATATATATATATATATACATTACTCAAAATTTACAAGTGTTTATTTAGCAAAAAAATGATAGCATATATTCTTTAGCCAAAAGGAAGTTTTAACAAGAATTTATGTTCTTTTGGTAATAATAAGAGTTTGGAATGATGATATTTGAATTTTTTACTCTTCTTATTCATGCCACGTGTGTTTGAATAAAACTTGGTTATCATCCTATGAGTCATATGATGATGGAAATGTATTGGTCGAAATATGCACAAAATAATCAGTTTAAGTACAATAAAAATAAAGATGCACAATAAAATTAGAAGATGTTAAATGATGTTAGATATATTGTAGAATTCAAGACAAATCTTTTTTTTTTTGTGGGAACACTAAGTGATTCTGACTGAGTCTTTATTAGAGATGAGAAAATAATTAATGAGAGTAAAGGATTTCCACTTGTGAATCCAAATAGAATTAACAATCTCTTTGTGTTGGAAAAAAATAATAGTAATTAACATTGTACCAATTTTTTCAATCATCTTTAATAAAAGAGGAGATGGCTAAACTCTAATATGTGACATCGGGATAGATGGGTGAAAAATATATAAGTTTTCTTCATATTTAAAGTTTATTATGTGGATAGTACATAATTAAAATGGTTCTTTATAAGCATTATGTGATTTAGAATTAAAAAAAAAGATATCTTTAACATTGTTTTGTATAATATCAAAAATGTGCTTGATCATATCCCATTAGATTTGTGGGGATCTTCTCTAATTCTATTAAAGGGTGGTGCTTGATATATATCATCTTTATTGATTATTATTTTAAAAAGTTATTGGTATATATCTTAAATAACAAAGATAAGGTATTTTCTTATTTCAAATTATAAAAGACAAAAAACTAAACTAGTAAGAAAGTTCAAAGTTTAATGATTTTCATAAGAAAGAAGGCATCTTAAGCATAAAATATTTATTCACATATACTAACAAAATAGTACTTGAGTGACGAATCAAACTCCTTTAAAGGGGGGCAATTGCATAATTTCTTAAATAAGCATGTGTAGTCATTTCTATATAAAGACAATATCTCTAGTAGTTTATTTTATGAATAGATCTCTAGACAAAGTTGTCATCTTTATAACTCTAGAAGAGATTGTGTCAAGATGTCCATTTGACTATTTAATCCTAAACAATATTTTGTTGTCCAACTTTTAACCATCAAAAGAAAGGTAAGTTTGAAGTCATGAGCTAAGAAGTTTATTTTCTTAGCTTATGTAAAGAGCTGCATATTGTGATAACCAAACCCAAAGTCACATAAAGTTATTACTAACAAGGATATATGTTTTGATGAGCATTCAATGCTCAAGAATGAAAATAAAAGATATGGTAAAAATAAGGATCAACAATAGATGTATCACAGGCTTTCAATTAGTAGATCTTATCCGTTTCATGTGTTTGATCTCTAAACTAAAGAAAAAAATAATAACGAACAGTACGAGGATTTATAATTACTGTAAAACAATAACTTGAATAAAAGGAAAAGAAAAATAAGTTCAGAAAAATAAAAAGGGGAAAACAACGTCACTCTGGAAATCTTTTTGTCACCTTCAAGGACAACAAACATTTAGGTTAGATAATTTAAGGAAAAGGAAACTTCAATCCAGAACAACGTGAACATGAAGTGCATTGAAAAATCCTGGAAAAACAAGCCTAAACATCCGAAAAATATACCCATGAAGATAAGCCAAAGTTTACTTGTAATCCAGGATTCCAACAAGAGTTTTGTTGAAGCTTTTCTTAAAAGCAATGCTCTGAGCATTTGTGGTATGAATCAGACATGATTCTACATTGGGGATCGGCTTGCTCATGACTCATCTTTTCACTTCCATTGTTCTTTTCTGATGGCATAACTAAGGAATGAGTCACTTCGTTACAGCGGAGCAGAGCGAAAAGAAATCCTAGAAAAAAGAGTAATAAGGCTGGGAAAGAGCACGGCAATCGTCCTCTATAAAGACCCTTCTCGAAGAACTTTAGATTGTTACTGTCATCTACATTTGCTGATTTGTAACCTTTACTCTCTCCTGTGCAAAAAAGCAGTAATGCTAAGTTCAGCAACTACAGACAAATCAGGTACCACGGAGTGCAAGAACCAAGAAGAAAGTTAACCAGTCTTCTCTGTAATCATATGCTGGGAACAATAATTAGCCCATTCCTTGAATAGATCAGTTGCATCCAAACGCACAGTTTTAACATCGGCATTATCTACGAGGTTCTTAGTTTCAATGCCGTTTTCTTCATCTGTCAAAGCATTAGAAACATGTGAGATGGCGAAAAATGTAAACCAACATTCTCTAAAGTGAAACGTGAACAGCTAAGATAAAACCTGACTGCAAGTTGGTAACAAGTTCATGAATTGGATTCGATGCTTCTATACTTTCAATACCAACTTTTCTATCTGAAAGTTTGGCAAAATTTCGATTTTGGATTGATGTTTCTTTGCATCTGTAATCCATATCATGAAAACCAATTTCTTCCTTTGATAGATTTCTCTTTTTCTCCTTCGTAAGAGCTGCACAGAAAACTAACGAGTTCAAAAAGAGATATACATCCAACAATGAATAAATTGATCTCACAAAAGGGATATATACCTGAAGCGACACCTTCCACAGAATCTGTATTCTCTGGGAGTTGTTTAGAAGAGTGTTCACCTGATTTATGATACAGATTTGATGCATTTGTGTACTTGGAGTCAACACCTTTTGCAGCATTGCTAATTTCTTTCTTTCCTTCTTTTGTTTTCGTCACTGTAACTGATTTATTTGGTTATTGGTGAGAAATGCATTCAAAGGGAGAGATTTTGGGGAAGAATGTTGATACTTACCAACCCCTGACATTTGCCTGTTAGGCAAATTCTTGGAGCAGTATTTGGTACATTCATGGTATGGGTTTGTTGCATATTTGCACTGCAAGCTAGTTGTTGCTGTCTCTATATTGCTGAATACCTTCTTCATCTTCTGTTGACTTCTTGTTTTCATGACTAAAATCACCCATTGATAAAACTAGAGTTGTCATAATAGCCTAAAACTGAGAATTCAAACTTGACCAGCTCATGCTTACCTTGCTCCTTCACAGGGGAACTTTGGGAGCAGTACTCTGCACATACATGGTAGGGGTTTGATGCATGTTTGCACTCAGGATTCACCCCTTCCTCCAACGGAATCATTTTCATTTTTTCCTTCAACTTTATCGCAGCTGAAAGAATGCATTTTTCAAACTGAGACATTGTTTCAGATTTTCAACTGCTACGATTTACCCACACAAGTGCATTTGTACATGGTTCCATTAAGGGAACTAAGACCATCAATGACAAACCCTAAAAGGTATTTAATACTAAGTTAAAAAATTTAAAACTATCATTCTATATCTAAAATTATTATATTTTTAATTTTATCTATATTTTTTCTAATTATGGTTTATCTAACCTTTCCCATTTTTATCCACAATGGGGACATCATTGATGCAGTATTCAGCGCATACATGATACGGATTTGAAGAATTTTTGCACTCTGGATTCACCCCTATTTCTCCTGGGGCAACAGCTTTCTTTCCCTTTGATTTCAAGAGAGCTACAAAAAAAGCATTGGTTAGGTTATGGCCAATGGTTTTGAGCAAGGTGTCATGTGGCTTACCCCGCCCAGTTCGGTCCTTGTTATGGACATCTTGGAAGCAATATTCAGCGCATACATGGTATGGATTTGATGCATTTTGGCATTCAGGATTCACTCCATCTGTAGTAACTACTATTTCATTTTTATTTGACCTCATGAGAGTTGAATAATAAAATAATATGTACAATGAATTCCGAAAACTACAGCAACGATGCTTACCTCCCCCGACCAAGGTTTTCTTGGGTACATTTTGGATGCAATATTCAACGCATACATGGTAAGGGTTTGATGAATATTGGCAATCAGAATGCACTTTCACAACAGGAACAACCTCTTTTGTTTCACCCCCTGACTTCATTACTGTAGCAAGTTTCAAGTATATTAAAAAATGAGCTGAGCAATGACATGAAGTCATGCAGACCAATGGGGTGAGTTTTACCTCCCTCTAGTTGTTCCTTGTCAGGGCCATTCCCAAATTTATTGTTGGAAACACTATGGTAAGAGAAACTCCTTTTGGGATCTACTGTGAAAATTAATTAATTATCATAGATAAATTTTATATATCACTCAATTTTTTTATTGATATTAGTGAACACAAATAAAAAAGAAAAGGAAACTGAAATAGGACTTGAGGAGCTGAAAAACTCACCTCCCTCAGTCGTTTTCCTCTCGGGCATGATTTTGGAGCAGAGTTCATCACATTCATGGTGAGGATTGGAAACATACTCGTACTGAGGGTTTTTACTCTTTTTCTCTCTACTACTGACTACCTTCTTTTCCTCACTAGAGTTCCTAGAGTTTTTTTTATTTATACCTGAAAAAATGTATTGGCTATGCTGACATTGCTATTTCTTTGAGCTCAAACATTTAAGCAGTTGTTTTACCTTGCTCAGATCGGTTCTTCTCAGGGGCATTGTGCAACAAAAATTCAGCACATACATCAGAGTTGTTCATTGCATTTTTGCACTCAGGAAGTAGTCTAATATCTACAGTGTCCACTGCTTTTGTTAGTCTATTTAACTTGATAGTTGAAAAAAAGTTTAAGTAGGGTTGGAAAAGAATGAAGAAACAAAAACAAAAAAGAAAGAAAAAGCAAATGATTAGTTGATTAATCAAAGTCATTTTGGCTTCAATTTTAACTTTTTGAAACCAAGGAATTTAAACATGAAACAATTTATCTCACCTCCCTCAGTTATGCTCCTCTTCAGTATGCTTTTTGAAGGGAGATCAGTATATCCATTGTGAGGACTGCATGCATATTGATCCTCGGAGTTCTGGCCTCTTCTCTCGATATAATCCACTATCCTCTCCTTCTCAAGAATTTTTTGCTCGATTACTGAAATGATGAACTTGTAAGCATAGCAATTCTGGAGTTGAAAAATGAAGTAAATGTTTTACCTTGCTCAGATTGGTTCTTCTCAGGGACATTTTGGAAGCAGTCTTCAGGGCATATCTGGAATGGTATAGATGCATCAATGCACTCAGGAATCAATCCTCTATCCAAATCAATCAGAGCTTCATTTTCGTCCTTCAACTTCATAGCTGCAGCAAGATTACATTTCATTACCATTTTGATCCGATTCTTCAACAAAAGTAGTACAAAAAAGCGTGTCAGGCAACTTACAATCCTGTAGGTATTCCATTTGACGAGTATCCTCAAAACAAAATTTTGCACACTCGTGATAAGGATTGGATGCATATTTGCAATTTGGAAGCTTTCCAATTTTTTTCTCTGCAGCCAATTAATGATTGACAAGGAGGTGAATGTCATTAAGCATATATCTATCTATCAATATATAACTGCATAGTTCATCGATTAAGGGAACAAAGAAACTTGAATTATACAAGCAAAGAAAATAACTGCATAGTTCATCGATTACATTCGAATTTTTTTAATTAGGTATGATTCTAGTTTCACAAAAACAGGACAAAAAGAAACAAGAATTATACAAACATGGCACCACTAAGATTAATGTTAAGTCTTAGTCATATTTAATCCTGACACAACTGTTATTGCTATAATCTATCAAGCTTGTAAAGTACAGATGAGCTTTTAATAAAAATGACTGGATTTGTTTCCATAGAAGGTTTAAGCAAATTTCAAGTCCCAGATGATGATGAACCAATAAATTGCAGAAAATGTGAAAAAAAAAATTCTCTTTACATAAAGCGGGAATGCTAAGGAGTCGCTCATATGGCTCAAAAGCAACAATTCATAAACTTTCATATAGTTTTTTACTTCTTTTAGAGGATGCAGATGATGCAAAATAAAAATTACCATCCTTTCGTTATTTTATCCAAACAAAAATAAAAAAAAAACAAAGCAGAAATGCTCTCTGATGACTTTGTTCAGTTCCGAAAAGTTTAACAAATGTAGTTGGAATCCGATTGTGTAAAACAAAATTAATCAAAGACAGAAAAAAGGCAAACCTGCTCGTTTTTTCAATGTATTCTCTTCACCGCAGAACTCTGCGCAGTTGTGATACGGATTGGAAGCATTAGCGCAATTGGGATTTACCCCTCTTTTCTCGGCCGGCATCTCTCTCTCCCTTCCGTTTCCACCTACAATTTTATACAGGCAAGCTATGAAAAGAATGCATACATTCAAAGACAAGAAGGAATCCACAGAGCAACAATAAAAGACCTGATCGCACGGCGTCCAAAAGATTTTTTCCGTTAGGAATCTTTTCAAAGCAGTGGCGATCGCATTTGTGGTAGGGATTGGATGCGTTGGGGCAGTGAGGATGGATTCCCCTGTCGTTGAAGGACAAGAACATGGCGAGGGGAAGAGCCCCCTTCTTCTTAGTCTTCCTCCTCCGCTCCCGCTGCTCATTAGTGGAGCTTCTTCTTCCGCTCTCCATCGAAACCAAGGAAAATCGATCCGTCCGTCTCCTACCGAAGGCAGATGAGCCAGATATGGTGTCTCAACGTCGCAACTCGGCGGATTCGCGAGCTAATTAAACGAAGCTCCTGCTGAACATGTTGTCAGCCCCAAATGTTTGAAAGTTTCTTCAAGCTCCAAGAGTTTAACGACAAATTCTGAGACCCAAATATGGTATCTAAGCTCTCGACGATTGAACTTCGGAAAACAATCGAGAGAAGAAATATTTGTGGCACTCCAGATACATCAAGGAGAAAGGGGAAAGAGATGAAGCGGAAGAGATCACAATTGCATGAGTTTACGGAAGATCGGAGTCAAAAATAACAGAAATGTTGTTGGTGCGATACCGGAAGAAATGTGAAACCACGGCCTTCGCCGGCAGCCGGCGGGATAAATGAAAATTTGTTTAATAAGCATAACTGGCTAATTTTGAACAGATCTCTTCCTAGATTTAATTGCATTAACTTCACATCAATAATTCAAATAATAATTTAATATATCGCTTATAACAAAGGAGCATTTTAAAGACACTAAATACAATTATAAAATAGCATTTTATAAAGTATTCTTTCTAAAAACATTTAAAACATATTTAATATTTTTGAAAGTCAAAATTTTATTTCATATTAATATAAAAAGTCTAATATATTATATAATATAACATAATTTGTCTCTTGTTGTAATATCTTGTATTGTGGGTTAGTATAATTTCTCTTGAAATAAAATTAACTTATATTATAATTTTATCAATTCTTTTGAATAATTATAAAAAGGAAAGAAGAATATGTTAGATTATAAGTAAGCTTACAATTAGAGAGAACTTATTTAAATTTGCTTAAGTTGTTTTAAACATATCTCAAATTTTATTAAGCTTTTTAGGTATTTGCTTGAATTGGTTTTGTATATGTAATTTCATATTATTTTATTTCTAATATTGGTTTTGATATTACTAATTCTATATTCTTATATGATAATTTGATAATAATAAAGTCATATATTTGGGTTTGTTAATATTTGTTGAGAGTATGATAAATATGATTAGCAAGCATTTATGATAATTTAAAATGATGTTTAGCTCAAATTTCATAAGAGTGTAGCCATGTTCATTCCTCTTGATGTGCTCACACCCTTTTAAAGCACATTTTACTCGCTTTCGATGAAATGTTAAAACTTACACTGAGAATTGTATGACACATAAGTTTATGTCTCACTTACTCTTTCACACATCTCATAAATAATATTCATGCATGCATGATGGTTTAATATTTATCTAAGCTTGTATAATTAATAAGTAAATTTAATTTTTACATATTGGGTGAAATGTATTAAAAATATTATGGTTCATGTTTTAATTAAATTTAAATTAAATTGAAAATAAGATAAATGTTAAAATTTAAAAAACATGCTAATCATACAATGCAATAACATTATAGTAAGATTAGTTCTTTTAATATATCAAAATAAGGGACAAGCATATTCCTTACAATTATATTAGTAAAAAAACTAATATTATAAGTTTTTATTTTTTATAGAAGAAGAATGATGAGAAATAACTATTCTCAAAAAAATTGTTGTAAAATTCTAATCTTTTTGTTGAAAAAGAAGAGAATAATATGACACAAAATAAATAGTTTTTTTTTAAATAATTGTTAAAAGGTTAGGACAAATTTCTTATTTTTTGTAGTAAATTAAAGAAAAGGTCGGGGGAGAGGAGAAGAAACTAAAATAAAAAAAAATTTAGACTTTTCTTTGTTAGGAAAAAACTTATATTAAATTGATTTGTTATTAAAGATTGAAATGGATGGGGATCAAGTAAAATAAATATCATTTTTTTCACGAAAAGTTTTACAAAATTTTTATTTCTTATGGCTTTATTGTTGAAAAAGGTGAGATTTATAAAAATATAATTGTAAAATATAAAATCAAAATAATTATGTTAAAATTTTTATTTTTAATATTAGTATATTAAAGAATAGAAGCATAGTAGGAGGATATCACTTAAAGTTTTAATAAAAAAAAATATTGTTAAAAAAATTACGTTAAAACTCTTTTTTTTTTCTTAGCATTAAAATGGGATGTTAATGTTCCTTAAAAACTATTAATGAAAAAAATGCTTAAATTCTATTTTCATTAAAACATATTTTTCAAGAAACTTTTAGCTAAAATTTATTTTTTTTATAATTGAAAAAGATAATTTTGTTGGATATCGATATTTTGTAAAACATATTAACAAAAACTAGTATTAGAACTTTTCGTTTTTTTCTTTAGTACAAAGAGAAGAAGAATAAAACATAAATATTTTTTAAACATAATTGTAAAACCTAATATTAAATTCATATCTATTTTAATATAGGAGTAAGAGGAAGAGGATAAAGAGATAACACAATTATTTTTTAAAAAAAATATTGAGTTTGAGAAGATGGAGAAGAAAATGAAGGTAAAATAATTATTTAAAAATATATTAATATTAAAAATTTTATATTTTGTAGTGAAAAAATAATGTGGAGGAAGAGAAGGTGGAATGGATATTACAATACCATAGCTCAAATTTCTTTTAAAATGTGGGCTGACATTAATATTTTTAAGAAAATATTTTGTAAAATTTTTATTTTAATACCATTATTTTGTTATAGAGGAAGAAGGAAGATTTGTTAGTATGAACGTTATTTAAAAAGCTTTATAAAAAAAACATTATAAAAAAACATTCTTGTTTTCGTAGGAGAACCTGGTCAACGTGTTATTTAAAATTTTAATTTCTCGTTTCATGAAACGATAGAGAAGAATGATGACGTGATATAAATACTTCGTTTTTTTTTTTGAAAGATTAGCCAAGGTTTTATATTAAGAGATCTTAGACTACTTTTATTTTTTTTTATATTATTTTAATATATTTTGAATTAGGAGAAGAGTGTTATCTTTAATTCAAAATAATAATAATAATAATTTAAAATTAGTTGGTCACTTAAGCTCAATGTTGCTTTCTTCTCAAATGAAAATATTGAATTTTCTATCATTTAAAAAAATTAAGTCTTAATTTTAAGCTAATAAAGATAATTTTTCATTTTTTATATGAAAAGTTTATTAAAATTAAATTATTATGTTTTTTCATTAAAATTATTAAATGAGAGAAATATTATTTCATTAAAAACTATTTATGTCATCTTTATAAAAAAATTGAAAACCAAAGCACTTCCATTCTTATTGTGGTTGAACCATCTTCCTAACATATCACTATTTAATTCAATTCTTAGACAACTTGAGACAAACAGTTGCAAAAGAGAGAGCATAGCATTTAAGACTTGGAGTTATTGTGAAGGCATTGTTGTTCATGTGTCTCTCACAATATTTTTACTAGATTCTTTTTTGGTTTTGAATTAATTATTTTATCTTAATAAATAAATTCAAATTTAAACTATCTAAAATCTTCATAAGAAAATGTTAGATGTTTGTGAGTAATAATTTATTTCGTTAGGCTAATAATTAATGTCAAGTAAATACAATTATTTTTTTTACCATACTAATTAGTTTATAATTTTTTTGTTTTTTTATATAATATTTGAATGAGTTTTATTTTTTTGTTTATTTTATTTGTAATATTTGGTTATTATATTTGAGTAGTTAGTTGGAATTTAAAATGATAATTATATAATGATTCAAGTTGTTGAAAAGGTCCACAAATTTTGTTAAAGATATATATTTTTTAATTTAAATTAATATTTTTTTTATGGATTTATTAAGAAATAAGTTGCAAAATTAAGAAAGGAAAAGAAATAGTATCGATTCTATCTTTCTAAAATCATAATAACAACTTAAAATTGGTTAATCACTTAAAATGAATGATGTTTTCTTCTCAAATGAAAGTATTTTCATTTAAGATATAAAGTTTTAATTTTATGTAATTTTTATTTTGTTAAATAAAAATTTTATTAAAATTAAAGTGTTTGTATTATTTTTTATTAATTTAGCTAAACAAGAAAAATACTATTTCATTAAAAACTTCTTCACGTGATATTTAGGATAGGATATTATCAAACCTTGATTAAATTAAGAGAGAAATCGTCCGGAATCGGTTTGGAGGCGGCGGATGACGTGGAGGTAGGAGACGTCCAGGATAACGGCACGAGTGTTAGCGAAGACGATGAGTGTACCGTTTGGGAGGAGGTTGAGGAATGAGTACAACAACTTTTCCTCAGCAACGTTTTCCCAGTAGCAGTTCTCATTCAAGAAATCAAAATGAACCGCCGAAGAGTTTTCTTGACGGGGAACGAATCCGTAGCTCAACTGCCGCTGACCGCCGCGGATGAGTACGTGGCCATCGGGCAAGATTTGGTCGGAAGCGTAAGCGCGTCCGGCGGCGAGTTGATTGGAATATTGCTCCACCCAATCGGCTCCAGCATCTGCGGACGCTGAATTGGACGTCGTCCAGCCTGCCAATCTGCAGGAGGGAGTCGTTGGGAAGCAGAGCCCCGGCAGAGCCCAAATTGTGGGTGAGAAGGGTTAGCATGCACAAGGAGGAGTCGGTCAAGTTGAAGAGAACAGAATGGGCCGTGCAGTCCTGCTTGAGGCTTTGACCGCCTGGGAGAGAGATCTTCGATAGAAAAGTGCCTGCACCGTCGGAGACGATGAGTCTGCCGCCGGGGAGGAGCTGCATGTGCATCGCCGAGATGCCGATGCTACGCTGCAGCACACGCCAAGAACCACCATTCGATTCGTCGCCAGAGTTGAACATTCCCTGGACGTTGTCAACAGCGGAGGCAGGGGATGCTACGCCTGGAAGAAGAAAGACAATGGCAAGGAGGAAGAAGAAGAGTGGAGAGGAGAAGTTCTTGATTGCCATCTTAGTATCATGAGCTTGGTGGTCAGGTTTGTTTGTTTCATGTGGAGTTCTAGCTACGGCAAAGCGGCGTATTTATAGGCGTAGAATTTCTTCAAGATAAGTATCCTGCCATGATGGTTATTTCAGAAACGGCCACGGAATTTGAAAGAGAAACCTTTAAACACAATCCCGAAATCATAAAAATTGTAAATCTCACACAGAGCTCCAAGCGCCTGTGATGGGATGCGTGTAGCCATTAAAAATTAAAAAAAAAAGTAAAAAACTACTTTAGAATGATTTATTTAATTTGTATACATAAAAGTTTATTTATTTTATTTCAACTATAAAAATATCTAAACAATATTAATACCAGTTATTTTATTAAGAGAGTTATTAGATATGAATTTTAAAGTTTATTATTTAAATTATGTTCATCAATTAGCTCTTATCTACTAATATATTAAAGGCCATGTTAAGAATCATAAATATTTATTTTTAATATGTTATTATGATATTTAGATTTTTAAAGTTATTATTTAAATCACTTAAGTTGACTTTATTGATTTATTTTCTCTAATCTATTGTTATTGTAAGAGGCAACTTCTAAATTGTACAAGCTTTTATAAACTTATCGCTAATCATTTTATTGACTCTTTTGCACTTAGTGTTTAGCCCAATTTGATCTTTTAGTTATAATGATCTAAATTGTTTGCTCTAAATCTTAAACAACTATTTTAATTTTATTATAAATTAGATTAAGATTATTCATTTTTCAATAAAGAGGAAAATTTAAATAATATTCATAAATAGTATAGTTAATATGATATTTATTGTATGTGATTTAATATTTTAATTTATTAAAATATCAAGAACTTACTCATTTATGTATAAAATAATTTTTAAAAAAAATAAAGATAATATTGATATAAATTAAAAATAAAATTTAATACATATAATTTTTAGTTCCTTATTTACTTAACCATGAAAGATGAACTGAATATTAGGATGTTAAAATAAAAACTCAAACATTCCACGACAATTGTTTTTGGACAAAAATTCATAAGCAAAATAAATAAATAATCATGAAACAATTTTTGATATAAAGATGTTATATGGCTTTCAATAACAATATGTGAGAAGAACAATAAAAATGATTAAAAAAAAGAAAAAAATTTCGTTTAGATTACGATAGCTGTCTATTGTTAATGGCAAAAATTTTGAAATAAAATAAAAAAAATCTAACTAGAATATTTTAGAAAAAAAAAGGATTTATTAATTTTGAAAAATAGATTTTTAATTATAAATATAATATTAGATTAATCTAAACATCGAAAGAGTATATCAATTTATTATCTTTTCTTTAAGCAGGTTTGTATTTAATATTTTTTAAATCATGAAATTTATTATATAATATATAATTCGTGCATCATATACTTAATCTCAAAAATAAAACAGTACAATAATTAATATTTATTAATCAAATATTTAAAAGGTATTAAATTATTAATAGAATATTCAATATTTAAAAGGTATATATATATATAATCTTAATTATTAATTAAAAATTTACTTGATATTTATTCTTTAAAAAACTGCATCAAATAAAACTCAAAATTTAAAATTTTATTGCTTTTAAATTTAATTTTTTAAGTAAAAACTTATATAATTCAAAACAATATAATTTATCATATTTGTATAATATATTTGTCTTAAAAAACACTAAGGCTTAAGAAAAAAAATTAAACAAATAGTCACAATATATTTACGATTTTATATCGTATGAGTATGATTCACATACACATACACATGACATAAAACTAATGCTGAAAACTTTTGTACAAATATAATGTATCTATCATATCTATACAAAGCAATTATAACTCAAGACTAATAAGTCAAGTTTAACTTTATATCTCTTTGTACAAATACAATATAATTTCAAATTAATTTAAGAACTTGAGAACATATGTTTAAATTAAAAATGTGTTATACACAAATGATGCATTTATCTAATGTGTATGATGATATTAGAGAATTTTTTCTCTATATATAAGATGCAAAAAGAATTTTGTTAACTATGTATTAGTTTTATTCACATCATTAAAGTTGATGTCCATCATCGCACGTGTATGATGCCTTTAATGTAAACCAAATGAGCTTGTCATGTAGGCGGTTTGTCAAGAGATCAACTTTTTTTATGTATGGTGCTTGTAAGAACTATGGATCATATATGTATAAACGAAATTGGTGAACTCTAACAATTATTTTTTCTATTGGAAAGCTAATTTTAGTCATTGAAAACTTCCTAAAACGTTTGTTTGGATAATTGGAAAATATAGAAGGCCAGTTATACACGTGAGAAAAGTTAATAATTAGTTATCATATCTCTTAAAAGGACTACTTGAGCTCAATTTTGATGTAGTAATTTATGTTCTCTTGGGGCTCTATTTTTGAGTGTTGCTAAGACATCTTATAAATTAAAATCTCATCATCTCTCTATATTCTCATTGATAACCTCTTTATAGTTTTATTCATTATTGTTTCACTTGAGTTAAACAAATAAAAAAAATGTAAGAACATCATATTCTTTAACCATTGTTTAGTTGACTCTTATGAGTTTTTTTTGTAGCTCCTCTAAGCACAACTTGGACCCTCTTATGGATATTCTTTTATAAGATTTATCCTTAATAATTATCAGCAAAATGGAGTAACTTAGTTAATGTAAGCTAGTAATTTGTATAGGGTCGATGTAGGCCTTGGTTGTGGTCGAATCACATAGAAGTAATTATATTTTTATATGTTTTTACTTGTTTTATTTCTTACACAATAGTTTTAAAAGGCTAATCAAGTATTTTATTATAATTCTTTGAATAATTAATTATAACAACAACAATATAGTTCATACACATAGCTTGTTGTTTTAAGTTTTTGAAAAGGCACAATTCACCTTTTTTTCTTATGGCTCACTCATCCTAAGAAAGTGGTATCAATGTAAGATTAAATTAAAAGAAGAAATTTTAAGGAGATGATCTTAATTTCTCAAAATTTCATTTGGATTCAATCATACTTGATGAGAAAACCTCTTCTTATAGATTGCCCTCTTATTTTAAGATGAATATTATATTTATTAGAAAAATTGTATGGATATATTTCTTGAATATGTTAACTTGGACATATGGGACATAATTGAATATCCATGTTTTTCCTACCAAGTTAGGAAATTATGAACACATTAGAAAACTAATTTGTGATCTTACTCTTGAAGAGAAATAAAAAATCCAAGAAAATTCTAGAGTTGTCGACTTTGCATTATGGACTTTTTGTTTTTGATTATAACAAGATCATGAGGCTAAAAACTACTCATGAAATTTACTACAATTTTGAGGTATCCTATAAAAGTACCTCCACGTAAAAGAAAACATGATTATTTTATTATTTTATGATTATGAATTATTTTGTATTATGTTTGATGAATTAATCAAGTCAATTTTACAAAGTTTAGTAATATTATTAATAACTTGACAAATATGGGAAAAACTTTTTCTAATGCAGAGCATGCGCACAAAAATTTAAGGGTGTTGCCAAAATAATATGACCTTTTATTATCACCACAAAAGCAAAAGAGGATGTCTTAACACTACCCCTTGATGAGATCATAGGTGAGCTTATAACCAACAAAATAGAACTTGCAAGAAGAAAATCTAAAAAGATTTTAGTAGAGATGGAAAGAAAGAAAAAGAAGGAACCATTAGTTTTGGTTGCATACTCCACTTTTGGATCATTTCTTCTTCTAATGGTGAGGTAGCATTAATTTCCAATGGTGTATCTCATTTATTTCGAAAGATTTCTATACAAAAAAACCTCAATAAGGATAATAAATCAAAAGGAGCACTACAACAAAAGGATGAACCTTGTAACGTGGGTGCAAGATGCTTGGTCACAAATATGCTTAGACACATTTGTCCTAGTTATCCTTTGTGTTGTGAAGGAGTTGAGAAATTTTAAAAATAGAAGAGAAATGACATACAGATAACTTGAAAGGACTCTAATGAGTCCTCTTCCACTAAAGAAGAGAATAAGGAAATCTTTATTTGTTTTATCGTAAGAGATGATGGTTTTTCATCCATTTCAAATGGTGATAAAGTATACTCTTTCTCCTCTTTTTCTTCTTCTTTTTCATTATCATCATCATCATCATCTAAAGTTGATTATGATCATTGATGTGTACTATAGATATAAAACAATAGCATCCAAATACAACAAATTGAAAGAAGAACATGCCGATTATTTGGGTCTATGTCAGTACTTAAATGATAAAAATGCTAATTATTTGCATGAAGTAAAATCTTTTAGAGATGAATTAGTTAGTACAATAATTCATAATACAAAGCTAACATACCAATTAAATGAGCTCAAGAGAGTGCATGCACATTGCCATTTGTCATATCATAGATTTTATTTTATCAATTCACTTGTTGATCACAATGTAGTCTTATCAAATATTATTATTATTTGAAACTTGGTCATATTATAACATGATGCAAAATTAAAATAATATTCATTTTAATTTTCCAAGATATGTTTAGGTAAGGAAAGATAGTCTGAATCTTGTAGATTTTTAGATAGTTGAAACCAAAAAGATGTGGTTTAGCAATAGCAATGAGTTTGGAATGTTAGTTTAGAGAGAGAAAATTAAAGTTTGATTTAGGTAAAGGGGGTTATTAGAAATTAAAATTTTTTACTTTTTTAAAAATATTTTAAAAAATTATTTTAAAATAAATTTTAATAAGTTTGAGCACATCTTTAAAACAAAATTATACAAATATTAATTTTATTTTAAAATACCTTAATTTTCTTTTAATAATAACTTTTTATAAAAATTATAAAATAAAAACTAAACATAAATTAAAAATATACACCAATGATTTTTAGATGATTTGACTTAAAAATTAAGCTATAGCCACCCTTAGTAAAAATTAGACAAAAATAAAACATAATCAGTATAAGTCTTTTATCAAAGATTTAGTAAGTTAAACCCTAATAATGATGAAATAAAAGAGACATACTACTAATTGATTAATATTGTCATAATGTACCTTTTGAAACAACTTATTAAAGAAAGAGTTCCAAAGACATAATCAAGGTAAAATACTTATTAAGATGGTCAAAATAAGATGATCTAAGAAATTAAAAAATATATAATTTTTTAAGATGATTAATTTTAATAAATTTTAAATTATATATTATAATAAATATTTTAATTAAGAATAATATTTGAATCAAAATAATATTAAAATATTTAAAATTAAATTTAAAATATATCTCTTGATAGTTTTTTTACTTTAACTAAAATGATCTTCATAGGATCTGACATTTATACTTCATATTTAAGTTCTCCCATAAACATGAGTCTCAGTTATCTAAAATTTAAAAATTTATTTAAAAAATTTCTTTAGAAATGCTTAACATTTGTTATCATCAAATAAAGTACCAAGGTTAAAGGTCAATAATATAATAAAAACTTAAGTAGTGAAGAAATTATAAAGATAAGAAGATTAGTAAAAAAGAGAGTAGAACATGTTATAGCTCAAAGAAAAGTTTGTAATCAAAAGAAAAAGGAGAAGAGTGGTTACTTCAAGAAAAGCACAAAAGAAATAATGAGTAGCCATTATTTAGAAGGGGTAAATGTTAAGATTGATTCTATTATGAAATTCATTTTGACTTTATACAAATGAAGATATGGTTAGGTAGTGATCAAGTTAAGGTGGCATTGAAATTATAAAGAATGGATTTGGAGTTCTTAGGAAGTGATTTGGATCAAAACTATGAGGTTAAAGATGAAGAAAGTGTTGTTGGTTTAGGATTATACAAGAATAATAGTACAAACCATTATTTTATAATCAATGTTAGTTAGGTCAGAGTAAAAGATTTGATCATTCTATTAAATGTTGTATAATGACTTGTGAACTGATTATATTATATTATGACCACAATTAGACAATATAATGTGTAAAGGTTAATATGATGGTTATGTGGTATCATTATACAAGTATGATAGGTATAAATGTATTAATATGATTTGTTTAAGTTAGTTTAGATTTAAGGAATCATAAAAGTTAGATAGAAAGTCACACAAATAACTAAGGATCATACCAATATGATGGGTAAGCATATAGTCATTTAGTTAAAAAAGAATAGATTGGCTAATCAATTTCATCACATAAGGGCATTAGATGAATCATATTGATTGAGTATTTGTAGAGGAATAGAATAAAAGTTGTTTAATTGAAAATTGTCTAGGAACTTGTAAAGGAGATTTTACATACATAGATAAGGTGATTGTATAAATATGATAGTTGTAAGTTGGTTGAAGAATAGAAGTTGGATTGCATGGTATGATCATATAGATTATTTTGTATGATGTGCTGAACAGCTTAAGAAAGAAAAGGGAAATGGAGATCATATTGGAAAATGAGGAATATCATACCAGTATTATATATTATGACTATGTCAAAATTTTTGTTAAAGAGAGAATACTAATTGTATAATATGAAGTGAGTGCTTATACTACATGATAAATAGAGAATAATGGATCATATGTTGAATCATATGAGTTAGTTAAGAGAAGAGAGGGGATTATATCACATGGCCATGGTGATCATATTATAAGATTAGTTGTAAAATAGGATAATGATGAGGAAACTTTATTGATCATGTTTTATGATGGAAAGGCATCCAAGTATGATCTATAGTAATTATCCAAGTATGATCATATCACATATGAGGTTATATGCTAATTATCAGACATTTATGATATTGTATGAAATCTAAAAGAAAAAAAATTGATCAAGGCTATTTTGAATCTAATTCAGGTAGGTAAACTAGTAATTATGATATAAATATAATAGTAACTATTTATAATTTTAAATAATTTCAATCAGAATTATTTTATTTTTTCTTCAACATATATATGTTTATTTTTTCTTCAATATATTCATTGCATGATATTTTTCATTGTTTAACATGGAACCAAGGATATTACCTGAATATAATTACTTAAGTAAAACGAGTATTTGTGAATCTCACAAGAGGAAGGTGAATTGTGAGTTTTACAGTTGTTTTGCTTATTATTTAATTATATTTATTTTTTAATTTTTTTTATAAAAAATAATTTAATGTTTTTAGAAAATCTTGATATTAATATATATATATATATATATATATATATATAGCTTTTATGAGCTCAATCTCAACTTCGTTTTTTAACAAAATCAAATCGAACTGAAGCTTTCACAAATATCAAGTCACCCATCTTAAAAAAAGAAAAAAAATACAATAAAAAATAAATTTTTGATAAGAACATACAAAATTTTTAATATTTGTTGATGAATAGAAAAAGATACAAAGAGCTCAAAATTATGAAGGAGGTGAGAAAATAAAGTCTTAGAAGATTTAGACTTAGTTGAAAGAATTTGGAATTTCAAGTAGTACTAAGCCATAGGTGTTATCGGGAGATCGTTATGCCAATAGAATATGATACAACCCTTGTTTGAGATCTTAAAATCTTGTTCATATTTATTAACTATTAATTCATAATACTTATGTATTTATAGAAAATGTTTGATTATAGTCATTAGAAACTAAAGAAAAAGCTATTTTAAAAGCTATTACTAAACAACTTGAAAAAAATCTTCCAAATGCTTTAAATATTTCTTCCAAAATGGCTAATTCCATGGCACGAATAACAGTTCGGGAACCATTAGGTGGGATCGACCAAGGCCGTTGGATCTAATCAGAGATGTTGTTGACCTTCAAATCAAAAGCTATACAAGTGAATGAGTTATAGATGGTTCAATGAAGATGGATTAGATCTAGGTCATCTGATCACATCAAATGAGATCTAGATTATTCAATTCATCAATTCAAAATGAATAATTCAGAGCTACATTATTCAAGGATAAGAAAGAAATAATTTTAACTATCTTATAAATTAGGATAAGATTATAACTGTCTGATCTGAGTCTTGAAGCAAAACTTATGATGGGTGATACCTTTGCTATTCAATCAAGGATAGATAAAAAAAAGAGAAATAAATCATGACTGTTATATTAAGCTCGTTGAATAGATGGTAAGATGGATCAAGATCATTATTTAAAAGATGGAGGCAATCTCCACCATGTGGTTGTGTAAATGTACAATCATACAATGTTAATTCACTACCACATTTGGAAGCATACATGCAATAAAGCATTAGTCCCACATTGTAGGAAATTTGGTGTGTTTACACTTTATATGAACTTTCATATAAGTGTATTTTGAGCCAAAACATGGGGCTGGCTCCCCCAATTGTATATGAATATAGGTTTCATATGGTTACTGTTTTGATCTAACCCATTCGCATACTTGTTCGAGTTCTACCAAACTCGATCCTTTGCCTTACCCTGTCAGATTCAAGACTGTACTATCAATAAGATTGAGCTTGACCCAATTTGTTTTAGCTATCACTTGACTCGAGGCTTGCGAGTGCTTGTTCGAGTTTACCAGGCCCAAGAGCTTTGTACTTGGGCATATGCTTGGGATGTGGCTAGGATATTTTTTAAAATTATTAAAATTTTAACAAATTTGCTTTTTTAATCTATCCAAAGTTTAATAATTGACATAAAATTTGCTAAAGATGTATGAGATAGATTTTTCTAAAGAAAATATTAAGTAAAAAATAGAATAAATATGTTTTGTAAATCAAGAAAAGAATTAATCAAATTAGAATAATATTGTTTTTTTAGATTTTTATTTTTTAATTTAACCAAAATGAAATTTAGTAAAGATGCATAAGATAGGTTTAAAAAAAAAGATTAAGAAAAAATGGAATCCTATATATTTCTTAAATCAAAGAAAAGATTTAATAAATTTGGATACTTAAGTAAGATTGAAAGTGATAAGAATAAAAACATGTCTTATGATTAATAATCAACAAACTAATATTCTATTTCATAACAAAAAAATATTTTCAAATTTGATATACATCTTCTCAATCCTTAAAGCTTACTGAACACTTTAAAGTACTTTGAAAACCACTAATTTATCACATTTAAAAGTACATAACTTATTTTTTATAATTAAATCTATTTTATATTGAATAAACCTATTAAAATAAAATGTTAAATATTTAAGACTTAACTCATTAAATAAAAGGATGACTTAATAATCTCTCCCATTTGATAATGATAAGTCACAAAATGTTTAAATAAAAATATAACAAGTAAAACTATATATTTAAGAAATGTAAGAGGTACTAAAAATGAAATATTTATGCTTGTCCTTCATTTTACTACATGCTTCTACTCCCTTTATGACTAATCTATATTTTATCTAAATTATTATCACTCTCTTCCTTTGACACCATCAAATAAGAGGTATACTTGTTACACCCTTGTGTTTGATGAGTCAAGCATAAATGTGTATATTTTATTTGGGCTTGATTTTAAGTAAAATTGTTAATAATTAATTAAATCAAGCCATGTATTTTAGATGTCTAAAATAATGGTCTCTAAGGGCCTTGAGGTCATGGCATACTTCAAGGAATTTTGAGACATGCGCAAGATTTTTTATAATTGAATTTCTTTTTATTTTTCTTGAATTTGATATGTCCAAACTTTGAGATTATGAGGCACACTAGTAGTATTAACATTTAAAAATATTATAAAATTATTTAATACTGAATTTTGATTTTTGGGCCAAGCATATTTGACAAAATGTATAGACATGGGTATTTGATTTTTTAATATTATTTTGGAATCGTTTTCTACGAATTTCTTTTCATAGCCACTTAATTAACTTATAATACTATAAGAATACAAAATTATTTTTATACACTTATAGTCAAATTTTTGGCTAAAAAATTCGTCAAAAATACCCTAAAACAGCCGAAGTCTCGGGAAAATGTACTGTAGCAATGGGCGGGTCGACCCGGCGCCAAAACAGCCCGTCCAGGTCTTTTAGAAATTAAAAATTTAATTTAAAAAATAAAAATTTGGTTGACCCGAAAAGGCTAAACCTAGCCTGGACCCAAAGCACGCCGAGAGGAGCTCGGCTAGAGCTGGTCAACAGTCAAATGAACAGTGCCTGGCTAAGCCAAGACCGCCCAAAGGAGCTCGGCTAGGTCAAACTGCAGCGCGGTCAACAGTCAATGAACAAATGCTTGGCTAAGTCAACCCGAACCAGGTGATGAAATCCCGGTCAAGGAAGGGGGGAGCCGGCCCCAAAGTGGCTCGAACGTTAAACGGCGAAAATTCCTTATAAAGAGGTGCGCTGAATTCGCTTCTGCAGTGTGGGACTAAAAAATCCCATCTTATAACTTCGGCCGGATCCAAAGGCGCAGATCAAGCCCGCCTAGATCCAACGGGCGAGAGTAAATTCTAACGGCTGTTTCGCGAGGCTAATCAGCGCCGTTCATTCAGCGCGCAATCCAATGGCGCAGATCAAGCCCGCCCAGATCCAACGGGCGAGAGTAAATTCGAACGGCTGTTTCGCGAGGTCAATCAACGCCGTTCGTTCAGCGCGCGGGATCTAATGGCTCAAATCAAGTCCGCCCGGATCCAACGCTCTGGATTAAGCCCGAACGGTAAAATGCGTAAACAATCTGCGCCGTTCGTTTTTGGGCCCGGATCGGACGGTGGCTGCTTTCCGTCCGTTGCCCAAACGGCTAATTAATTTTTGGAGCCGTTGGGGGTGTTTTTAGAGCTCAAATCTGAGCTCTATAAATATAGAAAAATTATGTATTTTTTTTTAACCTTTGCTAAATTGTTTCAAAAGATTTTCAGATCTCAAACACAAGCATCCGAGCAAAATCGACGCATTCGAGCTCTAGAAGCAAAGCGGCAAGAAAGCTAGTGGAATTAGAGGTTTTTCAATCATTTCTAAATCTCTATCCCTCTAATTCGACGATTGTGTGTGCCTCCTCTTTTCTCCAATTTTTCTTAAGTCATTTGCCAATTTTTCGTATTTTTGATTTGGGGCAAGGGCGTCCTGGCGTTTGCGCTAAAGCCCCGGGTTTGAGTTGAGCCCGGTAAAAACTCAAGTAGGTTTGGGATTAGCCATAATAAAAATCCCAAGTAGGTTCGAGGTGAACCGTAAGAAAACCTCACTTGTAATCGGAGAATTTAGTGGATTTTTTCCCAACACCGGTTGGGGGTGGACGTAGACTCGGTTTTGAGTCGAACCACTTGAAAATTTGTGTGTTCAATGTTCTTTACTTTTGCTTAAAGTCTTTTAAATTTAATTTCGGAAATTATAAGAATTTAAATACACAATTCACCCCCCCCCCCCCTCTTGTGGGATTTCTTTAGCACGAATCACTTCAATACTTATATACAATTTTTATTATACCATTTAAAGCGTTTTGCAAATATATTGACCAAATATTACTTTCATGATGCACATTCTAATTCTACTAATCATTTAACAATATTATCTCTAATAAAGTGATATCTTACATTTTTATGATTTTTCTTATAATGATGAAATTGATTATATATTTTTGAAAATATGCTTAGTATTGTCTCTAATAGTTACATCATTTTCATATAGTTTATTCTTAAGTACCAATTTAGCTCTAATCAATTTTTGGTCATAAGCCTAGAAACTAATTCTTATAATCGATTTTTCTCAAGTATTTCTAACTATCAATTCATGACATGAACCTACATTTTTAAGGGTTTCTTTAACAAATATTAGTTCTATGAAAGATATAAATGTTCTTAATCAATTTTTCATATAGAAAACCAAGTTTTAACTACTTAATTAGCACATCATTTGTTTGATTCCTATGGATTTTGATACTACCAAACTTAAGGTCTTTATTGACTAGCTTTTTTTCATATTCCAATTTACTTTCTTCTTTCTTCTTTCTTTAATTCTAGGTTCATCAACAACTTCATCTAATCCTTAAAATTTTAATTAATTATTTCTATGATAGTCTCATCAAACACATGTATATTTTTTAATTCTCAAATCAAATTAATAAGATTTTTAATGGTTTCTTTTTATTCCAAAGAAGATTACTAACTAAAAAAATTAGATAAATCATAAATCTATATTATTTTTCAAAAATAAAATAGATTATTTATAGACATTCTAATTTTTTAGTCATTTTTGGTCAATATTCTACAATGATCTAGTCTTTTGTAGTTTTCTTTCTCTTATGTACTTTTACATGCTTTCCTAAGTGAGAGGTATAAATTAATATCATATTCTCTATTCCTTGCAATAATCATATATACATTTATTTTTAAAATTCATTACCATTAAATTAAAATTATTTTATATTTCTAGTTCTTTAATCAATTCAATAAAACTTATGGTGGTCTCATATTCTTTGAAGAAATTTAACTCAAGTAAATTTTAAAAAATTAATATTAATCATAAATCCATGTTAGTTTATACCCAAATAAAGATTTCTATGTCCAAAATAAATTATTTCTAAAGGTGTACTAATGGTTAAGTCATTTTTAGGTTTAAAGAAAGATTTAATTTGTTTTCTTTTATGACATGATTCACACATTTTTCACCTAGTCATGTTTGACTTTGAAGGACCTCTAATTACATCTGGTTTAGTCATTTTCTTTAAGGTAGAATAACTTAATCTTCTGTACCACAAAGTATTCTTAAATGTATAACTAGGCTTTATAATCTACTTACTTCTAATTGATCAAACTTATCATATAAGTATCACCTTTTGTTCTACTAACTAATAACACTTGATCATATTTTAATATTATTGAGTATTAAAACTAACAAAATAGTCATTATCAAATAATTAACAAATAAGTTTTAAATGATTAATACTGATCGATACTAAGTATAGAAAGAATTGACATTCTAACATAAGCTAAATAAGCTAAGGATCACAAATATTTTGTGAGTCACACAAACTTACGAAGCAAGGCTTGTCTCCATAGGTCTTAAAATATGGAGATACACCAACAAAACTACCTAAGTTTTAAATTTAAGAACATAAATCATATTGGGTTTAATAATGATAGGGTATAGATGTTGTGACTTTGTAAAGAAAATTTCAAAGTTTATTCCCTCAGGAATCCACTCATATCTATTATACATTAGATTTATGAATTTTTAATTAAGTAATCAAATATAAGATATCCAAATTTAGAATAATAATTGCATAAAATATTTAAAATGATAATTAGAAGATGCATAATAAGAATAGATGATACTTTGAACATATGGATATATGATTTTTTCAATCTATAATTATCATACAATCATGCATTATTTTTTGTTATATGATTATAAGATGAAGCATGTTTAAGTACATGTGAAACATTTATGTAGCCATTACTCTTTTTCACATGATTAAATGGAGTAGCATATAAAGATATATATAAAAGATTACAAGTAGATGTATGAGAAAATAAACTAGCATACATTGGCTTTAGATCATGTATTTCTTTTTTAAGTAAATCAATTTTTGCTAGTTTATCTTTAAGTAAAGAATTGCTTTTCTTAAATTATCATTCTCTAATTTTAAAGCATCTATACATGTAATATGCTTGGACAATTCATTTTCGCAACTTTATTTGATGCTTTCAAACATGAAACATTAGAAATATAGGCTTAAACTTGATTAGTTAAGGAAATATTTTTCTCTTTAAGTGCATCATATTGTTCATGCAATTCAACTATTCTAGCTTCATGTTTAACACAAACTTTTTAAGATCATTATATAGGTTATTTAATGTTTTATTTGCAATAGCTAATTCATTAAAATAATTTGATATTTCATCATAAGATTCAAAAGTAAACTCACTGCTAGAATTAGAAGTATTTGACATAAGTTTACCTCTATAATTTACCTCTAAATTAAGTTTCTTCATCTTCTTCTTCTTTTTCTCCTCTTTCTTCTTATGATTCATCTTTTTTATCATTACTAATATCATGAGATTCAATGTCAACATATAACATGTTTATTTCCTGCATCTTCTCAAAACAAGTTGTAGCTATACACACTCTTACACAAACTTCTTGAGACAATGCACATAGTAAGTAATTCATTCCTTTAACATTTAATTGAACTAATATTCTTGATTCATTACTTCTATCTTGGGAAATATCTTAAAGAATTACAAAAGGATGGATAAATAAATCTTACAAATCATTGTCAATTTTTTTAATAGAAGTTTTAAAAGTATTTATCCAAATAAGAAACATTTCACCCTTAAATAATGGAGGACAACTTGGTATACATCTTTCACCTAAAGTTTCACTAATGTCAACTATGGGAAAAGTCATCCTTCAATAATTAAATCAAATAATCACATTAATTAAATTAAGTAGTTTGATGATAAAGTAAAATGAAAAGATTGTAATTGATATTAATAAAGAAAAAAAACCAAAATTAACAAATAATTATAATTAATAACATAATTAATTTGCATACATAAATAAGGGATCAATGTCATGATTTTATTCACTTTGTGTAGGGAACTCACCTTGATACCAATTGAAGTAAAATGAGTGTGTGCAAATTCTATAATGAACGGGGAAGTTGAACTATGAGTTTTAAAAAATTTTTGCTACTTTTTGGATTGCATTTATTTTTTAAGAAGTTTTATAAAAATAATTTTTTTTTGTAAAAAATCTTAGTATTTGAATTTATGTATAACTTTTATTTTTTATGATTAAGAAAAATAAAAATACAAATAAAAATTAAAATGATACACATAAAATTTTAGGTGATTTAGTTCAAACTAGAACTTTATCCACCTTTAATCGAGGTTGAAAAAATCTTTACTATTAAAAGAGTTACAACTTAAGATTTTTTTCTTATAATTCACCTCTAACCTATTTAAAGTTTTTTCTTATGGTTCACCTCTGACTTACTAGCTTTTGTGGGTTCAACTATAACCTCGGCATTTACGAGCTCAACCCCAACTCTATTTTTTTATAAGATTAAACTGAACTCGAGCTTTTACAAATGTCAAACTACCCAACCCAAAAGAAAAAGAAAAATATAGTAAGAAATAAATTTTTTATAAAAGTATACAAAATTTTATGCTTTTTTTTAGTAGAAAAATACATAAAGAGCTCAAAATTATGATGAGAAGTGAAAAAATGAAATATGAGAAGATTTAGGCTTAACTAAAAAATTTGGAATATCAAATATTATCAAATGATAGGTACTAGTGGGAGATTTTTATGTCAATAGAATATGATGTAGCCCTTCTTTGGGATCTTAAAATTTTGTTCACATTTATTAGATTTTTTATTCAGAATAGTTAAGTATTTATAAAAAAATTTTGATTATAGTTATTAGAAACTCAAGAAAAATCCTTTTCAAAAGTTGCTTCCAAATAACTTAAAAAGTTATTCCAAATAGCTTAAAATATTTCTTCCAAAATGGCTAATGCAACAACACAAATAACAACTAGGGAATTAGTCATTATGTAGGATCAACTAGTGTTATTGGATCCAATTGCAAATGTTTTGGACCATTAGATCAAAAAATTTTAAAGACGAATGAGTTATAAATGGTTTGATTATGATATATTAGATCTAAGCCATCTAATCAAATTAGATGAGATCTAGATTGTTTGATTCACCAGTAATAAAGGAAAATTAGATCTTAGTTGTCGGATCCAAAATGAATAATTTGTAGCTGTATGATTCAAAGATAAGATAGAAAGAATTTTAACCACCTGATAAATTAGAATGAGACTTCAACCATCCAATCTAAGTCTTGAAGCTAAACTTATAGGTAGGTGATACTTTATGTATTCAATTAATGTAGATAAAAGGAGGAATGGATCATGACTTTTAGTTGAGGCTCATTGAATGAATGATAAGATGGATTAAGATAACCATTTAAAATGTGAAGGTGATCTCCACCATACGATCACAAAAATGTGTGATCGTATGACGCTAATTTGCTACCATATTTAGAAGCATGTAGGCACTGAAGTATTAGTCCTACATTGTAAGAAATTGAGTGTGTTTATGCTTTATATAACCTTTCATGTAAGCATATTTTGAGCTAAAACATAAGGCTAGCTCCCCCTTGTGTACTTGGGATTTCATCGCCTAAGCCTACTCGTATATGCTTATATATTTAATATGATTATGGTTCTAACTCAAACTATTCGCATATGTAATTTGAGTTTTTCTTGGCTCAATCCTTTGCCTTACCCCATCTTGTTCATGATTGCACCGTCACTAAGATTGAGCTAAATTCAATTTGGTTTCAGCCATCTCCTAACCCCAGGTATGAGAGTGCCTATTTGGGTTTACTCAACTTGAGAGCTTTTCACTTAGGCACGTGCATGGGATGTGATTAGAATAGTTTTTTAAAATTATTATAATAGAATTAGTTTTTTAATCGATCCAAAGTTTAACAATTGATATGAAATTTGGCAAAGATATATATGATAGATTTAACAAAAAAAATGATTGAGTAAAAAATAGAATTAATTTGTTTCTTAAATTAAGTAAAACATTAAGCAAATTTCGATGCTATTATTTTTTTTAGATTTTAATGTTTTTATTTAACCAAAATAAAATTTGATAAAGATGCATAAGATAGGTTTAACCCAAAAAAAGATTCAATAAAAAATTGAATCCTACTTATTTCCTAAATCAAATAATAGATTTAACAAATTTAGATACTTAAATAAGATTAAAAAGTGAGAGGAATGAAAAGACGTGTCTTTTAATTAATAATCAACAAGTTAACATCCTATTTTAAAATAAAAAGATATATTACAAATTTGATACATATGTCTTCAATTTTTTAAGTTTGTTGAACACTCTAAGTATTTTAAAATGATTATTAATTCATTATCTTTAAAAATTACATAACTTATTCTTTATAATTAAACTTATTTCATACTAAATAATCTCATTGAAACAAAATACTAAATATTTAAGCCTTAACTCATCAAACATATGGGTGACTTAATAGTTACATGATTAAGCAAATGTACTTATAAATGATGATTAAGAAAATAACTTGATTATCTAGATATTTAACATGGCTACTTAGTAGAAAATACTTAATAATTGATATTTTCTAGAGACCTTATCTTAATTATTTTTAGGGTTAGGATACTATTATAGATGACATGACTTTGTGTGATGGGTAAGGATACCCAGGGTCAGAATATCCTTTATTTACTTATACTTATTAAGTCATCAACAATTTATACACAATGTTCCTAGGGACATAATACCCTTCTTATTTGGTTTGATGTCAACCAAGGTCATATATTTTTTAGTTATTAAATTCAGAGGAAATAATTCAAAGAAAAAAATAAGTCTTATAAAACATAATAATGAGAAACTAGAAATAAAAGAATATATATGAAAGTGCTTGCTAATATTTTATGCTAGATTATTGGATTTATTGATTTTTAAATATCATAAATTATTTCATTATGATTATTAGGTTTTTTTATTATTATGACATGATTTTATTTATCATGTTATAGGATTGTTTTCAATTTTGTTACCTATTATGATTTATTTGTTAAGCTTTTTTGAGTCTTATTATTATTTGTATTAGAGGTACATTATCCACTACACAGAGATGAAGATCTTGATTCTATGGAGGACCCTTGGTTTGATGTGTGAGAATGGGTAATATTTTTTGTGAGATTATTTTTTGAGAGTTTATGGATCCAAACTTTTTATATCTATAGAATTTATTATTAGTAGTAGTATGCTTCTTTATTTAAAACTGAGATATATTAATTATAGTTTTATATTTATAGAGATTTTATCTTATATAAGAATTAAATTAATTTTGGTTTGTTCTTATACTCAGGTTGTTACGTTGGATTATTAGTGTATTTACATGTTTACTCTAATTTATGTTCATTATTACTATTTAGTTAGGTAGGGACCTTATATTACATTTATCCTTATGAATTTTTGTATGATAAAAACCCAAAAATATCTCATTTGCTTGTATTTAGATGTAAATGTTTCGCATTAGTTAATAGAAAAACTAATTTGGATAATTTTGATGTAAAATTTGATGAGAGAATTTTCTTAGGTCACTTATTGAATAACAAAGCCTACATAGTATGAAATAATATGGCTCAAGTTGTAAAGGAATGCATTTATATGAAGTTTGATGAGTTTCTTTGTGTTTCATCCATTGTTCAATCTCAACTAGATGAAATTAAGAAGTTTGGTAAACTAAATTTTAAAGGTGAACCACTTAATGAAAAGATGAAAAGGAAAGATAAAGAAGCTTGTGATATGAAAAAGATTAAGGAATAGTTTTGCTAAAGACCACCCCAAGTATTTAGTTACAAGAGAAGTAAGTGATGGTGTCAAGACAAGAGTAGTAATAAACCATTTAGATTTTGTATTTCTTTTAGCTCAATTCATTAGATGAGGAATTAAATGATGCATTTTTATTAGTTATTATGAATGAAAAATTAAATCAGTTTTCTAGAAATCAAGTGTGGGAATTAATTTTAAGACTAATAGATTAATCAGTGATTGGTACTAAATGGATCTTCAAAAAATAAGTCAGATAAAAATAAAATTATGGTTAGGAACATAGCATGCAATGTGGCTAAAGGTTATAACCAAATAAAAGACATTGATGTGGATGAGACTTTTGCTATCATGGCTAGATTAGAAGTCAATAGAATACTTTTAGCTTATGTTTGTTACAAAGGTTTTATCAAATGGAAGTGAAGAGAATTTTATTAAATATATTCATAAATTAAGAAGTTTATGTAGAGCAACATCTAGGTTTTAAAGTTCATGATAAGCTACATCATGTGTTCAACTTGAAGAAGTCATTGTATGTTGTCAAGCAAGCACCGTAAGCTTAATATGAGAGATTTTATAGTTTTCTTACATTAAATGGCTTATCTAAGGGTAAAGTTGATAATACTTTATTTGTAATGAATTCTCATGAAGATCAAATTATGTGTCAAGTAAATGTTGATGATGATGTTTTTGGATCAATAAATGTGTAAGCAATTTGCTAAATTAATGAAAAATGATTTTAGAATAAGCTTTATGAGAGAATTAACATTCTTTCTAGGACTTCAAGTTAAATAGGTTAGTTATGATATGTTCATCTCCCAAACTAATTTTTTATTAGAACTCCTTAAGGGCGTTTGGATTTAAAAATATGCAAGCTAAGAATACTCCAATGTCAACAAGTGCATCACTAGATAAAAATGAGAAAGGAAAGGCTAATATGTATGATTGATTTATTGAAGTTTTTATTTGTATGCAATATGTCATGTAGTAAATATTTTTTGTGTCTTATATGCATGTTTGTAACACTTAAGTTATTTTTCATGATTATAGTATGTAATAATAGGGTTAAACACTTTCTTGATGATTTGACACTTTTTATTTTGTAGATGTTGGATATTGTGCAAGGATCTTCTCATCTGAACCTCTCCCTGACTTCCCAAGACATTGTCAAATTGATTACACACACCTCACTCATATTAAACAAGCTTGGTGGTAGCACTTTGTTACTTCAAAATTTTATTACTTTCAAAATGGTGAACATTCTTATTTCTAAAGACCTCAAGGGTACAACAGTAATTTGCTAAGCCTAGAAATACGAAAAGACACAAATACTAAAGGCTATATTTAAGAATTTTAAATGTCGTTAAAAATTCCAAATCCACATAATTTTAAAAAAATTATATTTAAAATTATTCCCAAAAATACTTTGAAAAATTGCAAAATAAAATGTAAAAGTGGTTCCTGATTAGCATGTGCGTTTTGAACAACAAAACAATAAGAAAAAAGACAAGTGGTGTGATCAAGGTGGCACAGACAGAGAGGATGCCTTAGGTCTAGTTTATGACTCAAAGTGGATCAGATGGGTCATTACAAGTTCATAGATTGTAGATTGGCACAGGTCGAAGTTGATTAGTGTAGATCAGAGGGAGATAACAGGTCGACAATGGTTAACGGTTAAGCTAAAGAAATGAGTCACGAGCAACACTGTAGAGGTAATGACTACGAATAGTGTGCAACAATAATGGTGGTAGAGGATCGTCGATGGTAGAAATAGTAAAATAAAACTCAATTTTTAGTCAAAATGGATCAAAATTTACACTAACAAAACTATAAGTCTATTATAAGGATATCATGGACTAAATTTTAAACTAGAAATATCTAAGTTGCAACTAACCTTTCAATAATATAAAATAAAATGTAAAAAAAAATAACTTAATGAACTAATGGAAAACAAACTAAAATGTGTTATAAAAACCTGTTGGCTATAATAAACCCCTATAATGCAATGGTAGTGGAGAATAATATAAAGTAGAAAAACCAATCTTGACAGAACTTCAAGTCCAAATAGGATTATTATACCCCCAAGTAGGACCTTTACGTGATGTACAAGATGCTACTATGTCATAATCTCCTATGATAGGAAATGAAATGAGCCATCTTAAAAGACTTATAAAAAATATTAAATGAAGAATATAGAATCATGCTTTCTAATAGTTCTTTATAAACATAATACAAAGTTCATACTTTTATCTTCTCATGTTGTCGTAATATAAGTAAAACTGTATATGCTCCTTGATCATAACTCATAGACTAAGATATAATCCAACTTTTATATTGGGCAACTGTCGATGCAACTTGTGAAGTGTGGTTCAAAAAAATATTTAAAGAAAATATTTTAAAGTAATTTTTAATAAGCTTGAACAAGTCTTTTGAAATAATTTTGTAAAAGTTTTAATTTTATTTTAATATAATTAATTTTTTAATAATATTTTTTTATAAAAATTATGATATATATATATATATATATATTAATGATTTTTAAGTGGTTCAACTTAAATTAAACCTATGTTCACCCCCAATAAAAACTAAGCAAAACAAAATAATCAATATAAGAATTTTATTAAAAACATAAGTAGACTAAACTCTCACAATAATAAATCAAAAAAGATAAACTACAATGACCTTACCACAAAATAAAAATGATAACAAAAGAAATGAATTCAATGACATAAAATCGAATTTAATATAAACAACAATCTTATGCTTGATAAAATACTTAACGAGATGCAACTGTTTTAATTATATCAATTAAGAATAAAAAAATTAAGAACTTAGGTCATATAAGAAGGAAGGAGAAATTAGAGTTTAATGACTAAATGATGTAATAAATAGAACGAAAATGAACATCGATTGCTAACAACTTAAATAACTTGAAATTTGTCTTCAGAGTTTACCAAATATTTATGAAGAATTCATCAATCAATTATGTCAAAAAATTTCTTATTTATAAAAGTTTTCAACGGATAAAAGTAATTACCAAATAAATCAATTAATTATTACCACTTATTTTAATTAAAATATGTCCACATAGGTTTTAATTAAAAACTTAGGTATTAATATTTTAATAATGATGCAAACAACTCAAAAATAATTACTAAAATAGTTGTTACACAAATCCTCCATTGAATGTCATCAAGACTATTTAAACTGAATCAATGAGAATTATAACCACACGATCGAAAAACATCTAGACCATTTGCTTATGAAAAACTATGTGATTAGTAGTTGGATTTAGACTAAACCTATTTAGAAAATATGATTTGATCTGAATTATTAGATCTCAATCATGATTTTATTACTAAATTTAGATCTTATGTACATATTAAGCATTGACCATGCAATCACAAAATTACATGAACAAACAACATATCTAATTAAGAATTTTCAAAAGGCGAATGAGATTATGACCATTCGATCATGGAATTGTGTGATTGAACGATTCATGTCACTCCTACAACTTAGAAGATTGTTTTGCAAAACTAATGATGAGGTTTGTCCTATATTGCATGTTAGAGCTTAGAATATTGGGTTATAAGCATTTTCTTGTGTAAAGGAGTTAGCCTTGACATTGGGGATGGCTGCCTGTTAATTCATTCAGAATTTAATCACTCAAGTTGCCAATAATTGATTATGCTTAATTAATGATGTGGTAGTAATGACTTGATCTGATATTATTATTATATGTAGATTCCTAGACTTGTCTTAATTACTGTAGTGAACTAGGTCTAGATGTAATATCCTAACTCAAGTCTTACGATTTAGTTCTAAGAGGTAGCATTAGATTAAGTAGATTTAAGTTGTGTTTATTTTTATTTTTATTTTTCATTAATAATAATATTATTTATTTATTAAATAATTATTATTACTAATACACTTTTTATAATAAATTATTAAAAGAAGATTTCTAATTATATGATCAATATCAAATGATCCTTAAGATGGTCAAGACAAGATAGATCAAGGTTTTAATAACTTAAATATTTTTTAAGATGATTAATTTAAATAAAATTTAATTTTATATCTTACAAGAATGATTTCAATCAAGCTTAACATTTTAATCAAAATAAAAATGAAATACCTAACATTAAATTGAAAATAAATCTCTTAGTGGATTATGACTCTAACCAAAAAGATCTTCATGATATTGACATGCATTCTTCTTCTTTAAATTCTTTCATGAATATAAGCATTGGCTATGTAAAATTTGAAAATTCACTCAAAAAAATTAATTAAAAATACTCAGGGATTGTTATCATCAAATAATGTACTATGACTATTGGTCAACAACACAACAACTTATTAGGATAATCTTGGCCAATAAAATTGATCGACCACATCTCTTATAGTTCCATCTCTACGAAAAAGTCCTATGAGACGTCCAACATGTATTTTTCACAAGAAATCCCCTAAGAGATCTATGAAAAATGCCAAGTCGAGCACCACAAAAAAACCCTATCTTTCAAATGGTAATCAGAGAAA